>OX463848.1:10138770-10577231 GCA_949825065.1 Odontocerum albicorne
CAACGGCACGCGGCTTGCAGTAAAAAAAATAATGAGCAACGTCGTAGAAGCGACAATTTTGACAGGACCTTTCAAAGGTGAAGATGTCCTCATTCCTCGCATTCCTATGATTCCAACGGATATGCCATTTCAATTTAAGAGATTGCAATTCCCAATTCGATTAGCGTTTGCGATCACCATCAACAAGGCTCAGGGCCAATCTTTAGAATTGTGTGGTTTAGATTTAGAGACGGATTGCTTCTCACATGGACAATTATATGTTGCGTGTTCTAGAGTCGTCAAACCAGATTATCTCTATATCTGCACAGACAATGGGACAACAAAAAATATTGTTTATCCACAAGCATTGTGAAATTTAATAAACAGTTGTATATAAAACAGACAATATAATAAGAGCGCCCCCTGTTGAATGTAACGGCAACACACGCAATATAGATTTCAATTTATTTTAATTCCGAATATTAAATATCTTTCAATTCGGGTTTTTTAAACCAGTTTTTGTTATTATTGTTATTATTGATTTTCATTTGAATTAATGGTATATATCTGTGTATGTTTTATACATTTGAATTATTAAAAGTTTCATGCAACTAACTTTTAACAAATGTTACATTAGATTTTTAACGAACTGCCCATTTTTGCTAATTTGTAACAAGATTTATTATTAGTTTTATGTGATGTATTTACCTAAATAACTTGCTATTTATTACAATCGAGGCCTATATTAAAGTTGATAAAATTTGATATTCATCCGTTTGAATCGGACCAAACTTCGCTCTGAAGTATACGTTGATTTGCGAGATGCAGTTGTAAATGACGGTAATAGAACTAAGGTTGGAAGACTATAACTTCTGCAATTTAGTGACGTCAAAAGAAGAATTGGTTGAAAAAGTATTTCCCTATATTCAAATCAATTATAAGAATCACAATTGGCTAAGTGAATGAGCTATTGTTGGGGCCAAGAACAAAGATGTCTACGAACTTAAGAATATTATTCAGTCCCTTTTTTAATGTTTGACAATTTTATATATTTTAAGTTTCTTTCTTCTTTTTCAGTGCAATCGATCTGCTTTAGTTCATCAAAATGTCGAGGAAGCAGCAGAACGACGTGTATCCAGACTTGAGGATTCACGAGGATTGCGTTCTGCAGCTTCAGAACTGGTTCTTTCTCAACAGAATGTACGCGACAGGCTGATAGTGGCTGAAAGAGGTCAGTAGGAATATCAAAAGTATCTTTTTTATATAGAATTTGATTTTCTATCTTTGTTTATATTTCAAAATCGTATGTAGAAATGGAGATTTTTTAAGTTAGTTCCAATTATCTATTTGTCTTTGATTAACATTTAATTAGTTACAATTATCTCTCTGTCTTCCCTTAACATTTAATTAGTTACTTTTATGTTTCGCAATTTTATATGTTGTCTGAAATACTCTACTTTGTGGCGAAATGTAAAGACGTTGAAATTAACTACAAATATGCGTGTAGAGCTGAAAAACGATCGATCAGATGAGCTATTCTCACATCAATCGTATGTAGAAATAGAGATTTATAACAAGATGTATTAATTTGTCATTATTGTTAGTTTTTTGTAATGTATTTACCTAAATAACTTTCTATTTATTAGAATCGAGCCTTATATTAAAGTCGATAAAATAATTATAATCACTGAACGTCGTTACAAGGTTGTATTGGGGCAAATTTGTGAACTGTCATAGAAAACAGAACATTTGATGTTCATCCGTTTGAATCAGACCAAGCTTCGCTCTGAAGTATACGTTCATTTGCGAGATGCAGTTGTAAATGACGGTAATAGAACTAAGGTTGGAAGACTATAACTTCTGCAATTTAGTGACGTTAAAAGAGGAATTGTTTGAAAAAGTATTTCCCTATATTCAAATCAATTATAAGAATCACGATTGGCTAAGTGAGCTATTGTTGGCGGCAAGAACAAAGATGTATCCGAACTTAACAATATTATTGAGTTCGTTTTTTAATGTTTCGCAATTTTATGTTTTTGTTATAACTTTTTTTCTTCTTTTTCAGTGCAATCGATCTTTGATTTGAATTCAAATCATATCGTGAATTGACCTCTTGGAGTGACGCGATCATTTGCAAGCACGGTGATAAACGCGACAGACTGAGAGTGGCTGAAAGACATAAAAAATATTGTATACCCAGATTGTATACAAGACATCAAAAATATTGTATACAAGACATCAAAAATATTGTATACGCATTGTGAAATTAAACACAATTGAAACGTGTGCTTTCTCTTTTCTTTCTTTTCCATTTAACCAGACTGAGCCACAGCAACGCGTGGCTGGGTACAGCTAGTACTATAATATATTCGTGCAATTATTGTTCTTGTCACACAAGAAAATAAATAAAATATTGAATCCCCTCGCCATTAGAATGTCGCTTAGCGCTTTTAACAAACATATATACGAGTACCATCACACAGTTTCCTGTCGGGATATACAAATAGCATAGAGCGTCAGACTTTACTATCGCAGCTTACATATTTCGCCCCTTCTTAATTCATACCAACTCGTACAACTCTTAACTTTAACTTTTCTACATTTCCTTCTATAAAAATATTATTCACTAGATCCATCCATACTTTCTTTGGTCTTCCTCTATTGTTAGTATTTCTTCATTCGTTCGTTCTACATGACCAAACCATATCAGATTGGTCTTCTCCACCTTTCTCAATACACCAGACTTCAGTTCACATCCTCTCTAATCACTTCATTCCGTTTTCAGGATAACATTTTTACTACACGTAGGCTTATTCTCAGTGCACGCATTACTACAGTATTTATTCTGTTCCATTTCGTATTTTTCCACGTCTACGTTTTACTTCCATACTACAAAGTTGTTACTAGAATACAGTTGTGGACTATCTTAAGAGAAGTAGATACTGTTGAATAAATATATTTTCGATAAATTTGTCATTTTTATGTGATATAATTATTATTATATTATTTTTATATCTACGTATGAATGTATAAAAAAGGGGTTTTAATTATTTGACTCTTTTCAATATTTTCCACGCCCACGTTTTACCCCCATATTAAAATGCTGTTGTGGACTATCATCTCAGCAGATTTTAATACTGTAAGTTCGATATATATGTTTTATTGCTCCATTGACTGTTTCATCACGCCGTTCTACATCCTTCTTAATTCTTCTCCCTTCTGAGAAACTACTACGAAAATATCAGAATTCTTTAAATAATCACTTGAATACAAAAAATAAGATTTTCCAGTCTTTTCTACTGTCCTTGATACTGCTTCTAATGTTCTAACACTGTACTCGTATAACATAAGTGTGAATTAAACCTTACACGTGTCAAGTTCACACTGGACTGTGAGTCAAGTTCAAAACCGCCTGATTTGTTTTTAATCACGGGTTTTAGAATTTATAAAAATACTTTATGTATACTTTTTTAACAATATTTTTTTATTTATATAAAACATTTTCATGCGAATACATTTAATGGATTTATAGTTTTAAACTAATTTATTACTACCAACCAGTTTTTGTTTCATAATAATAATTATCCATGACCATGTCTTAAATTTGGTAAATTATAAAAAGTAACAATTTAAAATAAAATAATCTCTAGGATAATAGTGATAAGGATGGGAAATGTATGAGACTTAAGCAAACGGAATATTTTTAGATAAATAATGCTTCTTTGTGGTCTGGATGATGATACTATATAGATCGTGTGGTTTTCGGTTGCCCTTTGTGTGATAGATTTGATTAATTAAATGAAACATATTTGCCGCGTTCAATGAATGTTGCTTGTTTTCTTTCTTCGAAGAACTTTTCCATTCATGGTATAACATAGATTATACATTTTTTAAAGTTTAATAAGTTGAAGCTTTGATTTGTTTAAAATCATTGTTTTTTTAAATTGATTATGTATATTGACTATTACAATAGCATTTTAAATTGATAATGTATATTGACTATTACAATAGTATTTTAAATTGATTATGTATATTGACTATTACAATAGCATTTTAAATTGATTATGTATACTATTACAATAGCATTTTAAATTGATTATGTGTATTGACTATTACAATAGCATTTTAAATTGATTATGTATATTGACTATTACAATAGCATTTTAAATTGATTATGTGTATTGACTATTACAATAGCATTTTTAATTGATTATATTGAAATAGCATTTTTGGATTTCATATGGTCGCACAAATCAAACTAGTGTAAGTTGATTGTGTATTAGAAAACTATTTATTTATTTATGTAACACTTCATTGCGAATAAAATCTGGCAGACTAAATGCCAGGAGGCAATCTCTTCTAGCCAACCTGACCAAAAGAAATTAAGCTAGTTACATGGTCGCAAAAAATATTCAAAAGATTATTGACATTTCTGAAATTCATGAACATATAGTAGAATAAAGTGAAAGTCAGATATCATAATTCAGAGGAAAATGAAAGGATGGTGGAGAGAAAAGAAAAATCAGGAATGAAACACGTTACATTACTGACTAGAAATCAAGAGTTTTTTCAGTCGCTTCTTAAAGCATGCCAAGGACGGAGTGAATTTAACACTGGTTTGTAACTGGTTCAAGAGCCTCACTGTGTGGACAGTAAAGGACGACATAAAAAAAGAAGACCGGTGAACTGGGAAGGTCAATAAACAATCTCTGTTAGAGCATAGCGTAAGTTCATGTTCGGAAAGACGCTGAAAATTTTCGGCGAGAAGAGGGGACAGTTAAGGATATTACAAAATAGAGATAGTTTGTGAATTTTGCGTATACAAGTATTTCTCACATTCAACCAGTTCAGCGCCTTTAGTAGTAAGAATGAAGCATATCTGATTGAGCCAGGAAGATCGTTCCAAAGTCGAGCTGAGTGAACCGCAAAAGGATCTTGCCGTCACCAGATCGGAATGTTGACAGCTTGGACACAGGTGTTCACAGCTTGGATTATTCAACACTCCAAAGATGGTTGATAAAACATGGAGTTTTATACGCTGTCTTATTTTAAGCCATTGGAGTCTGACACGATATTCAGAAAATGGCAGCGAATAAGCTATCAAGTGTTTCAATAAAAGTAAACGAAGTTGTTGCCAAGTAAATTTATTTAATTCACTGTGAATGTCTTCAGTGCTCAGTGCAATGCTAGTTACTTAGTCATATTAATAGACGTTTATTCTTAGATCGTCCCGTCGCGTCTTTCACGCATAACTCTAGCTTAGCATACATTGTTAAATGAAAAAAAAAACTTGATTTGTGTGAGTATTTTACACGTCTTTCGAGAATTAAGTTTAATACAGGAAACATTTTAGGTTTCCGATAAAATACAAGATTTCGTAAATGAGGTATATTCCAACAACCATCTTTCGAACATCTAAATTCGGAAGATTTACACCCTACCGCGTGTTATTTGGTATAACTAACCAGTATTCTATTAGTGGATCTCTTTCAAAGCAAATCTAGGCTTACTCTAGTCGCTAGATCGAATTTTGACATTATGTCAGTTATCAAAAACATTCTATAAACGAGCGTTTTACGAGTACTTTCTAATATTTATAAAATATTGGCTCATTTACTATTTGATTCTTAACAAAATAAAGGAAACTTAAATGTTCTTTATACAACACAGTAAAAATTAAAAGATAACGTATCGATATCCTCCAAAAATCTTGCATTATAAGATGAGTACTAGTATTTCTTTCAATGTATGATACTTCAATTTCAGCAACAATACAAGTAATCAACAATATAAAATTTAACTTAAAAATAAAAAAATAGAACATCTCTCAAGAAGATATTATAGGATAAATTACAAAGAAAAAAATGTACTTAGATTAAAATACAACAGAATAATTGCCTTCCAGCCAAGATCTTATGTTAGATTGAGAAAATGCCGGAGAAGGACTCTCGTAAATTCAACAATGTCTACTCTAAAAATATCCACCAAACCAGACATGTTACTCAATTGTATCCTCACGATTGATAAATTATAATTTGCAACTGTAGTTGATAAATTGTTATTGAAACAATTGATGGTTAAAGGTTCCGTGTGTTTCTAACGGGAGTGTGAAAAACAATTTGAGCCAATATATCGGGGACTCATGCAACGATTTAGATAAAGTTTATAATTTTTTAGATATTTCGTCTGTTCTGAATGAAGTTTTTTTAATTTTGAATACTAAATAAATAAATATAGGTTTATTGTTTATTGATAGCAGCATAGCATGTACATATGTATATTAAAAGAATCGTGACTGGTTCCAGAGTCTCACTGCGTGAACAGTAAAGGATGACGCAAAAAAAAGTACCATGAATTGGGAAGGTCAATAAACAATCCCTGATCGGAAAGATGCTACAATTTTCGATGAGTTAAGAGGGGTGGCGGGATAGTTAAGGATTTATACAATAGATATAGTATGTGAATTTAGCGTATATGTCTTACGTTCAATCAGTTCAGCGCCTTCTGGGATGAAATGATAATAATCGTACTTTCTGAGGTTAAAAATCTATCTTAGACAAATATTTCGAAGACGCTGTAATTTTTCCAGCTCTTCCTCTGTAATATCCAAATAACAGACGTCCGCATAGACCAAAATCGGAAAGAGCAAATATTGCACGAGTAAAATTTTAGTTTTAGTTGGCAGGAATTTTGTCAACACTTTAAGGGAATAAAGGCTGAAGTAGATCCTTCGATTTACCTCATTTGTTTAATCTCGCCATAAAAGAGTGATACCCATTAGCACTCCTAAGTTTTTAACAGTTTTATTTAATGGTATGATAGAGCCAAACAAGACTAAATGCTGTTCGAACTGGTACCGATATAGACACTTCAACGGTTGGAGGCTGGGGGGTGAGGAAGGCTAGGGATAATTTCGGCCAAGAGCGGGGAGATTTTGGGGAAATAACTGTTCAACAGATGCTCCGATCGGTATACTGACTTAGAAATTTCTAGGGCCTCTAATGCTACAAATAATGGCTATCCTGGAAGCCTCATTGATTCACTTTTAAAAAACAAAACAAAAAAGAAACTTATAAAAGATTATATATTTAACGACACCTATAAGCATACCTATAAATGGAGCAAAGTCCTATTTATAAAAAATATATCAAATGAAATAACCAAAAATATTCCAAGTCACATAAAGCCAGCTTTTTACACTAACTTTAATCTCCGGAAACTCTTATTTAATGGGAAAGGCAAAAATGGAATACTTAGCAACAGTGGTGTGTATAAACTTTTATGTGCTGACTGTGATAATTTCTATATAGGAAAGACAGGAAGATCTTTTGAAAAGAGATTTCGGAAACACCAATCTGCCTTAACAAATCCTCTAATTTATTCTGAAATGGCTAATCATTGTCACCGTGAGAATCATACTTTTTCTATCGATGATGCCAAATTCTTACATATTAGCGGCAACGGAAATAAATTGGACAGATTAGAGGCCCTAGAAATTTCTAAGTCAGTATACCGATCGGAGCATCTGTTGAACAGTTATTTCCCCAAAATCTCCCCGCTCTTGGCCGAAATTATCCCTAGCCTTCCTCACCCCCCAACCTCCAACCGTTGAAGTGTCTATATCGGTACTAGTTCGAACAGCATTTAGTCTTGTTTGCGCTCCCCTGAAGATGAGGTGAAAGCCTTGAAACCGGTAGGGTTATACCGTCACAAAAAAGTGGAATAAACAGTGTTTGTTAAAAATAAATTACAATGTCTTTAAACCTCCACAACGTTAATGCCTTAACTATAAACAACATAAAAATATCTCTTATTACTCGTTTGTTTTATTTTTCAGAAATACTATATTCGTGCAATTATCGTTCTTGTCATACAAGTAAATAAATAAAATATTGACTCTCCTCGCCATTAGAATGTCGCTTAGCGCTATTAACATACATATATACCATCACACAGTTTCCTGTCGGGATATACAAATAGCATAGAGCGTCAGACTTTACTAACGCAGCTTACATATTTCGCCCCTTCTTAATTCATACCTACTCGTACAACTCTTAACTTTAACTTGTCTACATTTCCTTCTATAAAAATATTATTCACTAGATCCACCCATACTTTCCTTGGTCTTCCTCTATTACTGACATTTGTACTATATATTTGTTAGTATTTCTTCATTCGTTCGTTCTATATGGCCAAACCATATCAGATTGGTCTTCTCCACCTTTCTCAATACACCAGACTTCAGTTCACATCCTCTCTAATCACTTCATTCCGTTTTCAGGATAACGTTTTTACTACACGTAGGCTTATTCTCAGTGCACGCATTACTACAGTATTTATTCTGTTCCATTTCGTATTTTTCCACGTCTACGTTTCACTTCCATACTACAAAGCTGTTACTAGAATACAGTTGTGGACTATCTTAGTAGAAGTAGATACTGTTGAATAAATATATTTTCGATAAATTTGTCATTTTTATGTGATATAATTATTATTATATTATTTTTATATCTACGTATGAATGTATAAAAAAGGGGTTTTAATTATTTGACTCTTTTCAATATTTTCCACGCCCACGTTTTACCCCCATATTAAAATGCTGTTGTGGACTATCATCTCAGCAGATTTTAATACTGTAAGTTCGATATATATGTTTTATTGCTCCATTGACTGTTTCATCACGCCGTTCTACATCCTTCTTAATTCTTCTCCCTTCTGAGAAACTACTACGAAAATATCAGAATTCTTTAAATAATCACTTGAATACAAAAAATAAGATTTTCCAGTCTTTTCTACTGTCCTTGATACTGCTTCTAATGTTCTAACACTGTACTCGTATAACATAAGTGTGAATTAAACCTTACACGTGTCAAGTTCACACTGGACTGTGAGTCAAGTTCAAAACCGCCTGATTTGTTTTTAATCACGGGTTTTAGAATTTATAAAAATACTTTATGTATACTTTTTTAACAATATTTTTTTATTTATATAAAACATTTGCATGCGAATACATTTAATGGATTTATAGTTTTAAACTAATTTATTACTACCAACCAGTTTTTGTTTCATAATAATAATTATCCATGACCATGTCTTAAATTTGGTAAATTATAAAAAGTAACAATTTAAAATAAAATAATCTCTAGGATAATAGTGATAATGATGGGAAATGTATGAGACTTAAGCAAACGGAATATTTTTAGATAAATAATGCTTGTTTGTGGTCTGGATGATGATACTATATAGATCGTGTGGTTTTCGGTTGCCCTTTGCGTGATAGATTTGATTAATTAAATGAAACATATTTGCCGCGTTCAATGAATGTTGCTTGTTTTCTTTCTTCGAAGAACTTTTCCATTCATGGTATAACATAGATTATACATTTTTTAAAGTTTAATAAGTTGAAGCTTTGATTTGTTTAAAATCATTGTTTTTTTAAATTGATTATGTATATTGACTATTACAATAGCATTTTAAATTGATAATGTATATTGACTATTACAATAGTATTTTAAATTGATTATGTATATTGACTATTACAATAGCATTTTAAATTGATTATGTATACTATTACAATAGCATTTTAAATTGATTATGTGTATTGACTATTACAATAGCATTTTTAATTGATTATATTGAAATAGCATTTTTGGATTTCATATGGTCGCACAAATCAAACTAGTGTAAGTTGATTGTGTATTAGAAAACTATTTATTTATTTATGTAACACTTCATTGCGAATAAAATCTGGCAGACTAAATGCCAGGAGGCAATCTCTTCTAGCCAACCTGACCAAAAGAAATTAAGCTAGTTACATGGTCGCAAAAAATATTCAAAAGATTATTGACATTTCTGAAATTCATGAACATATAGTAGAATAAAGTGAAAGTCAGATATCATAATTCAGAGGAAAATGAAAGGATGGTGGAGAGAAAAGAAAAATCAGGAATGAAACACGTTACATTACTGACTAGAAATCAAGAGTTTTTTCAGTCGCTTCTTAAAGCATGCCAAGGACGGAGTGAATTTAACACTGGTTTGTAACTGGTTCAAGAGCCTCACTGTGTGGACAGTAAAGGACGACATAAAAAAAGAAGACCGGTGAACTGGGAAGGTCAATAAACAATCTCTGTTAGAGCATAGCGTAAGTTCATGTTCGGAAAGACGCTGAAAATTTTCGGCGAGAAGAGGGGACAGTTAAGGATATTACAAAATAGAGATAGTTTGTGAATTTTGCGTATACAAGTATTTCTCACATTCAACCAGTTCAGCGCCTTTAGTAGTAAGAATGAAGCATATCTGATTGAGCCAGGAAGATCGTTCCAAAGTCGAGCTGAGTGAACCGCAAAAGGATCTTGCCGTCACCAGATCGGAATGTTGACAGCTTGGACACAGGTGTTCACAGCTTGGATTATTCAACACTCCAAAGATGGTTGATAAAACATGGAGTTTTATACGCTGTCTTATTTTAAGCCATTGGAGTCTGACACGATATTCAGAAAATGGCAGCGAATAAGCTATCAAGTGTTTCAATAAAAGTAAACGAAGTTGTTGCCAAGTAAATTTATTTAATTCACTGTGAATGTCTTCAGTGCTCAGTGCAATGCTAGTTACTTAGTCATATTAATAGACGTTTATTCTTAGATCGTCCCGTCGCGTCTTTCACGCATAACTCTAGCTTAGCATACATTGTTAAATGAAAAAAAAAACTTGATTTGTGTGAGTATTTTACACGTCTTTCGAGAATTAAGTTTAATACAGGAAACATTTTAGGTTTCCGATAAAATACAAGATTTCGTAAATGAGGTATATTCCAACAACCATCTTTCGAACATCTAAATTCGGAAGATTTACACCCTACCGCGTGTTATTTGGTATAACTAACCAGTATTCTATTAGTGGATCTCTTTCAAAGCAAATCTAGGCTTACTCTAGTCGCTAGATCGAATTTTGACATTATGTCAGTTATCAAAAACATTCTATAAACGAGCGTTTTACGAGTACTTTCTAATATTTATAAAATATTGGCTCATTTACTATTTGATTCTTAACAAAATAAAGGAAACTTAAATGTTCTTTATACAACACAGTAAAAATTAAAAGATAACGTATCGATATCCTCCAAAAATCTTGCATTATAAGATGAGTACTAGTATTTCTTTCAATGTATGATACTTCAATTTCAGCAACAATACAAGTAATCAACAATATAAAATTTAACTTAAAAATAAAAAAATAGAACATCTCTCAAGAAGATATTATAGGATAAATTACAAAGAAAAAAATGTACTTAGATTAAAATACAACAGAATAATTGCCTTCCAGCCAAGATCTTATGTTAGATTGAGAAAATGCCGGAGAAGGACTCTCGTAAATTCAACAATGTCTACTCTAAAAATATCCACCAAACCAGACATGTTACTCAATTGTATCCTCACGATTGATAAATTATAATTTGCAACTGTAGTTGATAAATTGTTATTGAAACAATTGATGGTTAAAGGTTCCGTGTGTTTCTAACGGGAGTGTGAAAAACAATTTGAGCCAATATATCGGGGACTCATGCAACGATTTAGATAAAGTTTATAATTTTTTAGATATTTCGTCTGTTCTGAATGAAGTTTTTTTAATTTTGAATACTAAATAAATAAATATAGGTTTATTGTTTATTGATAGCAGCATAGCATGTACATATGTATATTAAAAGAATCGTGACTGGTTCCAGAGTCTCACTGCGTGAACAGTAAAGGATGACGCAAAAAAAAGTACCATGAATTGGGAAGGTCAATAAACAATCCCTGATCGGAAAGATGCTACAATTTTCGATGAGTTAAGAGGGGTGGCGGGATAGTTAAGGATTTATACAATAGATATAGTATGTGAATTTAGCGTATATGTCTTACGTTCAATCAGTTCAGCGCCTTCTGGGATGAAATGATAATAATCGTACTTTCTGAGGTTAAAAATCTATCTTAGACAAATATTTCGAAGACGCTGTAATTTTTCCAGCTCTTCCTCTGTAATATCCAAATAACAGACGTCCGCATAGACCAAAATCGGAAAGAGCAAATATTGCACGAGTAAAATTTTAGTTTTAGTTGGCAGGAATTTTGTCAACACTTTAAGGGAATAAAGGCTGAAGTAGATCCTTCGATTTACCTCATTTGTTTAATCTCGCCATAAAAGAGTGATACCCATTAGCACTCCTAAGTTTTTAACAGTTTTATTTAATGGTATGATAGAGCCAAACAAGACTAAATGCTGTTCGAACTGGTACCGATATAGACACTTCAACGGTTGGAGGCTGGGGGGTGAGGAAGGCTAGGGATAATTTCGGCCAAGAGCGGGGAGATTTTGGGGAAATAACTGTTCAACAGATGCTCCGATCGGTATACTGACTTAGAAATTTCTAGGGCCTCTAATGCTACAAATAATGGCTATCCTGGAAGCCTCATTGATTCACTTTTAAAAAACAAAACAAAAAAGAAACTTATAAAAGATTATATATTTAACGACACCTATAAGCATACCTATAAATGGAGCAAAGTCCTATTTATAAAAAATATATCAAATGAAATAACCAAAAATATTCCAAGTCACATAAAGCCAGCTTTTTACACTAACTTTAATCTCCGGAAACTCTTATTTAATGGGAAAGGCAAAAATGGAATACTTAGCAACAGTGGTGTGTATAAACTTTTATGTGCTGACTGTGATAATTTCTATATAGGAAAGACAGGAAGATCTTTTGAAAAGAGATTTCGGAAACACCAATCTGCCTTAACAAATCCTCTAATTTATTCTGAAATGGCTAATCATTGTCACCGTGAGAATCATACTTTTTCTATCGATGATGCCAAATTCTTACATATTAGCGGCAACGGAAATAAATTGGACAGATTAGAGGCCCTAGAAATTTCTAAGTCAGTATACCGATCGGAGCATCTGTTGAACAGTTATTTCCCCAAAATCTCCCCGCTCTTGGCCGAAATTATCCCTAGCCTTCCTCACCCCCCAACCTCCAACCGTTGAAGTGTCTATATCGGTACTAGTTCGAACAGCATTTAGTCTTGTTTGCGCTCCCCTGAAGATGAGGTGAAAGCCTTGAAACCGGTAGGGTTATACCGTCACAAAAAAGTGGAATAAACAGTGTTTGTTAAAAATAAATTACAATGTCTTTAAACCTCCACAACGTTAATGCCTTAACTATAAACAACATAAAAATATCTCTTATTACTCGTTTGTTTTATTTTTCAGAAATACTATATTCGTGCAATTATCGTTCTTGTCATACAAGTAAATAAATAAAATATTGACTCTCCTCGCCATTAGAATGTCGCTTAGCGCTATTAACATACATATATACCATCACACAGTTTCCTGTCGGGATATACAAATAGCATAGAGCGTCAGACTTTACTAACGCAGCTTACATATTTCGCCCCTTCTTAATTCATACCTACTCGTACAACTCTTAACTTTAACTTGTCTACATTTCCTTCTATAAAAATATTATTCACTAGATCCACCCATACTTTCCTTGGTCTTCCTCTATTACTGACATTTGTACTATATATTTGTTAGTATTTCTTCATTCGTTCGTTCTATATGGCCAAACCATATCAGATTGGTCTTCTCCACCTTTCTCAATACACCAGACTTCAGTTCACATCCTCTCTAATCACTTCATTCCGTTTTCAGGATAACGTTTTTACTACACGTAGGCTTATTCTCAGTGCACGCATTACTACAGTATTTATTCTGTTCCATTTCGTATTTTTCCACGTCTACGTTTCACTTCCATACTACAAAGCTGTTACTAGAATACAGTTGTGGACTATCTTAGTAGAAGTAGATACTGTTGAATAAATATATTTTCGATAAATTTGTCATTTTTATGTGATATAATTATTATTATATTATTTTTATATCTACGTATGAATGTATAAAAAAGGGGTTTTAATTATTTGACTCTTTTCAATATTTTCCACGCCCACGTTTTACCCCCATATTAAAATGCTGTTGTGGACTATCATCTCAGCAGATTTTAATACTGTAAGTTCGATATATATGTTTTATTGCTCCATTGACTGTTTCATCACGCCGTTCTACATCCTTCTTAATTCTTCTCCCTTCTGAGAAACTACTACGAAAATATCAGAATTCTTTAAATAATCACTTGAATACAAAAAATAAGATTTTCCAGTCTTTTCTACTGTCCTTGATACTGCTTCTAATGTTCTAACACTGTACTCGTATAACATAAGTGTGAATTAAACCTTACACGTGTCAAGTTCACACTGGACTGTGAGTCAAGTTCAAAACCGCCTGATTTGTTTTTAATCACGGGTTTTAGAATTTATAAAAATACTTTATGTATACTTTTTTAACAATATTTTTTTATTTATATAAAACATTTGCATGCGAATACATTTAATGGATTTATAGTTTTAAACTAATTTATTACTACCAACCAGTTTTTGTTTCATAATAATAATTATCCATGACCATGTCTTAAATTTGGTAAATTATAAAAAGTAACAATTTAAAATAAAATAATCTCTAGGATAATAGTGATAATGATGGGAAATGTATGAGACTTAAGCAAACGGAATATTTTTAGATAAATAATGCTTGTTTGTGGTCTGGATGATGATACTATATAGATCGTGTGGTTTTCGGTTGCCCTTTGCGTGATAGATTTGATTAATTAAATGAAACATATTTGCCGCGTTCAATGAATGTTGCTTGTTTTCTTTCTTCGAAGAACTTTTCCATTCATGGTATAACATAGATTATACATTTTTTAAAGTTTAATAAGTTGAAGCTTTGATTTGTTTAAAATCATTGTTTTTTTAAATTGATTATGTATATTGACTATTACAATAGCATTTTAAATTGATAATGTATATTGACTATTACAATAGTATTTTAAATTGATTATGTATATTGACTATTACAATAGCATTTTAAATTGATTATGTATACTATTACAATAGCATTTTAAATTGATTATGTGTATTGACTATTACAATAGCATTTTAAATTGATTATGTATATTGACTATTACAATAGCATTTTAAATTGATTATGTGTATTGACTATTACAATAGCATTTTTAATTGATTATATTGAAATAGCATTTTTGGATTTCATATGGTCGCACAAATCAAACTAGTGTAAGTTGATTGTGTATTAGAAAACTATTTATTTATTTATGTAACACTTCATTGCGAATAAAATCTGGCAGACTAAATGCCAGGAGGCAATCTCTTCTAGCCAACCTGACCAAAAGAAATTAAGCTAGTTACATGGTCGCAAAAAATATTCAAAAGATTATTGACATTTCTGAAATTCATGAACATATAGTAGAATAAAGTGAAAGTCAGATATCATAATTCAGAGGAAAATGAAAGGATGGTGGAGAGAAAAGAAAAATCAGGAATGAAACACGTTACATTACTGACTAGAAATCAAGAGTTTTTTCAGTCGCTTCTTAAAGCATGCCAAGGACGGAGTGAATCTAACACTGGTTTGTAACTGGTTCAAGAGCCTCACTGTGTGGACAGTAAAGGACGACATAAAAAAAGAAGACCGGTGAACTGGGAAGGTCAATAAATAATATCTGTTAGAGCATAGCGTAAGTTCATGTTCGGAAAGACGCTGAAAATTTTCGGCGAGAAGAGGGGACAGTTAAGGATATTACAAAATAGAGATAGTTTGTGAATTTTGCGTATACAAGTATTTCTCACATTCAACCAGTTCAGCGCATTTAGTAGTAAGAATGAAGCATATCTGATTGAGCCAGGAAGATCGTTCCAAAGTCGAGCTGAGTGAACCGCAAAAGGATCTTGCCGTCACCAGATCGGAATGTTGACAGCTTGGACACATGTGTTGATAGCTTGGATTATTCAACACTCCAAAGATGGTTGATAAAACATGGAGTTTTATACGCTGTCTTATTTTAAGCCATTGGAGTCTGACACGATATTCAGAAAATGGCAGCGAATAAGCTATCAAGTGTTTCAATAAAAGTAAACGAAGTTGTTGCTAAGTAAATTTATTTAATTCACTGTGAATGTCTTCAGTGCTCAGTGCAATGCTAGTTACTTAGTCATATTAATAGACGTTTATTCTTAGATCGTCCCGTCGCGTCTTTCACGTACAATTCTAGCTTAGCATACATTGTTAAATGAAAAAAAAAACTTGATTTGTGTGAGTATTTTACACGTCTTTCGAGAATAAAGTTTAATACAGGAAACATTTTAGGTTTCCGATAAAATACAAGATTTCGTAAATGAGGTATATTCCAACAACCATCTTTCGAACATCTAAATTCGGAAGATTTACACCCTACCGCGTGTTATTTGGTATAACTAACCAGTATTCTATTAGTGGATCTCTTTCAAAGCAAATCTAGGCTTACTCTAGTCGCTAGATCGAATTTTGACATTATGTCAGTTATCAAAAACATTCTATGAACGAGCGTTTTACGAGTACTTTCTAATATTTATAAAATATTGACTCATTTACTATTTGATTCTTAACAAAATAAAGGAAACTTAAATGTCCTTTATACAACACAGTAAAAATTAAAAGATAACGTATCGATATCCTCCAAAAATCTTGCATTATAAGATGAGTACTAGTATTTCTTTCAATGTATGATACTTCAATTTCAGCAACAATACAATTAATCAACAATATAAAATTTAACTTAAAAATAAAAAAATAGAACATCTCTCAAGAAGATATTATAGGATAAATTACAAAGAAAAAAATGTACTTAGATTAAAATACAACAGAATAATTGCCTTCCAGCCAAGATCTTATGTTAGATTGAAAAAATGCCGGAGAAGGACTCTCGTAAATTCAACAACGTCTACTCTAAAAATATCCACCAAACCAGACATGTTACTCAATTGTATCCTCACGATTGATAAATTATAATTTGCAACTGTAGTTGATAAATTGCTATTGAAACAACTGATTGTTAAAGGTTCCGTGTGTTTCTAACAGGAGTGTGAAAAACAATTTGAGCCAATATATCGGGGACTCATACAACGATTTAGATAAAGTTTATAATTTTTTTAGATATTTCGTCTGTTCTGAATGAAGTTTTTTTAATTTTGAATACTAAATAAATATAAGTTTATTGTTTATTGATAGCAGCATAGCATGTACATATGTATATTAAAAAAATCGTAACTGGTTCCAGAGTCTCACTGCGTGAACAGTAAAGGACGACGCAAAAAAAAGTACCATGAATTGGGAAGGTCAATAAACAATCCCTGATCGGAAAGACGCTACAATTTTCGATAAGTTAAGAGGGGTGGCGGGATAGTTAAGGATTTATACAATAGATATAGTATGTGAATTTAGGGTATATGTCTTACGTTCAATCAGTTCAGCGCCTTCTGGTATGAAATGATAATAATCGTACTTTCTGAGGTTAAAAGACGCTGTAATTTTTCCAGCTCTTCCTTTTGTAATATCCAAATAACAGACGTCCGCATAGACCAAAATCGGAAAGAGAAAATATTGCACGAGTAAAATTTTAGTTTTAGTTGGCAGGAATTTTGTCAACACTTTAAGGGAATAAAGGCTGAAGTAGATCCTTCGATTTACCTCATTTGTTTAATTTCGCCATGAAAGAGTGATACCCATTAGCACTCCTAAGTGTTTAACAGTTTTATTTAATGGTATGATAGAGCCATCCAGTAATATTGGATGGAGTAAGTCAGTGTTAAACTTACTGAGAAGCTGAGGACTGCCAATGAGGATCGCTCGAGACTTATTAATATCCCTCACTTGATGATTTTTTCCTGTTGTATAATGTGTGGATATAATAAATTATTATTCACGTTGAATAATATTCGTATTATACTAAGGCGGATTCTTCTCACACTGCTAAACGGTGCGGAGAATACACACCTACTGTGTCAATCATTTAATTGGTTCAATATTTAGAAACCGCGCGTTACTGATTGAGCCATGACGTCAGTTCCTTAAGATGGTACATGGAATAGAATATGATTTTTTGCACTGTTGTAATTAACGAGAACTTGTCTCTATAATACTGCCCTCTACTAATATAAAACAACCTTGAACAGTGCGGGATAGTCGATATTACATCGCAGTACTTATTTTTTTAAATAACGCGATGGAGTCTCTTGCCTTATACAAGTATTGTATTGTATTACATTTTTGTTGTATATAGTACAACCTGGTTGGCTTATTGGCATGCGTCAATATGTTGACCAACCAGAAAGATGTTAAAGAGGCCTTAAGTAAAACCCAGACTGATTTTTTAAAATCTGGATTCCAACGGGAATCGAACCCAGAGACAAGCGTCTTACCAACTGGGTTACGGAGGTCACCCAAGTAAATACCTTCAAACGTTCAATATGGTGTGTATACTCGTATTTTGGATAATCACTCTCTGTTTTGTATCTACCAAAAATATCTCAGCAACTTTATTGCACTTGTTCCAGCTATTCATTAATTCATTCATAGTATACCATTCAACATATCATAATTGATGATGCAGACATATTGAATAGCGTGGCTGGGAGATAGCATTGCCTTTGGTCCCATTAATTACTGCATCTGCGAGTTTGTTGTTGTACATTGAAAAATAAATAATGGCGGGAAAATTTGTTTTCTTTTTGTTCATGGGTTATTGCGTTAAAATGCGAAATTCTTAGTATTGCATTTATACCTCATATATAAATTTGAGTGTGGTTATTGTTTGTGGTAGAGTGCTATTGTTTTTTTAAAATTTTGATCATTAAATATAAAAGTGCAAATCTCACTTATATCTAGATACTTAATGTTTTTTTTATCCACTGTGCACGGATTTCTCTGGTTACACAAATAGTCTGCTTCTGGAGTAAACTTATTCATTAGGAAGAATATCAGCCAGGATTCTTCTCATACTGCTCGAGGCGATGCCGAAAATATATCCACAGTGACTTTCAGTTGGTTCAATATATCTATCTACCGTATACCACGCGTGACAGTGTTTAGCCATGATATTAGTTCTGTAAGTTGGTATGTAGAACAGAGGGTGATTCCTTGCACGGCTATATTTATTAGGTACATATAAACTTAATGCTTTTATTATCGCGGGACAGTTAAAACAACCTTGAAAAACTTTTAATAGGAATATCACAACGGATTGGCCTTCTTGTTTCGATGCTTCTATTACATGAGAAGTTTGACATGGTGATCAGTGATGAGGGTGTTTAATTGACACTGGTTGACATAAAACAGAAATTCCTATTATGCCAGCCAGCAGGTCTACGGTATCTGAGCATAGTAATTAAGTATGATGGGGGGAAAGTAAATATGTTATTTTTATGATTATTGAAATGTACTCGTATGTCTTTAAACTCCTGCTATCTAATTATTGTATTTTTTTTTGTAATGTAAAATAAATGATTAAGCTTTCGGGATTAGAAAATCAAGTGGAAAACCGGCATTAATTTTCCTCTCTTTCCAAGTTCACATGTTGTAAAATACTGGTCTACTAGATGCCATGAACTAGTACGACTAGCTTGAACACTGTGAGATCGATTGTATGTAGAATAATTAAAATACATCTGAGTTATTCACATTGTAAGCGCAAACATTGTTTAATTGCCTAGCATTAGTATAACAGGTTCATAATACTATACTCGTATATGACACATAGAAATGGAACTGATTTTTTTTCTTGTTAGTTAAGTGTTAAGTTTGCTTAAGGGGGTATTCTTCTCTAGAAATTTGAAAAAATCTTTTTTTTTGCATATTCTTAAAGTTTAGACCTTTAAGAATATGTTCTAAAAAGAGTTTTTTTAAATTATCATTATTTACGAAGTTATACCTATAAATGAGGCAGCAATAACGCCGCGCCGGAATAACTCGGACAATAATCTCAAAACTTTAAACGCGTTTTTCTCGAAACTACTTTTTTCGACCTGGTCGACATAAAATCTCAAGTTCTATCCAACTAATTGCCTTCAAATTTGGTATGAAACTTTGATAAATGTTTTTATATCATCCCTACCTTGGAAAATTCAAAACTTTCTTTTAATATTTAAAAAAAATTAAATACAATATTTGAAAAAAAAACGGGTAAAAAAATAATTTTTTTTTCAGACAGCCGCCATTTTACGATTTTTTTTCTCTTTGGTACCAACTATAACGATATTATTTCTTATCAAGAAACTGTATGATTTTTGTTTCAGATTTATAAAAGGGCTCCAATCATGTCGACCAGCTCAGCCAACAGCTGATAACATCATGAATTAAAAAAAAAATCAACATTTTTTTTGTACATTCTTAAATCATCAATAAACAAACTGTAAAAAAAATGTATGAGAAACATATTTAAAGTTTTTTTTTATTTAGTCTGAAAAAAACGCTCGAAATTCACGCCTCTAGAGTACCCCCTCGTCCTCTTAGAGTATCCCCTTACTCGTATCCCCTTAAATACATCTCGTTCGGTAGCTTTAACCTTCAATAGTCTTAATTTTGTAGATTCTTGATCAGTTTTTTTTCTGAATTACTCCTGGGATATGGTCATTCCGGCATTGAGTAGCGTGGCTGGGAGATAGAATTGCCTTTGGTCCCATTAATTGCTGCATCTGCGAGTTTGTTGTTGCACATTGAAAAATACATAATGACGGGGAAATTATTTTCTTTTTGTTCATGGGTTATTCCGTTAAAATGCAAAATTCTTAGTATTGCATTTATACCTCATATATCAATTTGAGTGTGGTTATTATTTATGGTATAGTGCTATTATTTTTTTAAATTTTGATCATTAAATATAAAAATGCAGATCTCACGACCTTCTCAATTCATGGTCCTTTTTTTGCGTCGTCCTTTACTGTTCACGCAGTGAGACTCTGGAACCAGTTACGATTTTTTTAATATACATATGTACATACTATTCTGCTATCAATAAACCTATATTTATTTATTTAGTATTCAAAATTAAAAAACTTCATTCAGAACAGACGAAATATCTTAAAAATTATAAACTTTATCTAAATCGTTGCATGAGTCCCCGATATATTGGCTCAAATTGTTTTTCACACTCCTGTCAGAAACACACGGAACCTTTAACCATCAATTGTTTCAATAGCAATTTATCAACTACAGTTGCACATTATAATTTATCAATCGTGAGGAAGGCAATTATTCTGTTGTATTTTAATCTAAGTACATTTTTTTCTTTGTAATTTATCCTATAATATCTTCTTGAGAGATGTTCTATTTTTTTTATTTTTAAGTAAAATTTTATATTGTTGATTAATTGTATTCTTGCTGAAATTAAAGTATCATAAATTGAAAGAAATACGAGTACTTATCTTATAATGCAAGATTTTTGGAGGATATCTTTTGATTCTTACTGTGTAGTATAAATGACATTTAAGTTTCCTTTATTTTGTTAAGAATAAAATAGTAAATGAGTCAATATTTTATAAATATTAGAAAGTAAAAAGCTCGTTCAGAGAATGTTTTTGATAACTGACATAATGTCAAAATTCGATCCAGCGACTCAAGTTAGCCTAGATTTGCTTTGAAGGGATTCACTAATAGAATGCTGGTTAGTTATACCAAATAACACGAAGTAGGGTGTAAATCTTCCGAATGTTTTAAAGATGGTTGTTGGAACATACCTCATTTACGAAACCTTGTTTTTTTCATTTAACAATGTATGCTAAGCTAGAATTGTACGTGAAAGACGCGACGGGACGATCTAAGAATAAACGTCTATTAATATGACTAAGTAACTAGCATTGCACTTAACACTGAAGACATTCACAGTGAATTAAATCAATTTGCTTGGCAACAACTTCGTCTCCTTTTATTGTAACACTTGAAAAATCATTCGTTGCCATTTTCTGATAAGACTTGATCTTGCATAAAATAAGACAGCGAATAAAACTCCATATTTTGTCAACCATCTTTGGAGTGTTGAAAAATCCTTGCCGTCACCAGATCGGAATGCACAGAAGAAAAAAAAAATTCACACAGGTGTTGACAGCTTGGAAATAGTAAATATTTGTTTTGTTTGTCTTTCTTCATTCATTCATTCTACATGCCCAAACTATCTCAAAGTGCTCTTCTGCATCTTACTCAACACATCATCTTTAAGTTCACATTCGTCCCTAGTCACTTCATTCCGTATTACGTCACACATTATTACCTCATGTATTCTTCTCAGTGCACGCATTTATTCGGCTTCCATTAATATTTTTCACTTCCATGCATCAAAGTTGGTACTAAAATACTGTTGTGGACCATCATCTTAGCAGATTTTGATACTGTCCGGTGTGAGTATATATGTTATAGTGGCCCATTGATTTTGTTTCCTTTTACTACACACCATACGATATCCCTCATAACTATTTCATCATCTGAGAATATCCTACCTAAATAGCAGAATTCCTCAACTTGCTCCAATATTTCATTGTTCATACACACGAGTATATCGCAATTACTTTCATTGTTCATACACATGAGTATACGAGTATCGCAATTACTTTCATTGTTCATGCACACGAGTATACGAGTATCGCAATTACTTTCATTGTTCATACACACGAGTATACGAGTATCGCAATTACTTTCATTGTTCATACACACGAGTATACGAGTATCGCAATTACTTTCCTTGTTCATACACACGAGTATACGAGTATCGCAATTACTTTCCTTGTTCATACACACGAGTATACGAGTATCGCAATTACTTTCATTATTCATACACACGAGTATACGAGTATCGCAATTACTTTCATTGTTCATACACACGAGTATATCGTAAATACTTTTTTTATCGCTATGACTTGAAATTTCAAAACATTCATTCGGATATTTATCTTCATATATCTTATACAATTTAATTTTCAAACTGTAATTGCTCTTCATTTTCCGTTAACAGTTCCATATCAAAGGCATACAGCAATCGTGTACATTCGCTTTCGACATTTATATATTATATTACCCATTGACTTCTGTAGTTCCTTCGCACATTTACTAGGATCTTTCAATTAATTTTACATGTTTCAAAACTATACAAAACCGAATGTGTGTTTTCAAACTAATTCAAACAGGTCTAACATTAGTCCTTACCTGCCTAAATACAACGCAAAGTATTGCTTTTTTAAAATCATTATTTAATAGTCAAGCGTGTCGTCTAAAAAAAAACGATACAAATAAATGTAATCATTTTTTCAAAGCGAATCTCTTTATGTATGATTCTTCCCATTCAATATCAGAAAATATTATTTTTTATAATATTTTGGGAAGTCCCGAAAATCGACATGAAAATTTGCCTTGAATCCCCCAATCATAATAAAACTGTAAAAACTCGTTATCAATAATCCATTTTGTTATCTTCCTTATCTATATGCGCATGTTTTTTCATGTTTATTATTTATTATTGTATATAAAAGGAGAACTCAGCAAGAGAACACGTGAAAATGTAGTTTTACTTCATTGAATATTTACAGGGATGCTGCATGTTGACCAGTGAATGTTCTTTGTTGTAAGGCGATCAATAGACCAGTCGGGAAAACTGTACACTTATTGGTTAGGGAGGAATTCGTTAGTGACAATGGGCAGACACGTTAACAACCCCTGTGACACGCACCCATGTCTGATACACCGTAAATGGGGAGGGGGACACAGGACAATGAAACTTCTGTTATTTTCCATAAGAAGACATAATTGTAAACGTGTCAATTGTTATTTATTTTCAAACAGGTTTTCTGGTATATTATAAAATGTATTTATTTTTTTAACACATGTCCAAACCATGGTGTACTGATTGCAAACATATTGCACTTCGTAGATAATTTTTTTTCATTTATTTATTTAAGAAATAATACAGCTTTTTAAAAATAATAACAATATACACGTATAAAATAAGGAATACTCATATAAAATAAAAGTAAATTACATTGTTTCCTTACAATCGCCGTTGTTTCTGGACCTCGCAATCGAGAATTTCCTCGCCATCCCAGCGTCAATTAAATTGGAAAGCGAAGCTGATTTGTTAAATAAGGTGAAAAAGAGCACCTTTCGGTGGTTTTGACATGTTGAACGAATGGGGACAATATACTTACACATGCAAGCACGAGTGAGAGTTATTGTAGATGATGACTAAGAAAATAATGATTGGACCAAACGAATGTAATTGTGAAAGAAGGAAAGGCAAAAAAAACGGAAGGAACTGTACGAGAAAATGGTGAACTATGAAGGAGGCGAAGAAAGTATTTCGTGATGTGAAAGTATGGTGATCTCTAACAGAAAGATGTGATGTTATGTTAATATGTTCTGATATTAATATTACTACACGATGTGATGTTTTTTTTTATCAATACTGCTTGTTTCTTCCTAAAAATGGACTATTATTTATTCTTTTAATTTAAATTTAATACGTATGACCTTAAGTTGATGAATTCATTAAGTGAAAAAACATGAAGCAGTTTTGGGGGAAATTTTGAATATTTTATAGCCGATTACTAATTTTGATTTCAAGGCACAAGAATAATTACACATTTAAAAAAAAATCTCGAATACTTCTTGCACTTGTCGATGAAATTTGCTATCTGTTATTGGCCCGTAACATGCGTCCATATTTTTTTTTTGTTAACCTTAGTTGATACGCCGTTGACGTTATAAGCGATAATGCAATCGTCTTTTTAGGAATTAAAAGTTTACAGAAATGTATTTTTTTCGACGTGAAAATTAAACCAGTCATTATGGAAAATTAAACCAGTCATTATGGACAATTATTCGAAGCAGAATTATAATCCAAGTGCAAATAAATATTCCTTATTTCAAATTTAACTACAAACAAAAAAAAAGCTTTTCTTTACAGATACAAATAAAGTTTTCCTGACTACTGCAATTAATGTTTTTTTTTTAATATTTATTATTGCATTTCTCCATCCTTTCCTATCATCTTTGATTGTGGATTTAACAAAAGACATTTCCTAATAAGTTAAGTTATTTCAGAAGGTGATATGAAGTCCATCATCTAAATTGAGTACTGTTTCAAAACAAAGAAAATAAAATTGTCAAAACAACTGTAGTGCAAAGAGAGAGAGAGAAACAGAAACAAAATATTCGTAATTCAACTATTTGTTTGAATTATTAACTAAGAACATGTATCATAAATATCCCTTATTTCAAATTTAATTACATACAAAAAAAATCTATATATAACATATTAGAAAAATAAGTTTTAAAAGTTTTTGTGTTCTAGGATAGTGTCTTAGCCCCTGCAGATAAGTGTTCTAGGATAGCTTCCTAGCCCCTGCAGATAAGTGTTCTAGGATAGCTTCCTAGCCCCTGCAGATAACTGTTCTTGAATATCTTCCTAGCCCCTGCAGATAAGTGTTCTAGGATAGCTTCCTAGCCCCTGCAGATAACTGTTCTTGGATAGCTTCCTAGCCCCTGCAGATAAGTGTTCTAGAATAGCTTCCTAGCCCCTGCAGATAAGTGTTCTTGGATAGCTTCCTAGCTCCTGCAGATAAGTGTTCTAAGATAGCTTCCTAGCCCCTGCAGATAAGTGTTCTAGAATAGCTTCCTAGCCCCTGAAGATAAGTGTTCTAGGATAGCTTCCTAGCCCCTGCACATAACTGTTCTAGGATAGCTTCCTAGCCCCTGCAGATAAATGTTTTTGGATAGCTTCCTAGCCCCTGCAGATAAGTGTTCTTGGATAGCTTCCTATCCCCTGCAGATAAGTGTTCTTGGATAGCTTCCTAGCCCCTGCAGATAAGCGTTCTTGGATATCTTCCTAGCCCCTGCACATAAGTGTTCTAGGATAGCTTCCTAGCCCCTGCAGATAAGTGTTCTTGGATAGCTTCCTAGCCCCTGCAGATAACTATTCTTGGATAGCTTCCTATCCCCTACAGATAAGTGTTCTTGGATAGCTTCCTAGCCCCTGCAGATAAGTGTTCGGGGATATCTTCCTAGCCCCTGCACATAAGTGTTCTAGGATAGCTTCCTAACCCCTGCAGATCAGTGTTCTTGGATATCTTCCTAGCCCCTGCAGGTAACTATTCTTGGATAGCTTCCTAGCCCCTGCAGATAAGTGTTCTAGGATAGCTTCCTAGCCCCTGTAGGGATCCACGGTCGTCGCTGAATATTGTCGCATACATACGGTCAATGACCGACGAAACGAACTTCGGATACCTCGATAAATTATAGTAAACAGTCCAAAGGTCACATGCCCGACATGAGGCCGGCCGAGCATCGCGCCGCATTCCATACTAGAAAGAGAACGCACCACGCTGTCTCGCCAGTTTCGTAAATAAATGGTTACCTACAATACTACAATCGACCATTTCTGCATTCACAGGAGCGAGGTAGAATCATATCGCGGGCGCACTTCCGCGCCCATTCTGAAATGTTATTAATACCTACGTACTATCAAATAAAGTATTTATTCACTCTCTCCTTCCGCATTGCGATCTAACGTGTTTTATTTATTTATCAACAATCATAATCATCATATACCTTTAAGGGACATATCCCTAAACCCCTGCAGATAAGTGTTCTAGGATAGCTTTGTAGCCCCTCCAGATAAGTGTTCTAGGATAGCTTCCTAACCCCTGCACATAACTGTTCTAGGATAGCTTCCTATCCCCTGCAGATAAATGTTTTTGGATAGCTTCCTATTCCCTGCATATAAGTGTTCTTGGATAGCTTCCTATCCCCTGGAGATAACTATTCTTGGATAGCTTCCTATCCCCTACAGATAAGTGTTCTTGGATAGCTTCCTAGCCCCTGCAGATAAGTGTTCTGGGATATCTTCCTAACCCCTGCACATAACTGTTCTAGGATAGCTTCCTATCCCCTGCAGATAAATGTTTTTGGATAGCTTCCTATTCCCTGCATATAAGTGTTCTTGGATAGCTTCCTATCCCCTGGAGATAAGAGAAGTGTGAGAAAAGTAGTTTCAGTTTACTTATCCGAAATATAACATACGTTATCTGACCACGTTTACCCTTTCCTCCTACACTCTCAATTGAAAATAGATGAAGATATCTCTTTAACCAAAATGGGTATATTAAGGGTCCACGAGGCCCAAATTCCTTACGTACGTACATCTTCACTAGGAACGAACGGGGTCACTATAACGTTCCGTCACGTACTATAAATATGTCTCCGTGATATGCTAAAATGTAATTATTATAATCGTCATCAAAATAAATTGTTGTAATGTTGTGCGTTTTTTTCATCATCACCTGACTACTCCTGACTTCCGACAAAACACATGTTTCCACTTCATATAGTGCTTTGGAGAATATTAAAAATCTCACTAACCGAATTTTGGTTCTTTTGAGTATAGACCGGTTAATCCATATCTTCATCAGACTTATTATAGCTAATTTTACCATTCCAATTCTCCTTTCCATAAATCTTCCAATTCGCATTTTTCGAGAATTTATTCGGCTTCTTTGTCTTTTTTCGCGTCCACGTTTCAGTCCCATATAGTATATCAAAGTTGATACTAAAATACTGTTGTGGATTATCATCTTAACATACTATATTTTGATACTGTCCAGTTCGAGTGTAAATGTTTTAGTGACCAATTGACTTTGTTTCCTATCGCTACACACCGTTTTATATCTGTAGTAACTCATTCATTATCTGAGATAATTTTACCCGAATACCTACATTCCTCAACTTGTAATCTCAATCTTTCATTATTCAACCATACATCAACAACACTTCCCTATTGTTGACAAATCATTCATCACCGTTTTATGAAAACGACGTAAATTGTAAATACTATGGATAAAAGTAAAAAAGAAGTATTTTAAAGATTTTTATAGACATGTTGTGACAAATATTTTTGAGTTTATTTATAAGATATGATAATGGAGAATTTTTTCCCCATGGTATACCATATTTAATGGCAGAGTCACAACGATCTTCCCACGTAAAATCGAGACTCGAATGACTGCCCTAATAGAAACAGGATCCCGAGGAATTACATTATTAGGACTTAGGAATATGCGAACGAAAATTTCAACTTCAAATAGCGTTACATTAATATCACGCGAAACCATACTCCAAACAATTACAAACTCCAATTTATTATTTTAGATTTAACATGATAAGATAAGATAAGATAATATATATAAATAAATATAAGTTTATTGATAGCGATATAGTATGTACATAATACTCGTACATTTAAATATACTTCAAGAACACATAAATTGCAGAGAATACATTAAAGACAGAAGCTATTAAAAGGTCTGGGATCATCTAATAACATCCCCCCGGCCAAGATACACCCCACCAATATAGGGAGAGCCCAGCCACGGGGACACCAGATATTTTTCAGCCCACACCCTTGAACATGTAGAATAAGAAGAAGAAAAAAAAAATTAATAGATAGCAGAAAAATATCATACATTTAAGAGAGAAGACACTAAAAGGCCCGGGCTTATCCCACAAATATTCCCCCGGCCGAGATACACCCCACTAATATAGAGCGAGCCCGACCGTAAGGACATCGGGGGGCTTTCAGCTCACACCCCCGTATCCGTATATCTAGATTAAAAAAAGCGGTATCTAAATAAAAAAAATAGGGTATCTCAATATAAAGTTTACGTTTCGATACCCTAATTGAGTGACGGAAGAGATACCACACAATTTTTTACTAAAACTATGACTCAAAGCTCAATTTATATAAAATTTCATATGTTTTTGTATTTCATCGTCATCACAATGAAAAAAAATGGCGAAAGAGTTCGTCTGGTAACAATACTTAACACACGCTATACCAGTGCTACTCAAATGGTGATCCGCTATTTGGTGATAGCCGCAGCAGCCGTAAACCGTAACTTTATTAAGGTCTTTAATATGCACATATTGTAATTTTTATACAGTTTTTTTCGGTCAGATTGAAGAGCATGTCCAGAAGACAATATTTTCTTAGACCCCAGTATGAGAACCTTTGGATTTGCAGCCTCTGGAGTAGGCACACAATTCGCAATTCCTCATTGAACGTGTTTGCAACACTACCGCTCGGTATGTGTGAATTTTGTTACTTGACGAACACATTTTACCAGACTGGCACCCTTTTTTTGAGTTACATCGGAAATCGAACCTGAAACCCTCAGGTGGAAGTCAAGAATGTTACCACTGGGCTACGGAGGTCGTCAATTATATTAAAATAATGTTTACAAAATATATTTTTTATACCAATCTCATCTTAAAAAATTAAACTGGTCCCTAGGTGACACTGAAATATATCCATACCAGTCCACTACAAGAGAAAGTTTAAGAAGCACTGCGCTAGAAATTCCCGTATACACGTATTTGTAATTATGAACTGATGCTGAATTCTTCGAGTTTTCGTTTACATAAAAAAAACAACTCATTAAAGAAAATATATATACATACATACCATCACGATGATTCCCAGTCGGAGTAGGCAAACAGGATAGAGCGCCATTTTTTCTATCTCACCACACATCCTTCGCTTGTTCTACATCCATATACCTTCTATTAAAACAATTTCAGTGACTTTATACATTTTCTTCGTTTAAAATATTATTCACTTGATCCAACCATGACACCTTGTTCTTCCCATTCCACGCCCTCCACTCACTTTTGCACTACATATTTGCTATGTTATTCTTTCTTGTGTTAAACCATATTATGTGTTAAACATATTCATCTCCAATTTTTTATTTATATAAAATATCAAAAAGTATACCTTAATCCTTAAGAGGGTATTCTACTCTAGAAATTTGTTTTTTTTGCATATTTTTAAAGTTTAGACCTTTGAGAATATGTTCTCAAAAGGAAATTTTAAAATTATCAATATTTACGAAGCTATATAGTAGTTATAAATGAGGCAGCAATTACGCCGCTTCGGTATGACACAGACAATAATCTCAAAACTTTAAACGCGTTTTTCTCGAAACAACTTTTTTCAACCTGGTCGACATAAAATCTCAAGTTCTATCAAACCGATTGCCTTAAAATTTGGTATAAATGTTTATATATCGTCTCTACCTTGAAAACTTCAAAAAAAATTCTTTATTTATTTAAAAAAAAATTGATTAAAAAGGGTAAAAAATTGAAGCCGCCATTTTACGATTTTTTCTTTGGTACTAACTATCAAAAAATTATTTCTTATCAAGAAACTGTGTATGATTTTTGTTTCAAATTTATAAAAAGGCTCCAATCATGTCGACCAGGTTACTCCCATTTTTACGATAAAATATACAGATAAACAGCTGATAACATCTTGAATTTAAAAAAAAAATACATTCCTAAAACATCAATAAGCAAACTGTAAAAAAATGCATAGGAAAAATGTTTTTAGTTTTTTATTAAGTCTGAAAAAAACACCTGAAATTCACGCCTCTAGAGAAGAATACTCCCTTAATATGAAATAAATATTAAGCATGTAAAATATGTCTTTCGTGTTAATTCTAGTTTATATTTTATTTTACACCATCCCATATTAAGTGATATTGTTTGCCTAAAATTATTCAAGTAGGTAATTGTTGGTTGGATCCCTTTTGAAATTATAGTTAAAATTGTAATACAATATATGTAACAAGGAGACTGTTTGATAGTGAGAGAGCGAGAAGTGAGGAGCTTTTGGAAGTCTCCATAATGACTCCATAGGCATGTGAGTGGATGCAATATTTGTGATAAAGTTGTTGGTTATGATGAGATTGGAATTGTGTATGTGATAGCTTGAGATAAAATAATGTGTAAGGATGTAAATATTACAGCTGAGTTTTTTAATATAATATTTAGAACAAATTTATAAATGTGTTTATGATAAGAAATGAGACCACTTCGTCACAGGCCTTGCCTAGTAAAGTGGCTCTCTATATCGACAGAATGTGTAGAATTTTTATGTATTTGTTGCACACTACGATTCACCTTTCCATTAAACCTATATAAGATGTATTTTAAAATATTGGGTGTTAACATAAGTTGTGTCCGTTTTTTTTTTCAATTTAAAAATGAGCCCCAAAAGTAAAACAAAATGGTAAGAGGATCTTCATAAATAATATGGTTTAAACGGTCCTCATCGAAGTCAACTGGTCGTCCGGAACGCTTCATGTCTTTCAGGTCGAAATTACCGTCTTTGAAACGCAAAAACCATCGACGAGCTGTCCTTTCATTCATAGTATCGTCACCGTAGACTTTGCAAATATCGCGAGCGGCTTTGGTAGCTTTATTTCCTCGATTGAACGCGAACGGAAGGTGTCTAAAATGCTCACTTTCGTCTACTCGACATTCCATTTTGAAGGCTTGTAATCAAATAAAATAATATATGTAACGTAAAATCAAACACAATATATTGTAGAGCAGAAAATTTTCTTTCGAATAACTTATAACATTTATCATTTTGTTTTACTTTTGGTGCTCATTTTTAAATTGGAAAAAAAACGGACACCACTTATGTTAACACCTAATATATTAATATTTAAAATATTTTAAAATGTAAGATATTTAAGGAGATTTTGTAAAAAGCATTAAAATAAAACCTATAAAAATAACAGCGAGAATTATGAATAAATTCATTGAAAATATTGTATATATTATTACATAAATAAATATTCTAAAATGAATAAAATTAAAATACAACAAATAAATATATACATTAATCAAGTAGAAAGAAGTGCAAAACTTAAGCCTAGCAGCACATGGTAAGTAATGGCCTCAGTGGACTGGTTGATACACGCATGTCTTCCAATCCATGATGTGAATTTTATTTGATGTACTCGTACTTTGGATAACAAATATAATAAAATCATAACGATAATTTAAAAATTAATAATGACTCCGAAACAGTCATTATTTTTTTTTCAACAATTAAATTTGAGAAACTAGATTTGTTAAATTCAGTTTCCCTCCGAGGCACCATGATATACGAGTATACATGTAGGGCAGACTTTTTAAAAAAATATATTTTTGTTTTATTTAAAAAGTAGAGATTGTATTACTCGAGGCTTATTGACGTTCTGTTATGTATGTCTCTTTTTGATAAAGTTTAATGAATTTTGTTACTATCTCGAAATGAAATTCTGGGTTATCACTATATTAAGAAATGTAAACTGTACAACGCAATACACAAATTTCATTGATATACTATCGAAATATTACCATTTATGTATTAATAAAGATTTTTATATATTATAAAATATAAAAAAAAATTAATAAACTATAAAATTGAAAATTTCAAATAAATTTTTATGATGTATGAGATAAATAATGGCAAAAAATATTGCGACACAGCTGATAAATAATGGGAAAACCACTTGAAATTGTTGAATAATAATAAACATTAAAAAAAAAAACAAATAACAGGTCAATCCTAGCGACACGGACGGCAATGTCAAATGGAACACTTTAAAAAAAATGACAATACATATCTCAATCAAAAATCGTTTTAACAAGTGAAAAATATATTCACAATTTTCTATATATAAGGCAGTGTCAGTACTAATTAGTGAAATAAGCGTAACAATAAGAATGCGTTAAATAATGTTTTCTTCTAAAATTGACCATAGTTTTAGCATTCAATTTCTCTGAGTTTAAATGTATAAAATTATCAATGCAGAAATTCCACCTTTATCTCTTCGGAATACTGAATTGGGCTAGAGATTTTCACGGCCATGAAACTAGAAGCAGACAAACTCTTTTAATCGTCCCAAACCATAAACTAACATTATTCGAAGAATCCTTCTCATACTCAGCCAGCAAATGCTGGAATGAGTTGCCCCTGACCTTTAAAGAACGAATAAACAGTTGTGCCTTCAGAAATGCTCTGAAATGTTACCTTGTAAATAATAAGGGATTTTTTTTAATTTGCTTATTTATTTTCATCTTTTGTATTGTGGTTTGTATGTGTGAAAATAATTTTCCATTTGTGATTTTATTTTGGACTCCTATCAGCTTTTCTCTTTTTTTTTATTGACAGTAAACATGAGATGGTTTTTGTGGGTTTACTTTTTAATTTTTTTTCTGCAATACATTCATTATTTTCTTTTGTTTTTCTTAGTCTACATGTACAAGGGTGGGCTGAAAAACACCTGGTGTCCTTGCGGCCGGGCTCGCCCTATATTAGTGGGGTGTAAATCGGCCGGAGGGATGTTGTGGGATAAGCCCAGACCTTTTAATTGTTTTTCTCTTAAATGTATTTTCTGCAGTTTATTTTGAAATATATGTGCGATTTCGGAATATATTTATATTTATATATGTACGCAGCGGCGGCTGGTCTGGAGTGCGTTGGTGCGCTGAACCGGAGAAATAATTAGCAGTAATTAAATTATATATTCGCAAACATGACTTCCAAAAATGTAAAATATTTGCAGATTAAATATGTTTAAGAATTCTGACAAATAGTACGAGTATTTTTATTTAATTGAAAATTTAAAAAAAATTAAAGTAAAATTTATAAAAATATTCCTTTCAAATCAACCGGCCAAGTTTGCCAATACTACCGAAGCGATCTCCAATACGCACCGGACGGAAACGCAAATTCATATGGGGCAGACAGAGACATACAGTAAACCGTGAGACAGCGATATTTCATATTCGCTCAGCGTCTTGAGGTGCGTCAGTGCTCAGCGCACCAGCGCACCTCGGGACCAGCCGCAGCTGTATGTACACACTATGTTGCTGTCAAAAAATCTATATTTATTAGTTTGAGTTAATCTGAGGTGGTATTTGTCGGTTTACTTTTTTATTTATTCTGCCATTTATTAATTTTCTGTTTTTTTCCTTAGTACAAGGGTGTGAGCTGAGAAACATCTGGTGTATTCGCATCTGGGGTCGCCCTTCATTGGTGGGGTGTATCTCAGCCGGGGTTATGAGATGAGCCCAGACTTTTTGATAGCTTCTCTTTTCAATATATTTTCTGTTGTTTAGCTTGAGATATATTATATATATGATTTTGGAATATATATGTACATACGAGTACTATATTGCTATCAATACAACTAAATTTATTTACAGTTTGATCATTTTACTTGTAAAAACAAATATTGAAAGTCTCCGACACAATTTTGTGCAGGAGTTTCTACAGTAAACTTTCATAATGCTACTTGGAAATTACTTGTGTCGACCAAATATCAATAATTTGTATAGAAGTCGTGTTTTAGCTATTATTGACGATGTTAACACTCCGCATAAGCAAGTGTCTGTTATATTATTTACAGACCAAATTAAGCTAAAAAGTTCAAACGTTGCGATAACACTGAAGAATTATTGATTGATAACGTCGGGTTTCTGTCACAATTTGGTAAGCGAAATAACGAGTATTATATTTTTTTATAATAATAAAAATTCTTAATAAAAATAATTGAATTGCTAAGTGAGTACAGTGACATTAATACCTGGTAAGCTGGCTGAATGATCAATGGGACCCGTCTCAAGAGATCTAAGTAAGAGTGGCGATGGCAAGAAGCTGCTTCTTCAAAATGTTAGATCTCCTCTGCAATAATAATTTCAATCTAGACTTGCGAGGATCATGTGGACTGCATGGAGGATATAAGACTGGCAAAAATCGATAAGACTGAAAACCCTAACAGCAAATTACCAGGAAGGCCGCCGAAAAGGTGGAAGGACACCTGGACGTCATCACCCCAGCACAGCCCACTGTCACAAACAGGTCATACGACCTATAAACTAAGAGGAGGAAGAAGAAGAAAACTTACGAATGTGAATTTTTAGTTGCTTCGTATTTTCCGTAGTTTTCTATGGCGTTGAAGCACGGAGATTTCCTCAAACCAAAGAAATTAGAAGCTATTGAAATCTAGTGCTATTGGAGAATGCTGAGAATCTCATAGATTAATCGAGTTCGAGATATCTTGAAACGGATGAATAAATACACAGAAGTATTATCCACCATCAAAGGTAGAAACTAAAAGTACTTTGGACATTTAACATAACATGACAAACAACAACATACAATGCGAGGAGAAAAATATGAGATCCTTTTGCTGATAGTGCACGGAAAATTTAAAGTAGAAGAAGTATGGGAATAAGACGCATCTCCTGGTTAAAGAACTAATGGAAGTGGTTTCATTGTGGTACCATATCCTTGTTCAGAGCTGCTGCCTCAAAGGTTAAGAAAGCTATGATAATCACCAATCTTCGGAGAGGAGAGGAACTTTAAAGAAGAAGAAAAAAAGGACAATTTATTTAGAAATCAGACTCTCTTCAAGGGCGTTTTAAGCCAAGATTCGAGCCTGCTATTGTTTACATATTGTTTTTTTTTAATAAAATTTCACCCAATTGGGGTAAAAAGTTAGTATTTCCTATCAACAAAATTGGAAACGCTGCAAAATTGTAACTGCGTGGCGTCACAGTAGAGCCCACTGAATGCGAAGCTTTAGGAGCGCCACATAAAGTCGTGTCTCGCAACTCCTCAACTCAGCGGTTGGCCGTTCCGTGATAGCGCGTACTTTAAAAAAAAAATTGTAAAATTGGTTCGCGGGTCGTATAAAAAGAGGTGGCGGGTCGGATTTGAAGAGGAAGACAGTCTGATTAAGTTGACTTGCGACAGTAAATGAAAAACAAAATTTCGTTGATATGGAACTGGTAGAGTTTTGAATATCTTTATAATATGAATATCATTTACTGAGTGCTAAAGCTCATCGAACCCGTTCCCATTTGACATATCAAAACGAAATATCGCTTAAAACTCAACAATCAAAAGAAAATGAAGGGAGCTTGTGTCTAGTTTAATTCCAATATTTGAGAAACTGTGGACACACCTAACTCATTTATTAGCAAGTTTTTTTAAGAAAAAAATCTTCATATACTTAAGACGTGTAATGGAAACGATAAACCTTGAAGATCCCTAACACAGGAGATCGGGTGTTTTAAAAATCGTTGGTGTTTTCTAACATCATCCAACTTGGTTTAATAATTCCAAGTATTTAGCATGTATCCGTAATGTTTAAACCTGGCTGTTAGAATTTTTCCATGTGTTGATTAAATATTGGCGAGGCATTGAAGGAAAACAAACATTGAATAAGATACGAGTAGGTATGGCCAAACTTTTATCTAAGTGAGGCATATTCTATCTGACAGAAGCCGTCGAGTATAAAAATATTACAGTAAATTTTTTCAAATATTATATTTCGCTGTGTCATACCCCTTGCGGGCTAGGCTGAGAGAACAAATCTCTAAAATTTGCTATCCATGCTCCGCATTCATACATCTCGCCATGAACGATCTTCTATTATTCATACTTCTCAATTCACCTTCTTTAAAATTCTTGTCCGTTTGGTCAAGATACGTTTTCCTCGGTCTACCTCTTCCATGCACACCTTGCTATTCTGCCTTGTATACTCGCTTAGTCATTATTTCATAATTAATTTTCTACACGTGTCCAAACATTCTTAAAGCTACTTTTTTCATCTTACATATAATTCAAACATATATTTTATCCATGTTTTTATTTCTGATGTTTTCATTCCACCTTTTTTCATACATTGACACTCCACATTTTTTACTTAGTGCACGCATCTCCACAGTATTAATCTAACTCTTATCTTTCTTCTGCCAAGTCCATGTTTCACTTTCATACATCAAAGTGGGCAGTTGATATTGTGCGGTTGTTGTATATAACATTAAGTGCTCAGTTTACCTTGTTACCTGTCGCTACCTTTCTTTCAATGCCCCTTTCAACACGCCCATCACATACTGTTCAGATGACAGAACTCATCAACCTACTCCAAAAGTAATTGCAATTGAGTTATAATATAATACTCGTATATAACAAACAATTGATATAATTATTATATAACATATAAATTACTCAAAACATAATCTGAGAAAAAATGACGTGCTTTGTATCATTCATATTTTTTTCTATGTCATGCTGTATGCTTGTTGTTGCCATCCTTAATATCGCTACCTTCTAATACTCGTAGAACTTCGTCGCATATTGAAATCAATAATTTCTAGTTGAATATTAACTGGAGCAGAATCAACATTTGAATAAAAAGGGTTGCGAATGACTGATAATATGTTTTCAATGTCTCGGAAACATTCAAATCTTCGTTTCACAAACTTCAGACCACAAAAATGGACCTCTCGGGTCAGATCTGGTCCACGAGTCGTAGTTTATTCAAGCCTGGACTAAGATATGTGTGAAATTTCTTCAAAACCAACATTACACAGAAAATTAGGTACATGGGAGAATCGAGGTCAATTAAAATTTGTGGCTTGCCTTCAGTTAGTTTAAAGGGAAAATACGATGTTGTTTTTGGGCATACTTCAAGCCTTGAGGATTATGTCATATACAAGTTAAAATAATCTTTATACTCGTATGAACACAATAATTACATCGTGATTCATGGTCTAGAACTTTAACACTGAATTTCAACAAAATTTTTACTGAAGAAATTAGTATTTGACACGTTCACTGCGTATAAAATACTTAATGTCACACAGAGATTCTGGAAATTAGTATTTGACACGTTCACTGCGTATAAAATACTTAATGTCATACAGAGATGCTGGAAATTAGTATTTGACACGTTCACTGCGTATAAAATACTTAATGTCATACAGAGACGCTGGAAATTAGTATTTGACACGTTCACTGCGTATAAAATACTTAATGTCATACAGAGATGCTGGAAATTAGTATTTGACACGTTCATTGCGTATAAAATACTTAATGTCATACAGAGATGCTGGAAATTAGTATTTGACACGTTCACTGCGTATACAATACTTAACGTCATACAGAGATGCTGGAAATTCGCGAATTTTTGAAAACCCATAACTTTGTTAAAAATGTTTTGCAAAAAATAATCGTTCACCATACGAATTCTATTTGTATATGTGTGAACGACCCTTTATATGGGTATATCATAAAAAACCGCCACTTTGACTGACCAGCACGAAATACTGACATAAACTGAAGCGTATATACAATAGTTACGCTAATAACTTTCGTCAACTTTTGAAGCGACGCTGTAATATTTTCGATTCAATGCATGGTAAAGATGACATGAACACGACTCCCGTGTTCAACGCGTGGCTGCAATATTTGTATGGACACGGGAGGCGTGTTCGACGCATTGAACGTGTTAAATTCATATTTCGTTCAAAATTGTTGTAGCTTCTATAAATAAGGGAGTCACGTGGTTTCATTATCTCCCTTAAAAGTTTGGAGCGTATGAGGTCCGACTCTTAATACAAGTAAAGAAATTTTGTAATTAAAAAAATAGTATTTAGACCAAACTATGAATTCAGACACTTGTCACAAAGAAAATGTTGACAGTATAATGTACGAGTACATAAGTAATTTGATGATTATTTTTTACACCAACAAAGTTGGTAACCCACATTTCCGAATCGGTGATGCGGACATATTGAAGAGCGTGGTTATGAGACAACATAATAATTAACCTCATTTATCGTGACTTCGAAGTACGAGTCTACATGTAACTTGCAGTTCGTCTGGTTTCTGCTTGTAATATTTTTGTATGGACGTGTAAAGGAAGAAAACTAAATCGAATTTCATCTTTACTGTTATTTAAGAAACATAAGATCGAATTCATCATCACTATCATGTCGTGTAGCTCATGATTGAGCATCGTGACTCTGGTGACAGCTTCCGACGACTTCTTGCCATCCATCCCTGCACTCCGCGACTCGAAGGGCAGTTGTTAAGGGTAGTCCTGTTGCGTATCTCTGTTGGTCAGTCCAACACATTGAAATTCTCCCTCTGGTGCGTCGTCTTTCCACGCCTCTAGTAGTCACAAACCTCTCCAAACTGTCTCCTTGGCCACGACCAATGTGGCCAAATAATCTGAGGATTCGTTGAAGGCATATTGTCGACAATATGTTGGTAACTCTCAGTTCTTCGAGAATGGAGGAGTTAGTTCATAGTCCGAGTTTAAAACTAAATACTAAGTCTTAAGAATTTTTTCACTGAAGAAATTAGAATTTTAAGTAAAATTTCGTACAAATTTTTCGTAGCTTCCTTAAATGAGGGAGTCACGGGTTTTCATTACCTCACTTTAAAGTTTGGAGCGTATGATGTCCGATTCTGAATAATTATCACGAAATCTTAAGACTAGAAATTAGTATTTAAGTTGGATTATGAATTCGAGCCGCGGTATTGGTTAGTGCGGGCGTATATATTTTTAACTGAATAGTACGGGGTATACTGTTTTAATATTTCAAATAAACCAAGAAATGTTTTTTGCAAACAGTTATCCATATGATTATTTTAGAAAAAAAATCTAATTATTAAGTATATCGCAAAAAAATATCTGAATTGGAATTATTGAAAAAATTAATAAAATATTTAACAATTTTCTTTTTTTTTATTATTGTAAAACGTAGCCATAATTTAAAATATCTAATACTCCTTTAAAATAACAGAAAATAAATTGGCTCAAGGTTTCCGTTCATTTTTACTTGTAATTAGTTTTTACGACTGAATGTGTGGCAATAAAGAAAGCTGTTAGAATTAGCAAGTACTCGAATTTTTCAAAAACTGTTATCTTCTCCTATTCCCTAAGTGCTCTTCACTCAGTTTCAGGTAATTGTTTGAGTAACTCGTACAAAAAAAAATTTGCTCAGTAAAATCCAAAATATTCTAATTGTCAAAAAATATGTAATATATGTTCCTTTAGCTTGGATTTCTTCGCACGTTGGTATCACTGGTGATGAATGTGTTAGTTCCTTGGCAAAGGAAGCATGATCAACCGGTTGTCCCCTATCTGATTTTTCCCAGCCTGATCTTTTGAATAAAATTAAATATGATACTATTTGTCCCCGATGGGCGTTGGATTGAGATATAACTGAAGTAAATAAGGGATCTCGATATAAATCAATCCAACCCTCTGAAACCATAGTTTAACATAATAAGAATGAACAAGATGGAAGTGTCAGTCATGTGTCATTGTGGAAAATCCCGGCTGTAAGTGTGGTATCGATGATGAAACTAAAGACTATGTATTTTTCGGTTGTGCTTTGCGAGACAGATTTGATTTACTAAAGGCTGTATCTTTACCGCGTCCAATGAATGTCGCGTTTTTTCGTGGAACTTTTAAATTTATAGATCGATTGTTAAATATATCATAATATTTAAAGCATAATCAGTTGAAACTTCAAATTGTCTATAACTGGCATTTTTTAACACGTTCACTGCGTCGAACACGGCTCCCGTGTCCATACAAAATAGCCTTAAATGTTGAGTGCACTCATAAACGTCTCTCGATAAGGATTCGTCGCCGGTTTCATGTGTTTTGAAGACACGAAGGAATACACTTGTATATGATGTTTCAATAGAAAGTAGAATTTGATTTTTAACAAAGTTATGGGTTTTCAAAAATTCGCGAATTTTCAGCATCTCTTTATACGCAGTGAACGTGTTAAAATTAGTTTTACTATATTGACTCACATATTTGCATAATGACTTTAATTTGGTGGCACAAATCATCATAGTTTGGGTGGATTGCATTTTTATAAAAAATCTTTAAAAAATCCATTGAGGATATTCTTTGATCATATAATATCTAAATTAAAGTTAGTTGAGGCTCGCGGGTAGCTTAACTTACGTACAATAAGTTAAATATTTTCTTAAAATCAGAATTAAGGTAGGTTGTAAAATAGTTTTTGCAGGCGGTGCTGAGTATCTTGGGGCAGTAAAGTTCTATAACCTGTAAAAAAAGAAAATAAAAAAGATTGAAAATTAACAAGTTATGACTTTTTAAAACCCTTCAGCCTTTCAGTGGCCACCCTGTATATTCGTATATCGTCGATGTATTCATGATACCTTCTATCATATGTAGACAATGCAAAAAATATTCATCTAGTTCTTATTTATCACTAAGTCACTTAACAATATTGGCACCTTTGAGATTTGACCTATTTTTAAAATACGTCAACTTTATAGCTTTAATATGTAAATACGTCATCTTGGTAGTTATATATCAACTTGATAGTCTGAAATACGTCAACATTGTAGATATTTTACTAGTAATAATAACCCGTCAATGATGCCGGAAGAAAATCCTTTTTTCCTTTCAATGTGATGTTGCCTTTGTGCTTCTTCATGTTGTCGTCGTGTTGCTGCTTCCCTCAAGTCTCGTTTGTTTGTTGTGATTGACGCGATCGTCTCTTCCTTTTAGCATCTGCAGATTTTTTTTGAAGCCATCTTATCATTTCATTAAAAATTCGTCTTGCACAAACAATAAAAAATTTATATTTTAAGGTTATATTAAATAAAATTATGGGTTAAACCCATTTCCGTAATGAAACTGGAAATCCTAAAATTTTAATGAAACGATACTCAGAAAATATTTATAATATAAAGAATTATATTGTCAGAAACTTTATAATATAAACTATTATCAACCACGTTAGAAGCTAAAGGATAAGTTGTGTGGATGTAGAAGAGCGCAAGTGGTATGTCGCTATGGAAAAAATCTTGCACACTTTCCTCTCTACTTACCATAAGAGGGATATGGCGTGATGGTATATACTATATGTACTCGTATACACATATAACAACCAAATTTATTTATTTACGTAACAACAGTTTGAAGTGAGTGTGAAAGTGATATGTGAATCTAATGATTGAGTTTCAATATTAAAAATGAGAGAACTGCTTTCTCGTTTTAATAGTTATATTTTGCTGTTTGAACGTTCAAGAAATCTCTTGTTAATAAATAGCTTATTTGCCATTGTTATTTTATATCTTATAATCATCATATCAATTAGTGACACTTGTTAAATAATATTTGAAGAATAAAAATGTTCTAACTATGATATTAACATTTATTTATTAATTTGTGCCATCAAATTCGATTTGTGCCATCAAATTCAAGCCATAATGCAATTATATGAGTCAATATAATAAAACTGTTCGTTTAAAAATTACAATTCTAGACCATTTAAAGTTTCAGCTGATTAAGCTTAAAAAAATTACAATCGATCTATAAGTGGAAAAGTTCCACGAAGAAAGAAGAAACGCAACATTCATTGGACGCGGTAAAGATACGGCCTTTAGTAAATCGAATCTGTCTCGCAAAAGACAACCGAAAAATATATAGTTTATAGTTTCATCACCCAGACATAAAATAACAATGGCAAATAAGCTATTTATTAACAAGAGATTTCTTGAATGTTTAAACAGCAAAATATAACTATTAATAACTTTTAAACCGTAAATATGACAACACCTAATGTTACGCACGGACGTAAGTACAACAAATGTTATATTGTTTGATTTTACTGTGAATAATGATATTATTGTTCAAACTTACTTCTGTACATGTTTTATTAAAATTTATGATTGAATATGAACACTTCATACATACACTACACTCCACCTAAAGCCGAATGTGTTACTATCACATATCGAAAGTCACAGGTATTCCAATTCGTTTGATTAGGATATGAAAAATAAATAAAAGTGTTTTGGAACAGAAATTTATTATAAATAAATATTTTTGTTCAGTATGTTTTATTGTTAAAAGGGCGTAACACGTAAATATGAATTATTCGTGAGGAAAATATATCGACATATAAATATTGAAATATATTTTTTAATTAAAAAAATCTCAAGCAGTTTTTCTTAAATTTTGTTTGTGTTATTAAATTATATTGCAAAAAAAATTATCTTTACTTTATTCAAATACTTTTTTTAACTTTATTTACAAATAAAATATTAAATATTATGTTTTTGAGCATTTTCCTTCTGAAAGAAAATATAGATATAATTGATCGATATAAGTTATATTTGAAAAAAAAATCTATATTTTTTCAGTACTTTATTTAAGGTATTATTAAGTTTTTGTTTTTGGGTTACGACCTTTTAATTACAATAAAAAATAAACATTAAATACAATATTACACAATCATTATAGTCTTAGACAGATTAATTTACAAAAAAATAACAGCTTTTTGGTGAAATTCACTAATAAACACTAATTTTAAAACAAAAAATATATAGAATTCAACATAAACTGAAAATAATTTATACGTAAACATTAAATGCGGTAACTATTTTATCTGAGGTGAATTATTCAACATAAGTACTTGCAAATGTATTATAAATAAATATTTAAAAAATCACATAAAGTTTAACTTATAACTTTCACTTAATAATAATACTTTTTAAACTTATATCACTGAATTGAAAATTTCAATAAGAGTTATTTCGAAATGTGTTAAAGATTTTAAATATTTATTAGTATATTTTACGCCATTTTTTTGCGCATGATGTGTAATGATTAATTTATTATACAGGTTTATTACTACTACATGAAAAATATTAATAAGATAATAGAGGAAGTATATTATATAATATACTAGTAAAAATGTTGTGGAAACATTGCGCCCATTCTCAACAGAATAAATTATAGAAAAAATGAAAAAAATCAAAATAAAAATTAATATTTGTTACATTGTTGCCCTGCCTCGCGGTTTTTGCTCAAATTAGTATCAATTGCAAATGTAATATGTTTTCAGTGAGATACAGGCAAAATCCTAGTTTACTGTGGACACAACAAATGAAAGACAACAAACCCAGATCCATTAAAATTGTGTCCAAATTAAATTACCTGTTGTTTTTTCGCAAATTTTGTATTTATAGTTTTCTTGTGATGTGTAAATAAAATAAAACAAATAAATGAAAATACTTTTTGTTTTGCATTACACTTTTGTTATAAATGTTTTTCTTTGCCATATAGCAATCTCTTCTGAAAGATGTTACAAAGGTAGTTAGTGAAAATCTGTCAAGAAACCGTTTAAAAAAACCCGAATATTAGTAGGAATTGAACCCGCAAACTCCGGGTTGGAATACAGGCGTCTTACAAACTAAGCCACTGAGGTCGTAACGGGGTTGGAAGTGGTGTAAACGCAAAGACACAGATGAATTATTTCGCGCCTTTTGCAAAAATAAGTACGTAATATCAGTTAATTCGAATGCAATGTTTTTGTTGTAAGTACAATTATTGACATTAAATACTTCGCGCCTTTTACATAAATAAGTACGTAATATCAATGAAATCAAATGTAATATTTTTGGTTTAAGTACAATCGCTGACTTTCAAAGTTCAAGAAGTTATTTTACATTGACCAATTAATTGAAAACAAGGAGGGGAGTTACATTCCGATGGAAGACTATTTTCATTAATACATTTTAATAATTAACACATACTTATTTAATAATTTCGCTTGTATTGATCCCTGCTTCAATATTTCGTATTGAGTAATAGTAATCCTGTATAAACTCTGGTTATTTTATGACTTATAATTTTACCAACTTAGCCACGAAAACTTGACATGTCAACCATTATTTCTTTATTTATAATTTTTTTAAATTTGTTTAAAAAAACACTAATAGGTGTAATTTTAAATACTTATTATTTCTCGTTCCGAATTGGGGTTTGGCATTATTTCTCGTTCTGAATAAGGGTTTGGTATTTTTTTTCATTTCTGATAGTAAAGTTTTCAAGTGAAAATCTACAGTACGTAATTATATCTCTATAAAAGTCATAATATGTAACTTCTCATATTATGGGACTGCTCTGTGTTGTCTGAAGACGAATTGTAGACTCATTGGCGCCTGCCCCCTACATATTTTACTATGAGGCTCTGAATCTTGGCTTGTTATCAAGGCCCAAGAGAGAAGGCTTCTTAGTTATGAGAACAAATGTCTACGTGACAAATGAGAAGGTTCATCAGTGCCACATAAGAAAGTTATATTTCCCAGCATTGATCGCCAACAAGAGGAACAAGGCACATGAAAAATAAATACATCAATAAGATTGGCTGTTCTACGTTGTGGGCGCAGTAGAAGCCCGAATAATTGAGAAACGCTTTGTCGCCCACATATGATGTGGGCTAACAATGTAAAAAGAGATGCTTTAGCCCTCAATATAATGAGCTGTAGAATATAGAAACTTCGGAGGAAAGACAAGTATTTTGATTTTAAATTACTAAGTGGGGGCTGTACTTGAACCCATCGATAATATATCTGAAGATGAACGATTAAAAAAAAAAAACGTGTTTTAATCTTGTCCCTTCGCCATGTTACAGTTTTTGCGGCCATCTGGATAAATCCATAAATCACATTTTGTGGTACAGCGATGATAATCAAGTAAATATAGAAGTGATCTCCATGCAGCTTTACATTAGTTTATCTTCGGACCGATTGACTACTCTGATGTAGGAGCGTCAAATGATATACTCGTAACTTTGCTGTATTCGAAATTTTCTGTGTAAGTACTGGGAACTTGCTTAGCTGTTTGAATTTTATGTCTTAAGCCGTTTTAAGTATATTTATTGCACTGCGAGTCATTTCCTTTTCCCGTCGGACCTTAAGTCCGTAGTCTCTACTATTATTTTCACTCAGGTGTGTAGTTACCGGAGAAGTGAGTCACTTTGAACAATTTCTTCGTCACTATGTGATGACGCGCTCGTAAAGAATGAAGAATATTTCAATATTCTATTGTAGATTACGCTGGATGGGGACTTATTTTGTCCCTCCAAACAGCGTGGGTGGTCGAGGGATTCAAGTGAACTGATAACATTTCGTGTATGTGAAGTTATGTCAACCCCTAACAGAACCATCATTTGAATATCTTATATGACATAAATTCATTAAAAACATAGTTTTCCAAATTGGAGATGATATTGTCGTCGGACACAGTAATCGAGCCTTCGAGTTCAGAACCACTTGAGTAGACACGGAATTTGCGGTTCGTTATTGTACGTATTCGTTTTGTAATACTTTAACTAAAATGATTTAAGTCTGGTTTCACTTAAAGCTTCGCCAACATCTTTCTGGTTAGTTGTAAGAGACTGCCACATGGCAATAAATCCTCCAGATTTTACTCTATACAACAAAAGTGTAATACGATACAATATGGGTAAAAGGCTCTTTTTATACATATTGATGAATATTTTAAAATATAAGTTGGTTAGATTTTTTTTGTATAGATATTTGTAAATAACATTTTTTTTTTATCAAATTCTAACAAAACTCTATTTGCATCAACCGAATCTGCTGTATTTTTAAAAACTTTTATTAAAATTTCAAATATATATATTGTCTTGTGAAAACCAGTTTTTAATTTGAAGGTTGTGAATACAAGAAACTAGGTAATGAATATTTATAAAATGTTTGATCATCAACGTTTTTATAATTTCAAATATATTTTTTTAATTATGACTATCAAAATAAAATTACATATTTTTTTTATTTTTGTTAATATATAAATTAATTTTGTTTATCACACATAAGAGACAAGGACTAATTGCAAGACAAAAATAAATAAAGGGAATTGTTTTATTTACTTATCAATTAAATTTGGTCTTAAAAAAGGTTGATTTTAATCGGACATGATCGATTTAACAAGTCATTTTAAGATTGGCATTTTTGAGCAGTTTGGAAATGGATTTGGAAGAATCCATTATTCCTGATTTCTGTTTCACGGTTTCTTATTTTTTCTCTTTTAAACAGAATAAAATAGTTGAGCATAAAGATTAGGTAAAATATTTTGAAATATGCATTTTAAACTGTGTTAACTTCATTTTTCATATAAATAAATAGTTTATACAAACAAGTAAAAAAGGGTACAAAACGGCGAATAATATTTATGTCCTAAGTATTAAAAGAGTAAAAGTTCAAATATACAATAAAGCATTAAATAAACATGTACCCATTTTATATGTAATTGTAGTAAATAGTGAACTATTTTGATGAGGTGGATTGAGCAAACATACCTATGTATGTCTTATCAGTCAGTATTAGGCTCTATCCCAGCGTTTCTCAACCAGGGTTCCGCGAGATATAGTGATGAATAGGCTAATCATATATAAATGTATTTTTGTATTTAATTTCATATTTCGTAATTTTACTAAAGGGTCTTTCAAATTGATCGGTTTTATTAATTCTTGGATAAAACACAGATGGCGTCGCGAACTTGCCTGGGTCTCGTGACATTTGAGAAGTGTAATGTATGACATTTATAAAAATGAAGTCGTATACAATACAACAACGCGTTCAAATTGTTGAATTATTTTATGTATTGTAATCTCCGAAAATGGTGATGTTAATTGGCCACCAAGATCATGTGATCTGACACCGTTGGACTATTTTCTCTGGAGTTACGTGAAAAGCCAGGTCTATAAGAATGGCCCCCGATCAATTCCTGAGCTGAAGGACGAAATTATTCGCGTTATTGGTAAGATAGAACTGCAATTATGCCAAAATGTCATCGAAAATTATAAGAACAGAGTGGACATCTGTGGAGCTGCAATAGGTGGACATTGTTTTTTTTGTGTTTAAATGTCATACGTTATACTTCAATGACCAATAAAAAGTTTTTTGAAATCAAAACAAATTGTGCGTTTTATTCAAGAATTAAAAAAAAACACTCCATTTGAAAGACCCTTTATAAACGTGCGACATATTCTTGGGCATTGTAATCAAGTATTCAATCTGTTATATAATATACAACCTGTTAAGTATAACATGCCAAATCATCTTTTAAGTCTATTGAACATTTTTTTTGCTTAAACCAGCTATCAGGTATTTTTTGCTTAAACCAGCTATCAGATATTGTTTGCTTAAACCAGCTATCAGAAAAAAGAAATTATTTTTTCAATATGAACTTATATTTATAAAAGAGAAAGAAATGTATTAATCGTGGTAGTCATCTTGGGAATACAGTGCAGCGGTTTTCCTTGACCTTCTACACCGCAGTAGCATATTAGCTCATTTACTTAAGTATACACCCTACTGCTGATCTACGCAGAAGTTAGGAGAACCTGTCCGGAGAAGTCCATCCGGCTCCTCAAGATATTAATAATTATACATAATAATTTATATGTAGGGGTTCCCTGAGGCATGAATATTATTTCAAGGGTAAAAAGGTTGAAAAACGCTGCTCTATCTTATGTAATAGATTTACTATTGTGTGCAGGAAAGACTTCTTAAGTTAAAACTTTTCGAGAGATGTTATATGTATATTAATATTTAAACACCATTTACCTAAGTGCCCTTAGGGTAAATGTTTTTTGAGGAATTCTTCAATCGTAGTATGTAATACCATATATACATAAAATAGTAAAAAGTTTAAAAAAAAACACCCTCAAAGAAGTTGCCACATACCACACCCTTACAAATTAATGGTGCATATATATATATATATATATATATATATATATATATATATATATATATATATATATATATATATATATATATATATATATATATATATATATATATATATATATATATATATATATATATATATATATATATATATATATATATATATATATATATATATATATATATATATATATATATATATATATATATATATTTTTTTTTTTTTTTAGATTAAAACCACATTTGTTTCGATTATAAGTTAAATAGCATTAAATGTTTTTTTTATATTTGTGGTAGTTGGCCAAATACAAAAACGTTGAAAACACAGTTTTCCGATTTGGATACAATATTGTCTTCGGATCCAGTAATCGAGTTCAGAACCACTGTACTGGAGTAGGTACGGACTTTGCGGTTCGTGATCGTACGTGTTGGTAATACTTTACCAAACGAATTTAATTTTGGTTTTCACAGGCCTCGTCAACATCTTTCTGGTTGGTTGGAAGCGACTGTTGTTAGTGTAATATGATGACAATATGGGTAAAATGCTATTTTATACATACTGATAAATATTTTAAAATATAAGTTGTTTAAGATTTAATTGTAGACGTATTTGGCCAAATACAAATTAAAATTGGTTTAAACTTTTTCACAAACATTTATATAATAATGCACTTTAGAAACAGTAATTTGCACATAGTAAAACTGCAGCATTAATTCTATTTAAAAATATGTAAGGTTTAAACAGTACAAACGTAATTTTAATATATCTATTTTCTGTTTTTCGGCCGATTGCAAATATGAAATTGGTCTAATGTTTTTCACAGACGTTCATATTATTATAATATATCAATGCACGTATTTTGCATACGAAATTCATTGAAAGTTGATTGAAATAAACTGCAAGATCAATTGATCAAAGACAACAAATTTCGTGATAGGGAGATAATATTGTTTTCAGCTTTAGTAATCGAGCCTTTGGTTTTAGAACCACTCGAGTAGGCACGGAACTCGGTCGTCCTTGCATCGGCAACACTAGCGCACTAAAAATGCAACAACACTCGCACACGTACTCGGCACGAGCGAGTATTGTTACCAGACTGGCACCCATATTTATTTTGGGTACCATCGGGAATCGAACCCAAAACCCCCGTTTGGAAGTCAAGCGTCTTAAGAATTAGGCCACGGAGGTCTTCAACTGTTTTTAGCTGATTTGAAGGATATAAAGATAAACATGAGATATTGTATAAAATATGAATTATTTGTTATGTGAGTCGATTAAATAATGAATAAAATTTGAATGCTGAAAAATAACGTAATAATGTTATTTATTAGTGTTTTCTGAGTCGTAATTTTAGAGAATTTATGAAAATTACAATAAATACTCGTAAATCAATACTTAGAAATATCCCTCCAAATACAGACAAAATACTCGTATATATTTTTACTGAAAGTTGTATTAAATATATAGAATATATGTTGACGAACTGTGAACTCCATTCATTACATTGATGGAGTAGAAATCAACGGAGATTGTGATTTGTCTACAGATTAAATAGTGATACAATAATACCCCCAATTCCACGGTCTTCATTCATGCGAATCCAATTTAACACGGTTTATTGAGTTTGAAATTTTAAATGCATAATTGTGACATCAATGAAGTAATAATTTGGTTTCTAAATCGATTGTTTTATAAACTGTAGAAGCGACAATAGTAACAATGGAAGATTCACCCAGTGAGAGTGATTCTAAATTGGTACAGCAAATTGTAAGTTATGTAATTTTTCTTCTAACAAATAAATCATATACAAGCACTAGCTCTAGCACGGAGCTCTCATCAAATGTATGTCATTAGTCATCAGTATCCACTCATACAGATTTATCAAAACAATAACTAAAGATTTTTCAATCAAGTTATAATATATCTGGAAATATCAACTATTATGTATATAACATACATTAGCTTCATTTACGCGGTTTATATTTAGGTGCTGTTTTGATGGAAGTAATTACCCGCACAATTGGAGGGATTACTGTATAAATAATCGTTTTTTTTTCATGATACATGACTATTTTAAAGTATAACAAACTATTTGTTCATATATTTGTTTCTTATACTATGTATGCAAAGAAAAAAAATATTGTTTACATTGGATGGAATTGAAGTTATTTATTTTATCAAAATAGATCAGTCAAAATTTGCCATTGCCGATTCGCCGTTGAGTGAAAAATATTTCGCTTTATAAAAATATATATATTTTTTAGTAGGTACTAAAAATTCAAAGATATAAATAAAGCTTAAAGTAAAATGTTTATTTTCAACAGGATTTTAAATCCTCCAACACTTTTTAATATTTCCAATTTTTACCCTGCCCTGTTTTAACAGATCATTTAAAGAAAGGCATTATTTATCTTTTTACACTATATTATAAAAAGTTTCCAATGTTTTCTTGTTGTAAAATCTAGAATAACAATATTTATATTCTATTTTGCACTTTGTTAAATATTTATCAACTGGAATGATACCAACTAGGCAACATATCAAAATGATTATAATTTGTCACACTTCAAGTGATTTTAACGAAAAAACAATATGTGTTGCAATCGATAAATAAAGTGTGTTACCATGTCAATAAAAAATAATCGATTTATATCGAACACATATTAAAAATCTTTTACAAGTAATGTATAAGATGAAATATCGAAAAAATATTAAAACCAAATTTAACATCGATATTAAACCAGTCTACATAAAAAAAAAGTATTAAATAAATTGCGAACAATTGGAGAACTACACATATATATTTAGTTTATAAATACTTGTAAAAAGAAAGCTATATTTTATATTTAAAAATGGAGCAATTCTAAATGTTGTACAAAATATAAAAAGAAAAATATTCGAGCTCTTGATATCTTTATCGATATTAAATATTTAGAATAAAATATTACCGTACAATAATTATATATGCATACACACGCGCTGCGAAACTAAGTTTCAGTATTAAAAAAAAACTTCTAATCATATGACCAGAGTATCACAAAAGTGAGTGTGATGGTCACAAATGCGTGACAAATCATTCACAAAACACATTTTTCCTCATACACTCATATAGGACCTTCGGCACTCGGTGCTATTCACAAATAACAGAATCATCAAAACAGGTTTGTTTAATTTGTTTGCACTTAACTGCGATTCACAAACAAACCATGAATGTTACGAGGCTTGTTTCTGCAACTGACGTAACATCTGTCCTCTGTTCATGCTCGCCATTTAATAATTGCATAGATAGGAAATGGCGGTTAAGGCTAAAAGAGTTGTGGCAGAACAAACAATGCCAGTTGCTCCTGACGTTCGATTATTGTACACGTTAACACGTACTTCAACATTCTTCGATGGCTTAGTGAACATATCTGCTGTGGGTCCGTACAAATAACTCCTGGCTCCCACATTAGACTTGAGAATCCTGTAGTTCACTTCGTCGACGTTCACTTTATCAGCTACAAAATTGTGGAGTCTGTTAATCATAACGTACAGGTTTCCTTCGGGGTCAAAGCCAAATCTGTCAACCCACTGGATGTATGTCTTATCCTTAGCGATGATGTGTTGATTTGTGTTAAATGGCAATCGGCTATCCCATTGAGCAATAGAATAGTTCCCGACGAGACCATAAAATAAGAATCCTTCCTCGTCCATTATCATACCGTCTGTCTGAGATGGTTTCATGCCCAAGTCTAAAACTAATTGTTTGGTCATCTGCGCCGGTTGAGTAGATACAGAGGAGTTCCTGAGAACTGATGCTGAAATTGAATACAACCTGTAGCTGGCCAATGGGCAAAAATAAACGCTTCTGTCAATAAATCCATCAGGTCTCATATACCGTGGACCAAGAGCGATTCCATCTATATTTATTCCTAGATCGATATCAGTTCCATTCACAAAGAAACGTTTGGCATTTTGAGCAGCTGTCATCGAATTGGCGTCCCTTATCTTCCAAGATTGGCTGTCTTTCTTGCTGAAGACGATGATACCCGGATCCATGCCACTGTTGTCGGTTATGTAAGCATACCCTTCGTCAGTGTCATCAATGACAATGTCATTAAGATAGCTTTTATCCGTTGCTACTGATGTTGGGAATGTATAACGGACGAGTGAACTTTGAATATTGTTCAAATCGATGAGTGTTAAAGTTGGCGGGCAAGTCTGCGAAGAAGAGTTATCCGGTTTCATTGTTGAAGTACGTCCATTATCAATTATCCACATGGTTCCTTTTGTATCAATCTCTACACTCTGGACAGACTGAAACGCTCTGCAGTCACCGACTTCGTTCATTTTCCACGATGGAAACGGTTCCAGAGCAGGACTCGTATCATTTGCACTCGGGTTGAGTGGTACCGTTGCTATTGTAGCAGGTACTCCAGGCTTCATTCTGGGTAAAGTTAAATAAAGTTTGTCACCGTATGGTTTTATTCCTGATACGATAACATTTTCTTTAATGTATTTACCTGACGAAATAGCTTCATCTCTAGTCTCATTGGATGACCACTTGAAGTCGTATGTATTCCACTCGTAAACAACTCGAAATTGGCTTCTTTTGCGAGTTTGAGCGGTGACGGCACAGATAGCGGTTAGAACTAAGATATAAGTTTTTAGTTCCATTTTGACATGCAACGGGTATCGCGATAACTGTATTCGTACCGGCGCGGCGCGGATCGTTACAAGCGTGTATCCCGTCAGAATACTGGCGCCAGACTGGGCGGCAAACGGCAGGCGGCCAGCAGTGGGAGGTACACCGATCCCCCCGCCTCCGTCCCTCTGCTCACACTTACAAGTGGCTTTACCCACATGTAAACAATCCCCACTCCTCTGTATCATGATGACACTGTTACGAAAAAGAATACAACTTTGTCTCGTTCAATGTTGACCTTGATTTTCAAATCCAATGTTATTTTTTTTGGGCTTTGTAATATTTCTACGTTAACAATTGAAAAAATATTAGATATTTAATTTTCCGCGTGTGTCGAAAATTTAAGTTTTTTCATCAAATAATTGCATCTTATGTAATTTAGGTACATTATAGTACAAGATAGACATTCAAAAGCCGAGGTATTTTTTAAATTTTCACCAACTTTTTAGTTAACAAATTAACTTGAAAATGGGCTATTTATGAAACAATAGTGTAATATAACGCGATATATTGATGAGCAATGCAAGTTTAGAGAAAATTAAGGAGTTTTTAGGTATTAAGTTTTTAGGTATTTTAGATTTTAAGGTATTTAGTAAAATTATTAAAGTAGGTGTTTTTTCAGATAATTGAAGAGTTACGAGGGATATGTTAAAACAAATCCAGTATCAAAATTTACCAAGATGCTTGCTATATACTACAAAAGTAGTACCAACTGTGATGTATGGGGTGAAACGTGGACTCGGAAAAATACTGAAAGAAGCCGAATAAACGCTGTACAAATGCGGATATCACTTAAAGTTTGTTTAACATTTTTCTGGTTAGTTGGAAGATATTGATACATGGAAATAAGCACTCCAGGTTGTATTGTACACAACGGAATGTAATAAAATACAATATGGATAAATATGTTACTAGTTTATACAGAATTCACAGGTTAAAATAAAAAATATTTTCTGCTATAGATTTTAATTTTTTTTTTTAATTCTTGAATAAAACACACATTTTGCTTTGATTTCAAAAAAACTTTTTATTGGTCATTAAAGTATAATGTATGATATTCAAACACAAAAAATAATATCCGCCAAACGTCCACCGCTTGTAGCTCCACAGATGTCCACTCTTTTGTCAAAAAATTCGATGACATTTTGGCATAATTGCGGTTCTAACTCACCAATAACGCGAATAATTTCGTCCTTCAGCTCAGGAATTGATCGGGGGTCATTCTTGTAGACCTGGCATTTCATGTAACCCCAGAGAAAATAGTCCAACGGTGTCAGATCACATGATCTTGGTGGCCAATTAACATCACAGTTTCCAGAGATTACAATGCATAAAATAATTCTGAATTTAAACGCGTTGTTGTGTTGTATACGACTCCATTTTTATAAATGTCATACATTACACTTTTCAAATGTCACAAGGTCCAGGGAAATTCGCGACGCCATCTGTGTTTTATCCAAGAATTAAAAAAACCGCTCAATTTGAAAGACCCTATATATAGTATGTAAATTTAATTATTTTTAGCGAATTTCAACGAAACTGTTTGCAGTAGTAAATCGAATTCAATGTAGTTTTTTTTTTATATTTACTTGACATTAAAAAATATATTCTCTTGTGAAACGTAGTTTTTATTTGAAGGTTGTCAATACTTTTTTTCTGTGTGGAAGGTCGCTGGTTCGAAACCCGCGCTGTGCTACTCCCCTCGAATGACACAGGCATTTTTTCCGCCTAGTATTCAGAAGTATACGTTTGATTTTGGTCATATTTATTAATTGAAAAAAAAAAATAACTTAACTTCGTGTTTTTTTATTTACGTGTTTTTTTATTTACGTATTTTTTATACAGGTCCGGCAGAAACAATGGGCAACTAATCAAGTTGAGGTTTTAGACGTGTATAAAAATGAAGGTTGGAATTTGATTTTAATAATTTTGAGAATAAAGCAAAAATAAAGAAGCATAGTTCTTTCAGATTATGAAATAAAATTTCACAAAATATGTATTATGCCTCTTTTATTTATTAGGTGTTAACATAAGTTGTGCCGTTTTTTTTTCAAATTTAAAAATGAGCACCAAAAGTAAAACAAAATGGTAAATGTTAAACGTCAATCGAAAGAAAATTTTCTGCTCTACAGGATATTGTGTTTGCTTTTACGTTACATATATTATTTTATTTGATTACAAGCCTTTAAAATGGAATGTCGAGTAGACGAAAGTGAGCATTTTCGACACCTCCTTCTGTTCGCGTTCAATCGAGGGAATAAAGCTGCCAAAGCTGCTCGCGACCTGAAAGACATGGAGCGTTCCGGACGACCAGTGGACTTCGATGAGGACCGCTTAAACCATATTATTCATGAAGATCCCCTTCAAACCACCGTAGAATTGGCTGAGCGGATGAGTTGTAGTCACATGACTGTATACCGCCATCTTAAATCAATGGAAAAAGTCCAGAAGTTCGGCGCTTGGGTTCCACATGTTTTGAATGAAAACAAAAATCAATTGTCGAATGTTGATGGTCGTTGCCACTGGTCGTCCGGAACGCTCCATGTCTTTCAGGTCGAAATTACCTTCTTTGAAACGCAAAAACCATCGACGAGCTGTCCTGTCATTCATAGCATCTTCACCGTACACTTCGCAAATATCGGAAGCAGCTTTATTCTCTCGATTGAACGCGAACAGAAGGAGGTGTCGAAAGTGCTTGTCGAAAGTCTTCTCGATATTCCATTTTGAAGGCTTGTAATCAAATAAAGTAATACATGTAACATAAAAGCAAACACAAAATCTTAACATAAAAGCAAACACAAAATCTTATAGAGCAGAAAATTTTCTTTCGAATGACGTATAACCTTTACTGTTTTGTTTTACTTTTGGTGCTCATTTTTAAATTTGGAAAAAACGGACACAACTTATGTTAACACCCAATACATTTCAAAACGAGGCTTTATTTTTGTTGCACTCTGTATGTCTTGAGTAGTATCGCATACCCTTGCACATTTACTGCTATAATTTATTATTATTTTAATACAACTAATGAAATTAACAGCTAATCAGGGCTGCCAGGTGTCCGGTTTTCGGCGGGAATGTCCTGATTTAGATACTGTAATCCCAACTCCCGATACACTGTAATTTTCCAATTATCGCAGATAATTTTAAAATCGAACTGAAGAAAGAAATATATCCGTTTTATAATTGCAGTTTTTGAATGCTTAGTAAATTGGGCGCTGGGCAGGTTCAGAGAATAAACGAAAAAAGAAAAATATTGAAGTTAATTATGTGGTTTCTTGTGTTTAATGTTATTTTTTGTTATAAAAATGTTTCATCAATATGTCATGAGAAGTAGCATGAAAGTGTTTTTTCGTTGTCCCTTTTTTACAATAAAATCCCGATATGCTGTTTTAATGTTCGCAAAAGGATATGCTGTTTGATGTCTTCTTTATTCTTATAAAATACCGATATGCTGTTTTGGTGTCCTTTTTTACTACCATAAAATCACGATATGCTGTTTTGGTGTCCTTTTTATTTCTATAAAATTCCGATATGCTGTTTTAGTATCTTTTTTATTACTATAAAATCCCGATATGCTATTTTGGTGTAATTTTATTATTATTATTATGAAATCCTGACATGCTGATTTGTCCTTTTATATTACTATGAAATCTCGATGTGCTATTTTGGTGTCCTTTTTATTGTTACAAAATCCCGATATGCTGTTTTTGGTGTCCTTTTTTTATTACTATAAAATTCTAATAAGCTACAATATTTTGAAAATCTGGCAACCCTGCTGACAATAATATAAACTAGACAATTTACCCGTGCCACGTATGATTTTATATTTTTATAACATTTCTGAACTGTTATAAAACTGTTACAAAACGGTGATTGAGCACAAACAAAACGAAAAATGTATGTATTCTCAAAAACGAAATGCCAATGTCATTTACACACAAAAACACTGGTACAAGTCCTACGCACAGAGCTGGGATGAGGTATTTTAGTGCCTGTCACACTTCAAAAACGCGCCCCACAAAAACACATTTGCACTATACATTTGTTTTGTTAGACTTTCTTCATTTATACGTTCTACTTTACGAAAAATAGTATCAGTACTAATTTTATTATTTCAAGTAGTTGTTTCCATGTCCAAAACGTGCGCAAAAAGAAAATCGACAAACATTGTTTGGAATTTTGGTTTGAAAAAAGTCGCCGACACAGCTTGGCAAAACCAAAGAAAAAATTTCAAAACATATTATTTGTGGTCTCTGGTTTTGCCCCCCCCCCCACCCCTTTAGTCCTGGGCTCAGAGATATAATAATAATAAATAAATAATAAATACAGGTTTATTGATAGCAACATAGTATGTACATAATTCATTTAGATATATATATATATATATATATATATATATAACATATCTGTCCTCCCTCCTCGCAACGCCTCTGACTGAGAGTGACCGTGGCAGAAATACACATTAAAAATATAATTTGCCAAATTATATGTGATTTTTATCTGGCAGAGTTTTAGAAACATTCCGCTTATTTTTTTCTGTGAAAGATTTATACTGTCGTTATTTTAAAATGTATAAAATTATTTATTTGAAAAGCCGTAATTTGTTTTGTAAATTTGAAAACAATTCAAACATTTGAGTTAGCAAAAATATCAAAATTCGAAATCTTGTATTATAAAGGGTCTTTCAAATTGAGCGGTTTTTTTAATTCTTAGATTAACCACAGATGGCGTCGCGAACTTGCCTAGGTCTTGTGACATTTATAAAAAATGGAGTCGTATACGATACAACAACGCGTTCAAATTGTTGAATAATTTTATGTACTGTAATCTCCGGAAACGGTGGTGTTAATTGGCCACCAAGATCATGTAATCTGACACCGTTTGACTACTTTCTCTGGGGTTACGTGAAAAACCAGGTCTATTAGAATGACCCCCGATCAATTCCTGAGCTGAAGGACGAAATTATTCGCGTTATTGGTGAGTTAGAACCGCAATTATGCCAAAATGTCATCGAATTTTTTGACAAAAGAATGGACATCCATGGAGCTGCAAGAGGTGGACATTTGGCGGATATTGTTTTTTGTGTTTAAATGTCATACATTATACTTCAATGATCAATATAACGTTTTTTGAAATCAAAGCAAATCGTGTGTTTTACTCAAGATTAAAAAAAAAAAGAATTAAAAAAACGCTCAATTTGAAAGACTTCTGTTGTATCCATAACAACAAGGCTAGAGAACTGAGGTATTTGACGTCGTTTAGAAAAATATGTATTCAGTAATACTTCATTGTAGAATTCGAATTTGGAATAGCATCCCCTGACTTCAATTCTGACTCCACAAAAAACTAACCGACTCCATGACTTCGACTCCCGACTCGGATTCCGACTCCCGACTCGGATTCCGACTCCCGACTCGGACTCCGACTCCCGACTCTGATTCCGACTCCACAGCCCTGGATAAGAAGTTGATTGGCTGTGGCAATTATATAGGGTATTATTATATTGGGTAATCCGTATCTGCACATATTTAGAAAAACACATTTGATAAAAAACCGCAGAAAACTTATCAAGGGAAGACAAACTACAAATACACTTTTGTAGATCTTTCGACGTGATATAGTATCACATTCGGTTAAGCAATTTTATATTTACATTCGAGTTTTATACAAAGATAATGAAATTATATAATTGTAAGATATTAAGACGATATAAATCATTTGATGGTTTAAATACAACGAATATAACAATTTCATCTGCGGCTGGGAGAAAGGAGGGGATATTAGGAATAATGATATCGAGGGAACCAGGAAACACACTACGTTGAGTTTAAGAATTAGAAGGTGATGGCTGCGGCCATTAGATATGGTACTTCCCAATAAAATTTAAATATACAACGACTTAAGGAAAGCTGATCCAAATGTACTGTATTACTTTTAAGCTGAATACAATACAACCTGGCCATGTGACAATATCTTCCGACCAACTAGAAAGATGTTAAATATGCCTTAAGTGAAAACCAGACTGGAATCATTTAAAAAAATATTTAAGTTCCTACGCAAATCGAACCCGCTAGTAGGCCACGGAGGTCGTCAATCTATCTTCTATCTTCTATCTTCTTCTTCTATCTTCTATATAAATAAAAATGTAAATGTTCGTTAATTATTGCTAGCTAATCTCCGGAAGTTCTCTACCGATCGCTTTGAAATTTTGAGTAAAGTTAATATTCGTCAACGGAAATGTTTTTTGATTTTTATTTATATATATATATATATATATATATATATATATATATATATATATATATATATATATATATATATATATATATATATATATATATATATATATATATATATATATATATATATATATATATATATATATATATATATATATATATATATATATATATATATATATATATATATATATATATATATATATATATATATATATATATATATATATATATATATATATATATATATATATATATATATATATATATATATATATATATATATATATATATATATATTATATATATATATATATATATATATATATATATATATATATATATATATATATATATATATATATATATATATATATATATATAATATATATATATATATATATATATATATATATATATATATATATATATATATATATATATATATATATATATATATATTATATATATATATATATATATATATATATATATATATATATATATATATATATATATATATATATATATATATATATATATATATATATATATATATATATATATATATATATATATATATATATATATATATATATATATATATATATCAGTGTATATAATAAAAATTTTAATTCAGAAATGAATATTTTCGCGAACCTGTGTTTTGACATGGAATTAATAAGCTGTCAGATTATCATTTTCGGCGTTTCGGAATTTACGATCATTTTATCTGTATAAATATAGTAAATAAATTATAAATAAATTATAGATAAATTATTTAATAATTTTATGTTTAATAATCTATATAAATAAAAATTAATTAATTAATTTTATAAAAAATACAAATTTTATATGTCATACGTTCGTTTATAAGTCGAGACACGAAATAGCTGGGATCTGTGTTATCGACAGTTTAAGCTGTCAGATTATCATTTTCGGCGTTTCGGAATTTACGACCATTTTATCTATATAAATATAGTAAATAAATTATAAATAAATTATAGATAAATTATTTAATAATTTTATGTTTAATAATCTATATAAATAAAAATTAATTAATTAATTTTATAAAAAATACAAATTTTATATGTCATACGTTCGTTTATAAGTCGAGACACGAAATAGCTGGGATCTGTGTTATCGACAGTTTTAAAATTTTGACAGTTGACCATATTGCATTTTCGACGTTTCGTAATTAATATTTGATATTCAATGATTAAGTCTATATACATAAAATATAAAATAATTTTATGTTTAATAATAAATAATAAATATTTCCTGTTGAACAATAATTCTACGATAGATTTATTAGACGAAAAAAGGTTAGAATCCAAGATATGTCAAAATAACATTTGTGTTAATAAGGATAAGTTCCATTGTGTTATAGCAGCTTGAGAAAATCTTAACATGGCTGAGTCTAGACTTTATAACGCAAGCGCAGGAAATATATTTGGCAGAACTAATACTAAATTTGTAAAAAATATTCAACTAAAATTTTATTTGTTTTGAAATATTTCGAGTATCGTTAAAATAAATATAATCGCTAAAACAAATATAGCTTATATGTATAAAAAATCTAAAATAAATATAACTTACATGTATAAAAAGATCGAGGATCGCTAAAATAAATATAACTTATATGTATAAAAAAACAGATGCGTGATACTCTCGCGTGGTAGAAGTGAAACTTCTTAGCTCCTAGGAAAAGTTGATTTTATGCATTGCTTTTTTTCCATTTGTTAACGATTTTTTTTAGGATTAGGAAATGGTTCTGTGGAATTTAATTCAAGAAAGCCTCTTTTAATTCAATAAAAAAAATTATTTTTTTTTATTTTTATAATAATAAATACTAATATAATACACTTAATAAAAGAAAATTTATATTTTTTTAATGTAAATTATATTAATATTTTTGTATCATTATTAATTATTAAATGAATTATTTTAAAATAATTATTTAATTATTTTAATTATATTATTAAATGATGTATTATTAGAAATGTTATTTTATTATAATTTTTTTTTGTATAGCGCCATCTGCGCTAACTTATCCGCCATTTTCATTTCATAATGTGCGTTGTTAACATACCTACCTCTAAGATTATCTTTTTCACTTAGTTTTTTTAACTTATTTTTTTATTTTTCTGTTCAATTAGCGATAAAATTTAATTGTGTTGATTGATTTTCGTTTAAATTCAAATCATATCGTGAATTGATCTCTTGGAGTGACGCGATTATTTGCTTCACAGAGATAACGTGATGCTGGTATGTACATTTTTGACAAACGTCATATTTATTTTAAACGAACTGACAAATTTTTGCTTATTTGTAACAAGATGTATTAATTTGTCATCATTTTTGTTTTTTGTAATGTATTTACCTAAATAACTTGCTATTTATTAGAATCGATATTTATTGTTCATTAATGACGCGTCCAAACATGTCACATCCAAATTTAATTCGTGCGTAGTTTGCAATGTCTTTCCTTAATATTTAATTAATTCCAATAATCTCTCTCTTTGCTTAACATTTAATTAGTTCCAATTATCTCTGTATTTCCTTAACAATACTCCTATTGGACAAATATTTGACAAATGCGTGTCCAGCTGCAAAACGATCGATCAGCTGAGATATTCTCACATCAATTGCTGGAAATTGGGAACGGAAAGGTGCAGGTTGATATGACCCCAGGATGAATTTCACTGTCTCATAACTTAATGTTTCACAATTTCGAGGAAGCAGCAGAACGACGTGTAGCCAGACTTGAGGATGCACGGTTGCGATCACGGCGATCGCGTTCTGCAGATTCAGAACTGGTTCGTTCTCAACAGAATGTACGCGACAGGCTGATAGTGGCTGAAATAGGTCATTAGGAATATCAAAAGTATCTTTTTTATATAGAATTTAATTTTATCTCTACGTTTATATTTCAAAATATATCAAATCGTATATAGAAATGGAGATTTTTTAATTAGTTTGATATTCATTCGTTTGAATCAGACCAAGCTTCGCTCTGAAGAATACGTTCATTTGCGAGATACAGTTGTAAATGACGGTAATACAACTAACGTTTGAAGACTAACGATTTGGCCATCTTCATATACAGGCAGTCCACGTCATATGCATGAGTACGCTCAATATGCAATTGCTTATGTTCGTCACTACGGGTGTCCAGACCTATTCACTACATTCACATGCAATTCAGCATGGGACGATATACAACAGCTCATGGTAAAACATGAAGTGTTTCGGTCTGTGCGCTGCTGGATATACTCAGTGGAATAGCAAAAGAGAGGATGGCCACATGCACATATATAGTACTCTAATCTGGCTCTATAACAAAATCACTTCAAACGAAATCGACAATGTAATGTGCGCTGAAATACCCGATGCCGACGTCGATAAGGATTTGCATGAAGTTGTGACGAAATATATGATACATGGACCTTGCGGTACACTGAATCCAAATTCACCATGCATGATAGACGGAAAATGATCTAAGCGATATCCTCGAGCATTAGTATCCAACACGGTTACAGGAAACGATGGATATCCTTTATAAAGAAGAAGATCAACAGAAGATGGCGGGAAATTAGCAACCATACAAATGTGAAATGGTGACATCGAAGTACACAACCATTGGGTTATTGCATATTCGCTTTTGCTATCAAAAACATACAAAGCGCACATAAACGTGGAATACTGTAACCCCGTTAAATCGATCAAATACATTTGTAAGTACAATACGTGAATAAAGGCAGCTACATGGCAGTTTTTGGCGTGCAACCAGAATGCGGGATGGGAATGCGGTCATACATATCGATGAAATCGCACAGTATCAGGCTGGAAGATACATAAGCAGCAATGAAGCTGTATGGCGAAATCTTTCATTTCCCATACATGAACGAAGTCCAGCTGTTGTTCACTTAGCAGTACATCTAGAAAATGGACAACGCGTTTATTTCACAGCTGCAAATGTGCAACAAATAGCCCTGAATCCACCGGCTACAACGTTAAATGCTTTCTTCACGTTATGTCAAAATGACGCGTTTGCGAAAATACTGCTGTATCAGTGATTGTGACATCAAAAGAAGAATTGATTGAAAAAGTATTTACCAATATTCAAATCAATTATAAGAATCACGATTGGCTGAGTGAACGAGCTATTATTGCCGCCAAGAACAAAGACGTTTACGAACTTAACAATATTATTCAGTTCCTTTTTTAATGTTTTACAATTTTATATGTTTTTGTTATAACTTTCTTTCTTCTTTTTCAGTGCAGTCGATCTTTCATTTGAATTCAAATCATATCGTGAATTGACCTCTTGGAGTGATGCGATCATTTGCGAGCACGGCAATAAACGCGACAGACTGAGAGTGGCTGAAAGACATAAAAAATATTGTATACCCACAAGCATTGTGAAATTAAACATATTAGAAACGTGTGCTTTCTCTTTTCTTTATTTTCCATTTAACCAGACTGAGCCACAGCAACGCGTGGCCGGGTACAGCTAGTATATTATATAAAATCCTTATTACTATCAAAATCGTAAAACTTGAATTTGAGTAAACTGTAAGTAATCGGTTTTAACCTTTCCTTTCCTATGCTAAAAAAATCCGCGCGTTCCGGTGCTGTGTATTCAATACACATCAATACACATGTAAAAATGAGCGTTTATCGCTTAAATTAATTCAAATTAAAGTGAAAAGTGATAATAATTGAAATTTAATTGCTGAAAACATGAAAAAAAACATCGGCCGACGTTCACATAACGGACGAAAATACCACCTCAAAGGAATGCCCGCGAGCTACTGAAGCGAGATAAGATAGCGAACTGAGATTATATTTAATGCGTTCCCATATACCGAAGTAGAGTGAGAGTGAGACGTGAATAGCGTCGCTTCTCACCCATAGCGGTTTTTAGAATGAATATACCTACGTCACACACTGGCACACGTTTGATTGTATTGGTGAATTTATTCCCGATTTTCACAAAATATATCTGATGTGGCCGATAAGTGCTAATTATTATGACAATTATTTTTTCATTTAACGCGTAAATGTATTACTGAAGAATACCTAAAATCTGAACCCAGTATTTATTATATTTATAGAGATATTCAAGTTTTTAAAAGCAATGTGTACTAGTTACATGTCACAGGGAAGGAAGGATTTAAGTGCTGCCTGTTTCAGAATTGAAAGCGTCTTAAACAAGTATTTAAAACAAGACTACAATTGGCTTCATTGCATGGTTTACTATTGTATATTAAAATATACTTAGATAGTTTTAATTTTTTGGTTCAAACTCGAAGCTTCTTAGTTGAAGTCGATGATCTTACCACTAGGTCACGAAGGCCGTTATATCTTCATGCGACAATTCTCAAGACCGAAACCGTAGAATGCAGGGCTGTGGAGTCGAAAAAAAAAAACACGACTCCGACTCCGACTCCGATTCCTATATTTACCAACAACACGACTCCGACTCCACAACTCCGACTCCACAACTCCGACTCAAAAAAGCTCAATTTTATCAGGTTGTTTCCTACCTTTGCATATAGCCATTTTTTTCATGTTATACGGATAAAAATAAAACAAGATCAAACTTTAATAATTATTTATTAGAATTTATTCTTAAAAACAACATTGCTTCTATTAAATCTGTATTCGTAGAGGCTCTCAAATCATAATTGAGAATTTTAAGATCGGAAAATAACCGCTCTACGGATACTTGGGTTGGCGGTAATGCTGTAACGATCAATGCTGAATCTTTTACGATTTCTAGATACCGCTGTATTGCCATTTCAACATTTAACTTATAAGTTCGGTCAATTTTTTCCATTATTTTCAATGCATCATAAAATTCAATTTTAAATTTTGAAATAGAGTCTCCTTCATCTATATTGGGACTGTGATTCAAACGAGGACGTTTTAGTTTATCTTGTTCATTGAGATATTTTTCTAAATCGTCTTCAGATTCAGCGGTGTCGGATGAAGATGATGATACTTGGTGTACGCTGCCTGCTGTCGTCTCTTTTTCTAGTCGAAGGCCTTTCATACGAACGGTTAATTCAAACAGAGCGTTTTAAGCTCTATTTATTTGTTCTTCCGTCAATATGGATCGAACCATGGGGTTAACATAGATCCCAGCCAACAGAATTTTCTTTCGACGTGAGAAAGAAGGAGACAAACACATTTTCGTAGACTTTATGCATTAAATGGATCTCGGTGATTCACCATATCGGCGCGACTTGCGCCTGCAAGTTTAATATTCGTGCACAATACACATTCATTACAATAATTAAAAAAAAATGTATTTTAAATTTTAACGAAAAAGTAGTCGGAGTCGCTCGTTTTTTACGACTCCTACTCAGACTCTGGCCCAAACACCGCGACTCCGCGACTCCGACTCCAACTCCGACTCCGACTCCACAGCCCTGGTAGAATGATATACTGTAGAAAACATGTTACTCCTATAAATACGGTTAATTTTATTGAATAAATGTCAGATGATAGTTAAAAGATTTATTGGTGTCGAGATTGATCGAAACAGTGGCACCTGGCAATATCGTTTGGCCAACTAACGAGAGAGGCGGAGCGAGAAATGTTTGGAATAGAGGAAAAACATTAATTGAATCTTCTAAGACTTCTTTTTAAAATAACTCTTTATCATTAACCAGTTTTTTAGAGAGCAATACATTTAATTTGCTGTTAAATAATTAGAAATAAATTAACAAGTTAAGATTTTTAATTAAATGTGACACTGATCAACAAATTAATTTTTATAGTTTTTTTTACAGTTTTTTTTACAAGTACAGTTTTTTTTACAAGTACGTTGTAAATGCAATATATGGGTGAACATAAACGAAGTTGAGGATTTCTGATATTTGGGTAGTATTTTCTCAGATGATGGGAGAGTTAAGAGAGATGTCGAAAGGCGTGTAGTGATAGGAAACAAAGTCGATGGGGGCACTAAAACATATAATCGTATATTTGAATCGAATAGTATCAAAATCTGCTAAGATGATAGTCCATAACAGTATTATAGTAACAACTTTGATGTATGTGAGTGAAACGTAGGCGTGGAAAAAGTCCTAAAGGAAACAGAATAAATGATGTAGAAATACGTGTACGAAGGTGAATACGTAGGGTGATAATTTATGACAGAATATGAAATGAAGTGATTAAGAATGAATGTGAACTTAAAGCTGATGTGTGGAGTAAGATGAAGAAGAACAGTCTGAAATGGTTTGAGCATGTAGAATGAATGAATGAAGAAAAACCAACAAAACATGTACAAATATGAGAGGAAGACTAAGGAAATAATGGTTGTATAAAGTGAAAGGTATTTTGAAAGAAGGGAACTTAGAAAGTCAGAGGAGTCGTAGGAGCAGTATGAGAAGGTGTATGGATGCAGAAGAGGCGAAATATGTGTGTTGAGGTAAGAAAGGCTGGTGTTCTGTTATCTCTGCTCACCCTGACACTGATATGGCGTGATGGTATGTATGTACGAGCATGTATAGTTATGTTGTGTTTTAATAAGTTATGTTATGTTGTGTTTTGTATAGTTATGTTGTGTTTTGCCACGTTTTCTTCTCCTAACAGTTGCGCGAAAGTATTGGTGACTGTCTGTGAGATCAAACAAAAAATCTACTAATATTGAAGTATTTCACTTACCTTTGTATCGATGTTCCATAGCCAGAAGTTCCAGAAATGCCCTAGTGAAACGACTACCCTTGTCTGTCACTCAGGACTTGAAGATATTTTAGGAAAGAAAGTGATATGTGAATACAGAATCTGCTTTTCAAGAGACATGTTTAGTCATGTGTTTTCTGTTTCTCATAAGAGCTTATAAACTCTTTTACAATTTTTCATATTGTCAGACCTCTTGTTTCCCAAAAAAATTGTCGTTTAAGTTTCCTTAGGTATATATGTTGTCCCAATAAGAGCGCCGGATTTAATTTTCGCCCCATTTTTTATAGGGTTGACAGCTATAAAAGCTCATATGTGCAATTTGGCAATCTTACGATTAGTAAATATGGAATGCTACATGAAGGAACAACGCATTATTATTGTTAATAAAACTCATTATAAAAATGGGAAAATTTTTGCTGAAACAGTTCGTAAACTTCGTGGAATTTACGTTCGAAATAATAGTCCAAATGGGTCATCAATTCGAAGATTAATTAAAAATTTGAGGAAACTGGTTCCATTCTGGACAATAAGTCACCCATGCGTCCTCGTAACGGGCGTTCACTCGAAAACATAGCCGAAGTAAGAAAAAGTGTTTCTGAAACCCCAGGGACATCAATTCGTTATCGTTCACAAGAATTAGATGCTTCAAGAAACACCTTACAGCGAATTCTCTCGAAAGATCTGGATCTGCATGCCTACAAGATCCAACTGACCCAAGAACTCAATCCAGCAGACTAAATCCGGCGCAAATTATTGGGACGCCTTTATAACGTGAAAACAAGAAACAATCAATACAAGTTAATTTTATCTTTATATTCTGCACCCCAAAACCTATAAACAAAAACTACTTTTGCATTTTGTTTATCAGTGTAATCCCTAGACTTTAATTAACACGCATAGTTGATTTTTTAATCAAAGACAATCTTATCGTTCCTCATGCACCATGTCCGGTCCTCCTCGTTGACTCGGACGCTGTGTCCGGTCATCAGTCATGATCATTGTTTCTCAACCTTTTGAGCCTTGTGACTCTCCAAAAGATAAAATAAAATTAAAAAAAAAGATTTCACAACCCCCTTGCAAAAAAAACTAAATAAATATGTTCGTTTTTCTCAAAAAAACGTGTAATTTTTCTTTTTACTAGTAAGTTAACCTGATATTTCACCGCAACTCTCTGGGGGGTCGCGACTCTTTAGAATCGAGCGTTATGAAACAGCTTCTTAACTGACGACATCTGGTGTCTGGACAACCAAGACAAGCACCTTCTACCGATTCCTCGTCGACCGCGATAAAGTGGTATTTTTCTCCTCTAAATTTAGGACTCAGATAGGCAATCTCTTTAGACAATTTTTTTTTGTTTTTTATTTCCTTGAATTCTTTTTTCATGGTGCTATTTACGTCATGGGTATTTTGCACGACCAATTTTGGCGCCTTTCAGATATCGCGCCTGAAGTCAGTGCCCCGGTTGTATTACCTATACCCAGCTCTGCTTGTATCATCCGAAATATTATGTTTCCAATCTTGATATACTCGTACAGTAGACTGTCGATTATTCGGCGCAGTAGGAAAAAAGTGATCCGGATAAATAAAACGGATAATCTCCGACAAAATTCGGAAAAAAAATCGAAGAAACAAGTAAAAACTAAAAATTATAATTATCCTCCACAATATTTTATCCGAAATACGATAACAAAGAAGTTTGTTGGTTCTTCTGTTTACTTTTCAGTAAATTTTGTTTACTTAGCAGATTTCGCAACATTAGCTTGGGATAGTAAAAAGTAAAAACCAATGTAAAATTCAAGCATGCCATCGCTTTATCTTAGTAAAACCAGTGCAAAATTCTAGCTCGCCATAGTTTATCTTGGTAAAACCAGTGTAAAACTCGAGTATGTTACAGCTTTATCTTAATCGTCGTCTTTGCTGAGCCTCATAGTCGAGGATCCCCTCGCCATTCTTTTGTCTAAGTAATCCGTGGCACGCCAGCAAACTCACCGACCACACTGCTGTTCTGGATCTGATGGTACACTGAAGAGTGATGATCAGAGCATACAATTGTCCCTTTCTTTTGGAAGAATAGATATGACCGAAGTTTTAGGTACCCCTGAATATTATGTGGAAAAAATGCCTGTGTCATTCGAGGGGAGTAGCATACCGCGTGATTCGAACGATGACCCTTTGAAGTCACGGAGGTTTAGTGCCGCGAGTTACCGCGAGGTCACGCACCTCATTATTCATCTTAATCAAATTTATGTAAAACTCGAGCATTTCACGAATATATCTACCATGTAAGTAAAACCAATGTATAACTCTAGCATATCACAGATATATCTAAGTAAAACCAATGTAAAACTCTAGCATGTCACATATATCTAAGTAACACCAATGTAAAACTCTAGCGAGCATTTCACGAATATATCTAAGTAAAACCAATGTATGTTATAACTCAAGCATGTCACAGATACTATATATCTAAGTAAAACCAATGTATAACTCTAACATATCACAGATATATCTAAGTAAAACCAATGTAAAACTCTAGCATGTCACATATATCTAAGTAACACCAATGTAAAACTCTAGCGAGCATTTCACGAATATATCTAAGTAAAACCAATGTATGTTATAACTCAAGCATGTCACAGATACTATATATCTAAGTAAAACCAATGCATAACTCTAACATATCACAGATATATCTAAGTAAAACCAATGTAAAACTCTAGCATGTCACATATATCTAAGTAACACCAATGTAAAACTCTAGCGAGCATTTCACGAATATATCTAAGTAAAATCAATATATGTTATAACTCAAGCATGTCACAGATACTATATATCTAAGTAAAACCAATGTATAACTCTAGCATGTCACAGATATATCTAATTAAAACCAATGTAAAACTCTAGCATGTCACATATATCTAAGTAACACCAATGTAAAACTCTAGCGAGCATTTCACGAATATATCTAAGTAAAACCAATGTATGTGATAACTCAAGCATGTCACAGATACTATATATCTAAGTAAAACCAATGTATAACTCTAGCATATCACAGATATATCTAACTAAAACCAATGTATAACTCTAACATGTCACAGATATATCTAAGTAAAACCAATATAAAACTTTAGCATGCGTCAGTTACGAGTATATATATGTTACGAGTATATTGCAGTAACCAAGAACGAAATATGTTTGAGGCAGAATACAATTTGAATTTGAGCATTAGTCTCATTTAACAATTAATAATATAAAATAAATACATCTGCAATTTGCTCACACGCCTCTGATTTCGACATTCAAATCACAAAGTCACATCACGCCTGTCCATGTGGCCGTTTATGACTTGGAGACCTTAGCTCATAATGTGACCATTTTCAATGTTTATGAGAGCTGTCGTGCTTTAATGTCACCTGTGACCTCACCTCAGATATAAAGGCATCCAAATAGGTATTATAGTTAATTTATTAACAACAGGAGAAGGCAAACTTTGAAGTCATGAGAGCAACCTTTAAGTAAAAATTAAACACACAATTTTTCTTTCAACATAACAATGACCGTCTGTCTTCCGACGCGGGGGTTGCTGGCTCGATTCTCGTTGGTGTCTAGATTTTTTTTTAAAGTTTCTTGTCTAGTTTTCACTTAAGGCTTGTTTAACACTTTCCTGATTGGTTGAAATAATTACCACATGGCAATAAATCCGCCAGATTGTACTGTATATACGAGTAAACCATAAAATTGATAATATACTCGGAATAATTCTCGGATATATTTATGTATATGATAAGGTAAGAAAGTGGCCGACGTTTCGAAGGCTTTGTAGCCAACACTTTCAAGAAAAAAATATCTAATGTAGTGAGTATATATAATGCGTCCATTAGTTACTCGCACTTGCAACCTACATGAATATTTGCGATCACCATGGCCCGAATTCATAGTACTAAATACTAAATGCTAATTATTGTTTAATGACGAAATTAATATTTAAAGTAACATTTCCAGTTTCTTTCAGAAAACGGCAGTTCTCTTCGATCAGGCGATGAGAGACTCTGCATACCATCACATCACACCACATTTCCTATATCTTCATTTGCGGTTCACTCGGCACGATTGTGGAACGAATTTCCAAGATTTATCAGATGTGCACTTTATCAGATCCATTCATTTACGTTTAATTATAAATATCATAAACTCCACAAAGACGGACAATCAACTGAACATTTCTTTTCATATAAAGTGAGATATCATCAATCAAAGGAAAAGGAAAGGATGGTGGAGAGGAAATAAAAGTTAGGAATGAAACACGTTATATTACTGACTAGAAATTAAAAAGTTTTCAGTCGATTCTTCAAGCATGCCAAGGATGGAGCGAGTCTAACATTGGTTTGTAACTGATTACAGAGTCTCACCTTTATGGTTGTTTGAAAAAAATGTCAAGCAGCGATCTGTCCACTAGATTGTATTATGCACAGTGAAAGTGTAACGTAATACAAACCTATTAACCCTGCTTTACTTTTTAAATGGTGATATTTAATGTGACGCAAAGATCCGATCTAGTTTATATACAATTTTCCAAAGCGGGAGACTTGTTGGCGTCATTTAATTGCACGCCATTGGTGTTAATCGGCTAAGGTCACTGCCTTAAAGACATATCGCTACTCTAATTCGTAAATTTGATAACTCCACTTTTGTCGAAAAATGACAACAATTGCATTTTGTTCTCGACATTCAAATACACATGCTATAAAAATTTGACATATCTACAATTATTGAAAGTGCCTTAAAAAACGCCTCAAGAAAAATTGATAACTCCAATGCTACCAATTCCAACACTGCAAAATGTGTAACTCCACCATTTTGTATGTGAATCCATTAGAATCAAGTAGCATTGTGGTAGCGGTCAAAATATTTAATTTAAAAGGTGAGTTCGGTTACACTATTTTGAAAAAAAAAGCATTATTTCCTATGAATATAAGTATAAGCACTATTTTGTTAAGATAATTTGAAGTTTTTTCCCCTTACTTATGACTCAATATCTCATTTTATTCAACTAAGGGAGTTAACAATTTTTCAACACATGTAAAACATCGTGTTGCATTATAACATCAACTTTGCATTTTAATTATTACTGGGTGGGCTTAAACAAAATTGTGTTTATTTAAATTAATATGAATATTTGAACCCTTAAAATACTTTTATAAGTATTGTCTATTTTTATAGATGAATATCGAAGGAAAAATTATGATTGGATTAGTGACAGAAAATTGTAGAAGTAATCAAGAAAATCCTAAAAGTAATAAAAAAATCGAATGAGTGATGGTTTTCAAGAAAGTCCAAATTTATTCATGGAATTGCCAATTTTAGTCGTTGATAGTGATAATGCAGAAATCACATAATATTATGTAAATACGGATACTACTCAGAAGATTTATCAAAAGGAATTATAGAAACAACCTGACACGGTTTACAACAATATTATAATTATGGAAAGTGCTGATAATACGGATATTGTACAAAATTCGACTGAACTGATATAACAATCCGAGATGGTATTTAACACCATTGATGACATTATAAGTTATGATGAAAGCCAAGGAGTCAAAATTTCATTAGTGCCGTATTCAGATAATTCAGATTCAAATTATTATAATGGACCACTTCAACCTACTAAAAAAGTAAGAAAGAAAAGGTGTGATGTAGATAGTTCTTCTTGGTTCTCTACTAAGAATAAGGCAAACAGAGAGAAAGGAAAAAGATATTTAGGCAGAAAAAAGAAAAACAATGGATCATGGAATAATAAAATACCGAAGAATGATAAAAAACTTTAAAAAAGGCGTAAATGTCATGTTTCTGAAAAAGGTGTCTTGAAGTGTTATTCTATATCGGATAAGGACAGAATGAACATTTTTAACCAATTTTGGAACTTGAATTGGAAAGAACAACGAATTTATGTAGATGGGCTAATGAAAGTTTTACTGGTAAAAAAATCGAGGGGTAGAACAGATTCGGAAAAATCCAGTAAAGTGTCGTCTACAACATATTTTCCAAGAAAGAATGATTCTGACATACGGATATGCAAAACGATGTTTTTGCATACATTAGATTTAAATAGGATGACAGTATTAAACTGGAAGAAGAAAAACGGTAGTTTAGAATTACAAATAGCAATTATTGTTAAAAAATGCAACAAGAATCGATTTGTGGAAGCTTATGAAAATCTTAGAAAATTTTTTAATGAGTTGCCAAAAATGGATTCCCATTTGTGCCGAAAAAGAACTTCAAAAAATTACTTGTTGCCCAAATGGAGGTCAAAATCAGAACTTTATAATTTTTATAAAACCGAATGGTGCACAGCAAGAGATATTACAACATCTCTCTCGTCTACTTCATTTCACAAACATTTTGAAAGGGCTAATTTAGGGGGTTTCCGACCTAAAAAAGATGCATGTGACAAATGTACTACTTATGAACAAAATCATTTTTCCGCCACTGAGTACGAAGTACACTAACGGAAGAAAGAAGAAGCCAGAAATGAAAAAAAAACAAAGACAAAGAATAACAAAATGATGTGTTCACCATGGATCTATAATAATAAGCTGTCCTGGCCCCAAAATCTAATGTTTCAACATTATATTATAAAACAAAATTGTGCACACATAACCTTTGTTTTTATAATTTATATTTTTATAACTTGTTTTATATTGTTTGATTTGTGTATTTTATCATCACTTTTGCATTATTTATATCCAAATAAAATACTTCAAGTTATTTGTTTTTCAATATTAGGAGACCTCCACAGTAAAAATTCACATTAAGATGCAATTTTGCTAACTCCTAAAATATTTTTTAAATATTCACCATCGCAAAATTGCTAACTCCAATAATTATCCATAAAATAATGATGCAATAATGATATTTGACCTTTTTTTACTCGGAGTATATCTCTTGGTCGTTTTGATATTTGAGTACAAAAAAAATATTAATAAGATTTAATTTAGAATAGTTATGCAGTTTTATTGCCGCCCTGTAAAGTTTGTAATTAAGGAGTTAGCAAATTTACAAATTAGGGTAGCGATATTGATAGTTCGGAAATTCTAGGATGAGTCCTGTGACAGCTCACAAATTTGCTCCAATAGAACCTTGTAAGTTCAGTAATTTTAATTATTTTATCAACTTTAATATAAGCCTCAATTCTAATAAATAGCAAGTTATTTAGGTAAATACATTACATAAGGTTGTATTGGAGCAAATTTGTGAGCTGTCACAGGACTCATCCTAGAATTTCCGAACTATAGTCATAATAACATCTTAACGTGAAATCTTTAAGATCATTGTTTTCTTAACCTAATCGAAGTAACTCCCATTTACATGTTAAGTTTAAACAAAAGATTCCCAAACTGGTCTATATGGACCCCCAAGGGTCGATTTCGACTTGCAGGGGTCTAACATATGTCAGCGAGAAAAGAAATAGGGGGTGCACGAGATTTAAGTGGGGGTCCACGTGAGCGGACCCCATTTAGGCAGATCATCATCAATGGCGTTCCGTAAATATCTCATTACACCTAACACAGAATGTGTGTACACAATACTTATATTAGACATAGAAAATACTTACGAGTATATATAGAAATCGAACGTAAATCACTGAATGTGGATAGTTAAGACTATACCTAAATAATTTAAAGCCAAATATTGAACCATTGTGTATTAATTTTATGTAACAATTTTATTAGTTTTTAATTTGTTTCGTTCCAAATATTTACTTGCATTTTGTGTCTTTTCAATAAAGGTATGTTTTTCTTTTTTTACAATTGTAAATGTTTTTCTTTTTTTACAATTATCCACTCTACAAAAAACCTTATGAAGGTGAACAGCACTGTGTCAGCTGTCAAAAACACATTTGAAGTTAATAAGTTTAGGAAAATTCAATATTAGGCAGGCAGGGGGTCTACGGAAAACAAAAAAAATGGCAAGTGGTCTACGGGGCAAAAAAGTTTGGGAAACTATGGTTTAAATCAAGCTTGGCCAACCCGCGGCCTGCGGGCCGAATGCGGCCCATTAGGGTGTTTTCTTAGGCCGTTATCATCACGCCATTTCAATGTCGGGATAGGCAAAGGGGACAGAGCGCCATACTTTCCCATATAGACACATATTCTTAGGTTTTTAGCAGAATGGTTCTTATTGGAAGAGATGATGATGATTTGTTGATAAATAATAAAACACGTTAGATCGCAATGCGGAAAGAGAGTCTGTTCAATTTTATTAGTAACGTAGGTATTTATATCTTTTTAGAATGTGCGCAAGAATGCGCTCGCGATATGCCTGCGTCTCACCTCTGTAAATGCAAAAACGATTAATTGTAGTATGTAGGTAACAATCTATTTACGGAACCGGCGAGACAGCGTGGTGCGTTCTCTCTCTAGTATGGAGTGCGGTCCGCTCGGCTACGGGATGACTGGCCGGCGGGTGACCTTCGGACTTGTTTACTTAGATTTATCGAGGAATCCGAAGGTCATTTCATCGGTCATTGACCGTATGTATGAACGCCGAGTGGGCGACTGCCACAGGTTATTTTACATCCATACAACTTCTACGATTTCTTTGACTTTCTAAGTTTCCTTCTTTCAGAATATCATTCACTTAATTCAACCATACTTTTTTTGGTCGTCCTCTCACACGCCTTCCACTCACATTTGCACTGTATAAATGTTTTGTTAGCCTTTCTTCATTCATTAGTTACACGTGTCCAAACCATCTAAGCGTGCTTTTCTTCATCTTATTCAACACATCATCCTTAAATTCACATACATTCCTTATCATTTCATTCCATGGTTAGTCAAACATTATCATATTATATATTCTTCTCAAGGTATGCATTTATTCGGCTCCTCTCAGTCTTTTTTTTACCTCTACGTTTCACTCTTATACATCAAAGTTGTCACTAAAATACTATCAGCTTTTTTATATAATTCTTTTATTACAAGATTCTGATTTAATCACTTAATTCCCTTGAACGAGACCCTCTCGCGCGCCAAATGCGTTTCAATTTCCGCTATCCCGAGTCACGCTCGCTTGTCTCGGCTTGCAGTGTTCTAATTTTAGCTAACACGTGTAACGCTCGCCAGTCGTTCGCGTTTTATTTATTGTAAATTTGCCTGCAGTTGTGAGTTGTCGTGTTTCGTGTTGCTTATTTCGTATTTAAGATATTGTGTTCGTATTTACGTAGGTCTATGTTTAACACAATGCTTTCAAATCTACCATACCAAATTGAATTTTTAATTTTTATTCATTCTTTATGTTTAAACTGTTATGTTTCAATTGAAAAGTGTATATATTTAAAATAAAACACAAAAAAAAACTTGATGCTTTTTGAAACCCGTTATGTAAAAACCCTTAGCATTAAGTGGTTAAAAAGTAAATTCAACATGAAACCTTTATTATAATTTGATAAGTATCGCAAGAAAAATATAATAAAATTCACAGTCACGCAATTCTAATCACTTCTTATCCGAACATAATATGTTATTATTTATGTGGACAAATGTTCTCTAGGGTGAAGCATGTGAAATCTAATCTAGACATACAATATAAAGTCCTGTGAATCAGAAAGCATCACAATCAATATTTATCATCATAATTATAGTGAATATTTTTTTAAATCGTTGTACTATTTTTAAACAAAGAATTTTGTGTTTTTTTTAAATACACCTGTGTCCTACGAGCCTCTTAACCCAATGTTGGTTTCGGCAGGAGGCCCAAAATGATTGGCTATCCCTGCTTTAAATAAACCTATTTCGTGTGATATTACCAGAGTTGTGATAAGAGCAAAGCAACCGACCCACTGGTTCTAAAAGCTATATAGGAAGGGCGCTTAAATCAGCCGGCAAAAAAAAAAGAAAAATAACATCAAATAATTAAAATTTATAACTTAATATTGAACATAAATAATGTTGATTACCCTAAAATATTTTGAAAATTTTCAAAAATTTATTTGAGATCTAATCTTGAACAAAAGAGTTTGTCAGGTATGACTCTCTGCTTCTCTCTACTGAACATTTGAGATCTAATCTTGAACAAAAGAGATTGTCAGGTATGACTCTCTGCTTCTCTCTACTGAACATTTGATTGCTAACAAAGTCAATTTCGATACAATTAATAACTAAAGCCTTCAAAGCTTGAAGAATAATATTATAAGCGTTTGACATTTTTGATTTTTTAATACGCCCTTTTTTCCTGACTGGAAGCATTCGAAATGTGGATGCTACGGATACCCTGGACGGATATGGTCAGCAACACAAGGGTTCTTCAAAGAGCCAAAGTTGATAGAGAGTTACTGACTTATATTAAAATCCGAAAGGTGTCCTATTTGGGTCATGTACTTAGAAGAGTAAAGTACAAATTACTGCACCTGATCGTCCAAGGCAAAATAGACGGTTGAAGAGGTGTTGGCAGGAGGAAAATCTCCTGGCTCCGCAATATACGTGATTGTACTGGCATAAGGGGCGTTGGAGATCTTTTTCGGGCTGCCGGGGACAAAGATGTCTACTCTTAAGTGATATTTAATTGGGGAGACCTGACATGACACTGGGAAGAAGAAGAAGATTACGCCTTATTTTATTTTTCAAAAAAGGGTTGGGGGATATTTATAAGAAGCAAAAATCACATATTTTGAAATAAGGGGAAAATATTACAGCAATTTTACTCATTCCCAAAAGTATCATGAATAATTCGAGGAGTTGCAATTGACCTCTCATAGCATACCTGTGTTGACCATAGGGTTAGTAATTATCCATAAGCTATGAAAACCTGCTTATAGGCCAATGAATGTAAGTTAAACTTTTGCAGAACATATAAGCAACAAGCCGTGCAATTTTTTTATGATTTTAAGCCAGTTTCCTCGCAATCGTAGCTTCTCACAATGTTAGTGATAATTTCATCATTAAGTGTAAACCTAATAGTCCTCTATTTGTGTTCGTCCTTTTCTCTTTCTCTGCCCGTGGAGAGTTGATTAAATGAAGAGTCTTTTGATTTATGCGTGATTTTTTAAATTTGAAATTGTTAACTGATTTTTTTGGCACATTTGCACATTGGTCCACCAAGAAATTTCCGGTACCCTGCTGGCCCAGTCTATCACTGACTTGCTTGCTGTTCATAACATTAATTTAGTTTTACCTGTTCATAGATTAAGCTATATCATCTTTATTATCAAGAGATTAAACTATGTAAAGAAGAGGTACACTTTATATACGAGTATAATCATTGAGAGATTAAGCGACAAATTTCACAATAATAATTTCTAAAAATTAAATGAGATAAAGTCTTAGCTCATAAAAAGTAAAAAGTTTTGAAATATTTCATCAATTCATAATAGTGTAAAAGCTAATAATAATAAAAAACTCACATATTGTGTAAAACGTAAACTTATTATCTTAGTTTAAAACGACAATTTGTTGATTTTTAAAAAATCACAATTGCATTTAACAACAGAAAGAAATGTCGAGTGACTATGGAATTTTGAATATCATCTATTAATATGAGGAAAAGCAGGGGACCTAAATTAAATCCTTGTGGTATACCAGATCTTGCGATGAATTCACCAGAAGACTTGTTCCGGATTGTTACGTATTGAGATCTTTCTTTTAGATATGATGCAAACAATCCAATTAAAGTATCGTTGAAGCCAAGGTTTTGCATTTTCTTAAGTAATATATTGTGATCAACTTTGTCGAAAGCTTTCTTGAAGTCTGTATATATTACGTCCGTTTGGGAAAGTTTGTCTAAATTTGACGCAATTTGCTGTGAGAATATAGGTGACAAATCATGGTAGCACATAGCTGGATTCCCACTTGATCTGTTATAACTCGAGCTTACTTGCCTGAACATAAAAACAATTAACCATTAATAAAAAAATGCAGACATTATTTTCATACAAGCCCAGAGGCTATCCTCTAAGCTCGGGGTTGACAGGTAATCCCATGACAGTGAATTCAGTTATATAGAACTAAAATTCTAGCTGGAAATTTACAAATTATAATGATTCTCATAATTTTTCTTTATTTTCAACCTATTAGTTTACTGTTTAATATCAATCATGTACTCCTAGAATCAAATTAACAAAAAAAACATATTTTTGTTTTTGAACACTTCTATAATATTTTCTCATATTACACACAGATGGCAGGATGACTCATCTAATTATTTTATTTAGCATGAAACACTTTCAGACTCAATTGATGAATTAAATGAACGAATATTTAAATTAATTAATTATTTATCACAAGTGTAAAATCTACAGATAAAAATTTGCTTGAAAACGGCTTGATGTTGTATTTACACTGTATACAGTTGTTGTGAGGAAAAAAATAGAGTATACCAAAAAACAGTATTGGTTATCATAAAAATAAAAAAAAAAACTTAAAGCATTAAAAAAATACATTTATTAAAGAAATTGTTACAAATATAATAGTGGGACAACTTAAACCAAAAACATTTACACTATTCATAACCCGGTTACTTTGCATTTTAGCAATAAAAGTATAGATTAACTTACTTTCAGAAGTTTATCAGTATTTATTTTGTGATAAAAAATTGCTGCTGTTCTTCGGAACTACTATTTTTTTAAATATTGAGAGACTGATAATTTTTTATTAACCATGGCACTCCTAGATATTAAAATCTTTTTTTTATTTCAGTATATGTGATGACGATTTTTAAAATTCATTGAACATCACACGATTCGCTGACATCCTTTCAGGAGGGACTTTGGAAGATGTGACATTTTCATTCTATTTATGTGATCTAAATTTCACAGTCTTCCAATCATTATATATATAACAATCCAGGTTGTTTGATGAGCTAGTACGCCTGTAGCATCTGTGCAAAACACCGCTTTTTTAAATGGTTTCAAAAATACTTGTTTTCTTCAATTTGGTTATAACTATAGAACCTCAAGTAGAGTTGCTTGATTTCAAATTAATAGTTATTTGGATCTATATACTGGAAACCTCATCTGAAGACACAAAATAAAAAATTATATACTTGTTTATTATTATAATAACATAGTTTCAACATCAAGAATAAAAATATTTCAATAAAAAGTTGTTGTACAATATATTTATACTTCAGAAAATGTAGGATGGGTCCTGCGACTTTTTAAATGTCATGTCTCAAAGGGATGGGATAAAATAGTTTTTTTTTACGAATCGAATAGTTTTTTTATAAATCGAAAAATCGTTTTTCTCTTAACTGTTGTTTTAATTCCTAATTTTCATAATACTGACTTTCTAATGTATTGTATGATTTGTATCTATCTTTAAATAGGACAAGATCCACTATGAATTAATACTAATTACGAACATTTAATTTTAGGTATAAAAAAATCGAAAATCCAATTATCGTATACCCCATCCCTAGCCAATGCAGACTAACGTAGTGACTTTTGACAAACGTCACCAAATGTACCGGACAGGTACAAAGACTGTAGATAGGTGGTTGGTTGCCGCGTAGCGCTCAGAGAATCGAGCTAGCGAATTCCGTAGCGAAGATCCAGCAGAAGAAGAAGAAGAAGAGCAGGGAGAGATTCCTCTCAGGCAGTCGACGTAGGGTAGCGGGTCTCAAGTAAAAACACGGTAAAATCGGTATTACTGAGAATTCTTTAATGAGAAGCACAAAGAACATGATTTCCAAATTGGGGGGCCCTCTATATTAATGGTCAGTCGGCCGTCACAAGCGCCCATTGCCCGCGAAAAACAACAACTTTCGGGGTTCGGGCCTTGCTTACGCCAACTGGCCCCCGACCTACTCCGATCGCCTCGCCCGGCAAGTCACTTATTTCCAGTGCGGTCGCGAATGCGATCGGAGTCAAACAAACATACATATTTTACATATAAAATACAAGAACATTAGAATGACACGATACATATTTCCATAGATTTACATACAGAATTAAGTTTATATTGTTATAACAAAACATTCTACACATTATTACAACAAAATAGCATAGAATTCACATACAAGGAACATATACAAGAGTTCATACACAGTTTAAATTGACGAATATTAAGGTGAATTTGCCTCCAGATCTACACAGCATTGTCTATTTCATCATACCACATACACACACACACAAGGGTGACGCTACACGTCCGATACACCAAATATTATTTGATTTTTACAAACTGTCACATTTTTGCTAATTTGTAACATTTTTGCTAATTTGTAACAAGATGTAATTTGTCATTATTGTTAGTTTATGGCAATGTATTTACCTCAATAACTTGCTATTTATTAGAATCGAGGCTTATATTAAAGTTGATAAAATAATTAAAATTTCTAAACGTCGTTACAAGGGGTTATTAAATTATAATATTTATAAATTATAATTAAATTAAAATTTCTAAACGTCGTTATAGGGGCAAATTTGTGAACTGTCACAGGAACCGTGATACAATTTCTGAAGTATAGTAAAAAATTAATTGGATTCATTCAATAATTTTCCCTGATTGTACCCCAATTTTAATTAATATATCAACTCGTCTATGAACTTTTGAGAAAGCAACGTATTTATACCCTTGGCTTAATACTGATGTAGGTAGATAGATAGTTGTACACAGTGGTGTGCTGGAGTCACCTTGCCCAGACTAGCAAAAGCTGTTGTTTCATGAATTTCAATCAATTGGTAAACACACTTATTATCAAAAATTAAATTACAGTTAAATATTACAACGCTGATAAGTGCCGAATAAATTCTATAGATATTAGTGCTCTGAGAAGAATTCACGGGGTGACAATGTATGACAATATTCGAAATTAAGTTATAAGAGGTGAATGTGAACTTAAGGCTGATGTGTTGATTAAGTTGAAGATAAGCACTCTTAAATAGTTTGGACTTGTGGAACTAATGAAAGAAGAAAAACTAACAAAACAAAAATATAGTGCAAATGTGAAAGGAAGATGTGACAGAGGAAGACCAAGGAAAGTATGGTTGGCTCAAGTGAATGATATTTTGAAAAAAATAAATGTAGAAAGCAGTTGTATGGATGTAAAAGAGGCTACGAATGTGTGTCAAGATAGGAAAGACTGACGCTCTATCTTCTATGCCTACCCCGTCAAGAAAATGGTGTGATAGTATGCACGTAAGTATTAAAAAAAATGCAGGCTCCAAACCTGAAAGCCAGCGTGAAAATGATATAGAATAACGTTCATATTTTACCATAAAAATATAATTTAAGGTAAATTTCATCATGTAAACCAATAATAAAAAATATGTCATATATTTCCAGTACTTGCTGTTGAGTGGAAAAGTGATAGCTATACTTTGCAATTAAATGTTTTTAGCAAGAAATGTCCCTGTTTGGGAAAACAAAATGATTTCAATAAAGCAAGTACAGTCAAACTTCGGGTCACGAACGCCTCTAGTCACGAACAAATTGGCTTACAAACACAATTTCCGAACAAATTTGTGAATTAACCTGTATACAATTCCTCGGCTCATGAATAAGTTGTAACGGCGCATTACGCAATTACGCATTAGTTGTACTCAGGTGCGCGCGTTGTGAACATTGTTTGTCGTTGCGTTCGTTGTTCTTGATACATTTTTTTTTGCTTTTTATATATATAATATACAGTATATATAAAAAATATTTTTTGTATATATAAAAAGTATATATATATATCAATTGTTTCGGTTTGCGAACATTTCGGCTCGCGAACGGAATCAAAGAACGAATTAAGTTCATAACCTGAGGTACCACTGTACCTAATAGGCACCTACCCTACTTAACTTCCTACAAAGCTTTTACTTTGACAGCAGTAAATCTGTTTATAGCAGTGGCGGGGTGGTGTGCCTATTGATGAGACAGGATGACATTTTTATTTGGATGGAGTTTTGAAGAGGTTGATTTATGTATTTCTAGGAACCGTCTGTATCTCCTCACTGGATTTTGTTATTGTTAAAGCAGAAAGAATTTATCTGATGTGATGGGAAAAGATTTTTGAAATTGTTTTTTGTCAAGAGCTCGTCGCCATTCTATAAAAAAAGTAAACTCTCTAACGTAAGAAAAGTACGAACCTGGATATAAGTATTATACTTCTATTCCATAAATTGTTATTAAATTTATAAAACCTGCTGATCTTAGCTTCATGTCAGTATATTAAATTGTTTTAAATAGAAAAATTTCAGACTAGAAATTTATATTATATCACATTTTCAAATTTTTGAAGGCATATCAAATGATTATCATGCCTTCAAACCTTTGAAAATTTTATATAAGTTTTGAAATACATTAATAGATGTCACTAGTATGCATAAAAAAAGCAGCTAATTTATATTATTTATACCAGAGTTCTTCAACATTTTAATATTCAGCGCCTACTCATTTGCTTTTGTCAGGTTAGTTGGAAGAGATTGCCGCCTGGCAGTTAGCCCGCAAAATTGTATTTGCAATAAAAGTGTTAAATAAATAAATAGCAAATGGTAAAAGATTGAAGATTATATTCAAAAGAATTAGCAGCAATGTGTGTGTTTTCCAAAATCAAAGTGCCTCGAATTTTACATGATCATCTTGGTATGAATGAGGTGAGAGCAAGATGGGCACCAAAACTCTTAAGTATTGTCCAAAGGCTATTGAATGTTGCAATGAATGTTTAAATCCCTACGATGGAAAAGAAAAATAAGTAGTTGAGTTAATTGTCAAAGGCGATGACTTTCTACTGTGATTCTCTATAGAAAAGGAGCTCAATGTAATGGTGATGTCTAGGATCACCACGTCTTGGTCCGGTCTTTTTTTTGACTTCAGAAAAAAGCTAAGGTGAGTATTATATGTCATTAATGTACAAATTAAACAATGTCATAAAAATAAAACACCTTGGAAAGCTGTCACGAGTTGTGAGATTATTCCACGATAATGCACCAGTGCACACTTCTGTTGCTGTGAAGTTCTGTTGCTGTCATTCGATACTGTGGTTTCCAAGAATTGAATCACCCATGGGAGACGGTACTATAGAGTCCTGGCTTATTCCACAAAAGGTTATTTTTTATTTAAAAAACTGAAATTTGAAAAAAAATCGGAATATTTTTTAAGCAGTATTGAAAAACTAATTTTATCAATCAAAAAAATGTATTGAAGAGCAATAATATATTTATTATTTTTCATTTCATTAATCACCTTTTTAAGATCGAAATTTTTTGAACCTTTCTACTTCGTAGTGCACTGAACTATGAAAAAAAAAATCAAATATATTTCCTTCTTCATTGCATTCTCTATGATGAGCTTCATGGTTGTTATCTATGTCTGGAACTGGGCTCACCATTTATTGTGTTGTCCATCCATTTTGTAGGAGACTTTCCTCTTGCTGGTTTTCCGTTATCTGTCTCCATGACCACTAGCTTCTAAAGATGTTAGTAAGACTTGTTGGTAAGATAGTGTTTTCCAATGTAGGAGTTACAGGCTCAATTCCAGTTGAAATCAAGATATTTTACAAAAGAATTCCAGTCTTCTTTTCACTTAAGGCTTCTTGAACATCAATACAATACATCATGCCCCAAATATATTAAAATCCCTTTCCCGCATGTTGTCGAAAGTCTTTCCGTAATCACTAATAGACACGTTGGTGGATCTTTTTGTCCAGTAGATATGGAGAAACCATCTCCAATATCACATCTCGAAGACATCTTCTCACCATCTATGTTTCCATTCCATTCAGTGATATGAAGAATACTTACATTAGATGGGTTTTGGTTCTTAATATCCACGTAAGCTATTTTTGTATTGCAATTTTCTAATATTACTTATGGAATATACGAGGCATATCCAGAAAGTAAGTGTACTGAATTTTTGTAGGTTACAATTTTTTAGTTACAAAGTTACCGTAGTACATATGTAAGCTATTTTTCGACATAGTCGCCATTCCTTTCAATGCAGGTGGTGAAGCGGGGTATCAATTTTTTGATGCCTTCCTCGAAGTAGTTTCCCGCCAACCCCTCCGTCCACTTCTCCACCTCCTCTTTTACCTCCTCGTCGGTTGAAAACCTTTTTCCACCCATGTGCAGCTTCAGGGAGGTAAAGAGATAGTAAAACCAATTTTCATAATAGCCCTCTGCTTAGTATGTTCCCAATTTAAAATCCCCCCCGTCTTAAAGATACACATTCACTTTCATATACTTTTTCTACGTCCCATTCACCATTGTATTACATCTCTCCCCACTTCACTCCCCCTACCTCACCTCTTTTATATTAGGTTATTTACACTTGTACAGAATATATTTTAGCAACTTAGTTTATATTCACCTGACGAAGAAGACGGTGGTCTTCGAAACTAGTTGAGAACCTAAATCAAACCTGTAGTGAACACACAAATGTAAAATAAGTTTTTTATTTTACTTATTTTTTTCTTTTATGTAAAAATGGCACCACAAAGTAAAACTATAGTCTTTTCGAAGATTCAAGGAATATTTTAAACTTTGACTTTAACTTTTAAAGCTAGGTTCGTACAGTACCCGGCGGTAAGTAAAACACTTCGGGCTTAAGAAAGAGACTGTCGGCCATAATCGGCTAATTTCGGCTTTGTAGAGCATCGTCTCTGTCATTCATACACGTGTTCCGTCGCGAGACTGTTAGCGCATCGTGCGACAAAGACGACGCTCTACAAAGCCGAAGTTAGTCGAGTATGGCCGACAGACTCTTTCTTAAACCCGACGTGTATTACTTACCACCGGGTACTGTACTTGACTGTGACCAAACCGTGACAAACGATAAAAAAACGCGCAGGCAGGTAACCTAACAATCTGAATTGACTAACCACAAAATAATTCAAATCATACCGCCATTATATTACGGTTAGTTTAATATTGACCTAAAAACAATTGTATCGGACGTATGCGTCACCATAAAACAATTGTTTTCTTGTTGTTTATGTTAGTAGAATATTGGTATTTTGATGCATAAATTCTTGGTTATATTTTGATGTGATTTGGTATTTTTTGATTTTCGAGTTTGTTAGGGTCCGCGCTGTGTCGCGACCGTAACGGAAATGTGACTTATACACGGTCATCGCCCGATGGCCCCGAAGGGCTCGTACACGAGCGTGAGTACCCCAGTGATACTAAGTGGCGATCACCCGTATACGAGGCTGTTGTTGCAGCATCATCATGAGAGGATGGGACATCCTGGTGCGAAGAGACAGTAGCCGAGCTACGTCACGCGTTCCTCATTCTACAAATGCGAACGACCATGAGAGGAGTGATATACTGATGCTGGGCGTGCCGCATCCGGAAGATGCACGTCCAACCTCCGCTCATGGGCCATTGCGCAAATCGACCACCGGCTGCTGCTCAGCGACAGGAGTGGTGTATTCGAGAGGACAGGGCGATCATCGCGGATGGCGCCCTACCGAGAGACGTGTGGCCTCGAGGACGAGTCCTGTAGACCATGCCGGGGAAAGATGGCCAAGTCTGAGCGGTGCGCATGCAGACAGCGAATGGTATCTACAGGCGCTCAAGTGTTTGAAATGATTGGTCACTGTGAATGAATGACGCGTACGTTCTTAGCGAACTTGGATGTAGCTAGGGCTAGCTACACCGGGGGGAGTGTATCGGACATATGCGTCACTATAAAATATAATTGTTTTTTTGTACTAGGTAAGTCCAGAAAGTAAGTGTACTGAATTTTTGTAGGTTACAATTTTTTTTATTACAAAAAAATTACGTGGTTACCGTAGTGCATATGTAAGCTATTTTTCGACATAGTTGCTATTCCTCTCAATGCAGGTGGTGAAGCGGGGTATCAACTTTTTGATGCCTTCCTCGGAGTAGTTTCCCGCCAACCCCTCCGTTCACTTCTCCATCTCCTCCTTTACCTCCTCGTCAGTTGAAAACCTTTTTCCACCCATGTGCAGCTTCAGGGAGGTAAAGAGATAGTAATCTGAAGGTGCTAGGTCAGGGGAATGCGAGGGATGGTTCAGGACATCCCATTTAAACGAGGCGAGCAGTTCCTTCGTGGCGTTGGCCGTGTGTGGTCTGGCATTGTCGTGCAGCAGGCAGACTCCCTTTGTCAGCATGCCTCTCCTCTTGTTCTGAATCGCCCTACGCAATTTTTTAGGGTCTCCCTTGAGGCATATATTCAATTAAAATTATGCCTTGACAGTCCCAAAACAATTTCGTCAATTTCGTCAGTCAAAATTGAAGGTCTTCCGCTCCTCTGATCATCATGCACAGACGTACGACCGTTTTTAAACTCGCGACACTACTTGTACACACTCGTACGATTCATAGCTTTATCACCATATGCAGTTTTCACCTCATTATAAACCTCAACCGGAGGTTTTCCCTTCCAAACGAGATAACGGATGACGCCCCGTATTTCGCACTTGGCGGGAGATTGGATTGACATTTTTCACGAAACGTGTTGTCGCGTCGACACTTCTCAACGTACTGACCTCGAACCGGTCTCGTTGCGGAGGGGAAGGGTCAGGCTACACGGAAGTGTAGCCAACATGTCGAAAAATAAAATCCATCCGGTCGTGAGAGCCTCAGTACACTTACTTTCTGGATACGCCTCGTAGTTTATGTTAGTAGAATATTGGTATTTTGATGTATAAATTCTTGGTTATATTTTGATGTTATTTGGTATTTTTCGATTTTTGTATGTATCATATATTTTGTTTGTTGGGGTCCGCGCTGTGTCGCGACCGTAACGGAAATGTGACCTGTGCACGCCCATCGCGAGACAGTATCGCGAGTCTACCAGCCTATGCATGCGCAAAACTTTCGAAAATTGTGATATTTCGCGAGTTGTGACGGCATGCACGGGCGAAAACAGGCAGAGGTGAGCTGGTGAGCTGAATTCTCCGAGCATCGAGTAGCAGCTATCCACCTATTGCTACAGTCTTTGTACCTGAGCCGTACAACAATTTATAAACAGTTTGCATTTTGACCGTGGTCAAGTGAAAATCCAGCGTAAATTTTAAGAGAATTGGATCGGTTCTTGCCACTATGGATATCCTCTCTACTGTAATGTCTTTATGACCAAAGATCACTCTCTCCAGACTAGCACATCCCATTATGATAGTCTTCAACCCCTCTTGATATTGAAAATATGGATAGCTGCTGTTACAGAGGATCCAATTGTATTTTTCACTTTTAAAGCTTTTCAATTTTCATCAATATGTATAATATTTCAATGTTTAGTTCTCTTCTATGTGATATAATATATTGTATAACACTGCCTGTACTATATGTTAATATTGATTTTTGTAATCTTATGTATCAAAAGCGTCACATAACCGTTTAAATAAATAAAACAGGCCTTAAAATCGAAATAAATAGTTCCTTAGTAACTTAAAATAGTTCCTTTTTTTAAGTAACTGTAAGGTTCTAACAAAATTTTGCATATTTTTACAAAAATACAGACATATCTAGAATAAAGACGACCTGCGTGGCCTAGTTGGTAAGACGCATGTCTCCCAAACCGGAGTTTGCGGGTTCAAATCCCTCTGATGTTTTAAAAGGATTTCGACCTGGTTATCATTTAAGGCCTCTTTAACATCTTTTTGGTTGGTTGGAAGAGATTACCATATATCAATAAGTCCACCAGGTTGTACTGTATACAACGAAAGTACAATACAATATATATTTTTTTATCTTCGTCGCTCTACATATGAAGATGAAGAATATCAAAGAACGCATACAATCACACAACTAAGTTCAAGTCCAGCGCGTTTATATTATATAATATAATATAAAAAAAATATAATACATTTCAAAACAAAACGACATTATATCATACACATATTATAGATACGAAGAAGATGTTCCTCTATAGCAACATCACACAAAAATGTGAAAAGGATAGCTGTTGCGAAGGACGTTGCAGTCTGTCCATATAATCGAAGAACTCTTACTAACCGGTTTTGAATAAACAAATTTTATCATGAGGAGAGTGAAGATGACTTGAAGTTGCTTCTTCAAAATACAGGATTATTTCTGCAATGAACATTTCAATTTCGACGTACGTATGCGATTTTTGCATAGTTTCATATGTTATTCGCTGTAGAAACATGGATATTTACTCACGCCACTGCATAGAAATGAGCTTTTGAAATGGCTGAGAGCTTCATTGGTTGAAAAAGTCTGTAATGCTGACATATTGAAACGGATGAATCAAGATATAGAAGTATCAAAAGAAGAATGTTATTTAGGATAACTTTCGCACTTTCGTTGTATACCTGGCTGATTTATTACTATGCCGTAATCTCTTTCAACTAACCAGAAATGTGTTAAGCCTTAAGAGAAACTCAACAGGAACCATTGTAAGACGGCGTTTTATCAACCAGATCACGAATGTCATCAAATGCGAGAAGAAAAATATGAAATAACTCAACTGATATTGCAGGAGAAAAACTAGGACACAAGAAGTGCGAAAAAAAGACGTATCTCTTGATCGAGGAATTTACAGAAGTCAAGATTGTTGTACACTAAAGCTGCTTCCTCAAAGGTCAAGATAGCCATGATTATTGCCAACTTTCGGAGAGGAGAGGAACTTTAAAATGTAAGATGACTTTGAATTTAGCCACCTATTTTTACTAAGCTACAGAAAACCCACAAATTCAAATGCAAAATGCTCTAAGAGTAAAACCAGGCCGGAGTTGAATCTGCCAGGCATTGAACTTGGGACAATCGTTTGCTTAGTGAATGCTAACTGTTAGATTATGGCCACCAACATATAAGATCCCACACTCGATACAAATCACGAATTATTAAGGATAGAAACTAGTATTTAGGTCGAACTATTAATTCGGGTGTTAGTTTAAACTTTATGCAATGGGGTATAAAGTTTGTGTATTGTCACCGGTTCCAGAAGACACTTAATATGCCACTGCTTCAACCCTCATATGGTAAGTGAAAGAAAGGGTTGCAAACTTTACCATAATTTTATTATATCTTTATAGAAAATATGTACGTTGGATGTTTTATGTTATGCATAATATATCAATTAAAAAATTAGTTTTACAAATCATTATGCGTTCTCGAAGATTAATGATTGAAATTAGATGATTTATACAGTGAAAGTTTCTTAGTTTCTCATTACTTTTTTATGTAGTTTCGAAATAGAGAGAAATGTAAATCAACTATCCAAATGTTTAATTTTAGTTTGTTGTTTGAAATCGAAAGAGCCTGACGTTCGATCTTTTTTACCTTTCCCGATAGGATTTTTTTATGTTTCTTGAAAAGTGTAAGGTTAAATAATATCGAAAAATGTAGAAATAAATTTTATACTCGGACCGGATAGTATCAAAATCTGCTAAGATAATGAGTCCACAAGAGTATTTTAGTATCAACTTGGATATATAGGATTGAAACGTGGACGTGGAAAAAGACTGAATGAGACATATGTGGAGTGACAATGTATGACAGAATACTAAATCAAGTTATTAGACATGAATGTGAACTTGAAGCTAATGTTTTGAGTAAGATGGAGAAGAGCATTCTGATACGGTTTGGGCATGTGAAACGAATGAATGAAGAAAGCCTTATAAAATAAATATACACATATAGTGCATATATGAATGGAAGTCGTGGTAGAGGAAGGTCTAGGAAAGCATGGCTGGATCAATTTAATGATTGGAATGAATTGAAAAAGTCTGATAAAAATTAATGATATATAAAGGAAGGAAATCTTGGTAGAGGAAGACCAAGGAAAGTTTGGTTGCATCAAGTAAAAGAAGAAAACGTAAAAAATTAGAGAAATCTTAGAAATTATATGAGAAAGAAAATCCGAGAAATCTTAAAAGTTGTACGATTAGTTTTATGGATGTGGTAGAGACGAAGAATGTGTGTCGAGACAGAATAATCTGATGGTCTGTCCTTTCTACCTACCCCAATTTATGGAGTACAAAGTTTGTCAAAACCCCTTATTTATGGAGATATCTCAGCTGAGACAGGTGAGAGACTTATTGAGAATGGTTCCATATTGTCTGCTAAACTAGTTCTTTAGCGACACTTTCAGAAAGAAGTCCGGTTAGACAACAAAAACACCCCTAGCAAATTAAGTAATTCGTTTGTATGTTACACCTCAAAATATCCAAATGGGTGATGAAGACATGTTGTTGAAGAAGGTGGCCAAGAGACAATATTGTCTTCAATCCCAATGATAGACCTTTCGGATTGCATTACACTGTATTACACTTTTGTGAAGGAGGCGAAAGTTGTATGTCAATAAAAAAGATGGAGATCTGTTTTCTCTGCTTACTCCGCAAGGGACACGGTATGATTTTTGTTTCAATATCTTTTCAAACTATGGTTTTATTGTGAACAGTTCAATTCTAATATCAGAATTGGCATCCAGCTTCCTTTTTTTTTTCAAAAAGTACCAGATTTCGTGAATTTTTTCTCAGGTACGCTAAGGTTAAACGAAATTTTCTCACATATTTGAAACTATTAATTAGAGCACAATTTTATTGTTTGAAACTTTTGTTACATATAGTAGAACCTGACGAGTTTATCGTCATGTGGCAATCTTTTCCAACTAACCAGAAATATATTAAATAAGTCAGAAGTGAAAGTCAGAATAGAAGCATTTATAAAAAAAACTGGGTTACAACAGGAATCGAATCTTTAACCCCCGGGCTGGAAGACAGGCATCTTATTAACTAGGCCACGAAGGTTGTTTTTTTATTTTGGTTGTTTTTTTATGAACCCTACGGTTCCGCGGAACACAACTTGTGAACACCTACAATATATAGTTTTTTTTATAAAATATTTTATTTCTTAAACACAAATGCAAAATTATACAATGAAATAAACCAGGAACTCTGAAACCATCTATATAGTTTTTTTGTAAAATATTTTATTTCTTAAACAAAAATGCAAAATTATACAATGAAAGAAATCAGGAACTCTGAGACCAGCTGTCGCAAGTGTAAACAACTAACGCAAGCCTCGCTCCGTCATTGGCGCGTTTTAAACAGCGACTCAAAATCTATTTGTATTTCCCTTCAGTGATGTGGCGTGTCTCCTGTTTCCCCTCACCACCATATTGTTCTTTCTAATATCCCGACCTACGAAATATATTAAATTGTTTTACTATATATATGCAGATGCGGAGTCAGAACCCAATCTATGGCCGAAACTGTTGCTTCCCTATCATTACATATTTATTTACTTATTTAACACTTTTATTGCAAATGCAATCTGGCGGGCGTATTTCCAGGAGGCAATCTCTTCCAACCAACTAGACAAAAGTAAGTGAAGCAAGTTACATGGTTGCATAAATCATTCAAATGACTATCCATCCCCATGAAATTTATAAACACATACTTGAGCATACGCCCACGAACCCCACAAAGTAGGATAATTACTTGAACATTATTTTACATATAAAGTAAGATATCATCAATCAAAAGAAAAGGAAGGGATGGTGGAGAGGAAAGGAAAAGAAAAATCGGGAATGAAACACGTTATTTTACTGACTAGAAATTAAGAGTTTTTTTCAGTCGCTTCTTAAAGCATGCCAAGGAAGGAGCGAGTCTTATATTGGCTTGTAACTGATTCCAGAGTCTCACTGCATGGACAGTAAAGGACGACGTAAAAAAACATTTTACATACAACTTTAAAAAAAATGGCATACAACTTAATTTTTTTTTATCTGTCAATAATAGTTGGTTCGAATCCGTAGTTAGAATTTGTTAGTTATTTTATTTGACATATTGGAATCGTCAAATCATTTCTGTATTTTTTATCGTATAATTCTGTCTAATTTTCTTTATACATGGCAGCACATCAGTTACGTTTCATTGCTCCTGTTCAAGAGGTTATTGTGAATCTTGTGGTTTCAATTCTTGCACCATTGGAATTGAATTCAATACGAATATAACATACATAGATGCAAATTGCTTCTTAAAATTCGTTGTAATGTCGTTCGAGACATCCCGAGCTGAGCTGAACGTCGTCTGGTTGGTACCATCAATAACACTCTTGTATCATTCAAATATTTTCATTACTGTGGATAATACGCAATCTTTCGACTTGATGCAAATCAACTATTGATCCCCATTAATCTCCTAATCGTCGATCTTATTGGATAATTTCCATCATTAAAATGACATCTCTTGGCTAGTAATAATTTACTCTTGATCTGTGAAATGAAGTTCGACCACTTTAGTTTATTTCTTTGTTGTTTAATTATCGTTAATAAAACATAAGAATTCCTTTTCATTTATCTTTGAAAAAAATAAAACATACTAAAAAAATATTAAATAATTGCATAAAAAAGTATATTGGATGCTGCCTTAATGATCAGTGAGATCGTTCCGCGGAAATCAGAACCTGGATTGAGATGGCATGGAATTTTTTCTATAAATGAAAAATGTTCTCGGTAATAGAGACTTCATTCTTAAATCGGCAATGCACATTGTATTACATCTTTTCACTACTTCTTTATGGCGTGGAGACTTGGATACTTACCCAATTTACCACAAAACATTTAAAATGTGGTGTCATACGAGAATGTTAAAGAATTCCTGGGCTGGAAAATTATGCAATGAAGAGGTTCCTATTTATTTAAAACTTTATTGTAAAATAATCTGGCTGGCTTATTGTCAGGTGGCAATCTTTTCCAACCAATTAGAAAAAGGAATTTACAAAATTTATGAACAATATACGAGTATCATATGTAGTAAATGTAAAAGTGAGATATTATTATTCAAATGAAAAGGAACGGTGAAGAAGAAAGAAAAATCAGGAATGAAACACGTTGTATTACTGACTAGAAATTAATAGTATTTTTAGTCGCTTCTTAAAGCATGCCAAAGACGGGGTGAGTATAATATTGGTTTGTAACTGGTTCCAGAGTCTCGCTGCATGAACAGTAAAGGACAACTTAAAAAGAGCGATGAACTGAGAAGGTCAATAAATAATCTCTGTTTGAGTGTAGCGCAAGCCCGCGATCGGAAAGACACTGAATATTTTCGGCGACATAAGAGGGAGTGGTGAGACAGCTAAGGATTCTATACAAGTATGTGATTTTTGCGTATTTTTCTCATGTACAACCAGTTCAGCTCCTCATCAAGTCCTTAGACGCATGAAAAAATACAAAGAAATACGCACTTGTATTAAAAAGAGAATATTGAAATACTTTGGGCATTTTATGATAGGAAACAAATATAAAATCATTAGTCATATTGCAGGTGAAGATACAAGGAAAACATAGTGTAGGAAGAAATTCTGGCTGAAGAGCCTAAGACTGACTCCACTGTAGCACGGAGACATTGTTCAGAGCAGTTGGAGACAAAATTAAAATAATCATGACGGTTGCCAACCTTCAACGTGGAGAGGAACGTTAAAAAGAAGGAAATAGTAAATTAATATTTGAAACTGGAGTTCGACTGATGTGACACCTGCATAAAGCTTTAATGTATTTTTTTTACTCAAAACTGGAAACAAAATTGTTAAACAATTATTGTCGTTGTTTGTAAGATACAATTTGGCGTTTTCATTGTACATTGTACAATGAAATGTTTAAATAAATAAAGAAATAGTAAACACGCCCCTCGTCCACCTTTCATCCGTGCCTACATATTATTAAATATAAGTACAACATACTCTTTGCCGAGGAAGAGCGAACGGCGAGCGATCAGTATGCATTTGGGCGCCGAGCGTTCAACTCCTGCGCGTTTCAGCTTGCGCCTGTTACTCGTTGTTTCGAGCCCGCTTTTCGCGGAAACACTAGAGTTTTCGCCGGGTTTTCTCGAGATACCACGTGCGGGATGTTTATGACATACGTTCAGTTTGTTATTGTTTGAAATTTGAAACTTCGCGTCAATTTTACATTAGTTTCGAATTTGTTCCAAAGTGATTTTAAAAAGAACACATGTGTTTAAAAAAAATCTTTTTTCATGTATTTTGACAAAATGTTTATTACTTGATATTTTGTGAAATTGGGAAAAGGTTATTTTCCGCTAAATATCGCGTATATCAGTGAAATTAATACGATTCTGGTAATTTTTTTAGTTTTTTCGTGTCTATTATAAGATTTTTATAAATTAATTTAAAAAAATTGAGACTTTTTTGCGTTTAGTTTAGATCATTATTCTAAAAGCAGTATTTTTTCATTTGCATATTCATATTTTTTTATTATTTAAAATATGGATTTAAATTTTTTTAAATTTAAACAAAATTTGTAATTTCATGAGTTTAAGGAGTCGTAATATAATAATTGAAATGTAAGAACTTGAATGACGATTGTATGTTAAAGAAAAAACAAATATGGATAAAGAAAAGAAAAGGATTGTGTGTGAAGATTAGATGGTAGAAAAAATTGTCTTCTCTGGTATTCTAAAAGCGACATGACCTGTTGATACGTGTAAATGTTTATATAATTTTGTGAAGAGAGACTTTCATAAAAAAAAACACGCAATCTTTAACTCGTTTTAAAGTGTTTATGTAAGAAAGCTTTTCTAAGTTTTTATCTTTATATCTTAGAAAATAAAAATTTACGTGAGTTTAGTATTTTTAGCAGATTTACACGAGGTTTATTTTTAAGAGAAATAAATAAAGCACTTTTCCTTTAGTGAGTTTATCGACCGAGTTTTTAAAATCGTTTTCTAAAAAAATAACCAAAAAGTACCTGGTAGTATTTAAACATTGCTTTCATATATGAACATTGCTTTCACTGTCCTCAGTGAGATACAGGCAAAAACCTTGTTTACTGGGGACACGACAAATGAAAGGCAACAAACCCAGATCCATTAAAATTGTGTGTCCGAATTTATTAACCTGTAGTTTTTTCGCAAATTATGTATAGTTCTTGTCATGTGTAAAATAAAGAAATAAAAAAAATGCGATAAAACAAATAAAATAAATCAATATATAATATAGTTGTACATGTCACAGATCTTAAAAATAAATCAATATATAATATACTTGTACAAGTCACAGATCTTAAAAATAAATCAATATATGATATACTTGTACAAGTCACAGATCTTAAAAATAAATCAATATATAATAAACTTGTACAAGTCACAGATCTTAAAAATAAATTAATATATAATATACTTGTACAAGTCACAGATCTTAAAAATAAATCAATATATGATATACTTGTACAAGTCACAGATCTTAAAAATAAATCAATATATAATAAACTTGTACAAGTCACAGATCTTAAAAATAAATTAATAAATAATATACTTGTACAAGTCACAGATCTTAAAAATAAATCAATATATAATATACTTGTACAAGTCACAGATCTTAAAAATAAATTAATATGTAATATACTTGTACAAGTCACAGATCTTCAAAATAAATCAATATATAATATACTTGTATAAGTCACAGATCTTAAAAATAAACCAATATATAATATACTTGTACAAGTCACAGATCTTAAAAATAAATTAATATATAATATACTTGTACAAGTCACAGATCATAAAAATAAATCAATATATAATATACTTGTATAAGTCACAGATCTTAAAAATAAACCAATATATAATATACTTGTACAAGTCACAGATCTTAAAAATAAATCAATATATAATATACTTGTACAAGTCACAGATCTTAAAAATAAATTAATATGTAATATACTTGTACAAGTCACAGATCTTCAAAATAAATCAATTTATAATATACTTGTATAAGTCACAGATCTTAAAAATAAACCAATATATAATATACTTGTACAAGTCACAGATCTTAAAAATAAATTAATATATAATATACTTGTACAAGTCACAGATCATAAAAATAAATCAATATATAATATACTTGTATAAGTCACAGATCTTAAAAATAAACCAATATATAATATACTTGTACAAGTCACAGATCTTAAAAATAAATCAATATATAATATACTTGTACAAGTCACAGATCTTAAAAATAAATCAATATATAATATACTTGTACAAGTCACAGATCTTGAAATTCTTGAATATAAAAAAAAATCCAATGAAGGTCATAAATGTAAGCCATCATTAAAAAAAAAATCAAAGATGTCAAAAATCTGATTTATAGTAAAGTACGTTAAAGCATACTCCGATTCTTTGAAATTGTCCAAAATATTTACATTTAAAGAGGGCAAATATTGTTTTATACTATTAAGTAAACACACATTACGATGCAAATACTACGCGAATGGTAGGTACAACTGTTTTTAACCAGGTGTTACAATTTCAAACAATATATTTTTATCTTTTTTTTTACTCCCTAATTTATGAAAAAAACTTGAGTTGACTACATTTTTTTACAGTGAATAAATAAAATAAATCATTCCAATAATCTCAATGCAAAAGGGGCTTGGTCGAAAGACAAAGATACTGAAAAATTGCTGCAGGGCGTTGATGGCTTCAATGGCCACTTATGTAGGTCTCCCTATCTATGCATGCAAATGTGACATCTTCCTAATCATACAATACGTCTCATTATATATGCATTTTTTTCTCATATTTCCTATCCTTCTATATATCTTCTGTTGTATCTTTCCATTTTTTTTCTAATTTTCTATTATTTCCAGAAATTTATATCTTACAATTGCATGCAAATGTGACATCTTCCTAATCATACAATACGTCTCATTATATATGCATTTTTTTCTCATATTTCCTATCCTTCTATATATCTTCTGTTGTATCTTTCCATTTTTTTCTAATTTTCTATTATTTCCAGAAATTTATATCTTACAATGCATGCAAATGTGTCATCTTCCTAATCATACAATACATCTCATTATATAAGCATTTTTTTCTCATATTTCCTATCCTTCTATATATCTTCTGTTGTATCTTTCCATTTTTTTCTAATTTTCTATTATTTCCAGAAATTTATATCTTACAATTGCATGCAAATGTGTCATCTTCCTAATCATACATCTCATTATATATGCATTTTTTCCTCATATTTCCTATCCTTCATTCAGCTCTAATATCTTCTGTTGTATCTTTCCATTTTTTTCTAATTTTCTATTATTTTCAGAAATTTATATCTTACAATTGCATGCAAATGTGTCATCTTCCTAATCATACATCTCATTATATATGCATTTTTTCCTCATATTTCCTATCCTTCATTCAGCTCTAATATCTTCTGTTGTATCTTTCCATTTTTTTCTAATTTTCTATTATTTTCAGAAATTTATATCTTACGATTCAATTCCTAATTCTTCTTATACTATTCGTTTCTAATCAACAGTTGTATCGAATTAAATAATTCCTTAATCTATTATACACTGTACAGTCAGGTATTCTTCGCAAGACACACATTTTTATCACTTTTATTGTGTTATAATACATTGTTATTTGTTTAGTCCAACATTGTTCATTCCACTTCATATAACGGTATAACCCTGCCGGTTTCAAAGTTTTCACCTCATCATCAGGGAGTACAAACTCCTCTGATGATGAGGGGAAATTTTCGAAACCGGCAGGGTTATACCATTATATAAAGTGGAATAAACCGGCACGGTTATACCATTATAAAAAGTGGAATAAACCGGCAGCGTTATACCATTATATAAAGTGGAATAAACAGTGTTGGACTAAACAAACTACAATATCTTTAAATTTCCCCTGAGTTAATGCCTTAACTATAAATAATTTAATGTACTACATGTACTATAGTATTATACTATAGTATTATAATAGTTTTTTTTCAATGTTAAGTCTACTCATCTATGTATTAAGGTGGGCACTAACATACCTGTGTACTTGATATTATTTTATTATATTTTTATTGGACTTTCATTGTGTATAGCACAATTTGGCAGGTTTATTGTCAGATGTCAATTTCTTCCAACCAACCATTAAGATGTAAATGAGGTCTAAAATGATAACCGGATTGAAACTGTATCTGACTTTTAAAATAAATTGGGTTCCAACTGGAATCAAACCCGTAACCGATGTCTTACCAACTAGGTCACAGAGATCGTGAGATTTTGTAACAGGTTTAATTATTCTTATGATGTGTGGAATTATTGTCATATTTTTAAGCCTGTGGCAAATATTTGTTATATTGCAAAGTGTAATAAAAAATATCGTTTTATTTCAGAACATATAAATTCAAGTTAGTTTAAACTTTTTGGGAAATTGAATAAAAATACTGAATGGGTGAGCTTTAAAAAATTCAATCCTAACATGTCTTGATTTATGTTTGAAGTTCTTTGATATATTGTGTTCGTAATAATAAATTCAACGAACCGTTACAGAATCTTATTTTTTGTTAACAGTCAAGATGAAGTTTATGTAAATGAGTTCTTTGAATTCGATGGCAAAACAACTTTAGGTTAATTGACATAAATAAAAACGTTTTTTTAATGACAAGTTAATTTCTAAAATCATGTTGACCAACAAGTGTTTTTGATTACACTAAAAACCTATTCTAAGAAGATTGATCATGTCACCCACGGTTTAGTAGTCAACAAATAAAAAAACTTGTCTGTTCATAACCGCGAATATTTTTTATCAAAAGAATTTTCAGGTAATAAATACTATATAATATATTTCTTTCAAACAGCAAAATTTCTTTAATCTAAATTTCCTTAAGTCATTTGCCAAAAGGGTAAAAAATAATTTGATGATTGCCAGTAAAAAAAAAGTTGAAAATTTCCTCTAAGATTTGATTTAGAGATAAATTTTGGTTTGAAACCAAATGTCGTTCGGATTTTATGTCACTCACATATTAAAAAACAAAATTAATTAATTTATACATGCTCCTTATTTAAATAACTTTCTACCATATTTTAAGAAACTTTATTATATCATTTCATAAAGATAAAGGAAGGAAAACCATTTAGACAGTCGATCGGAGCGTGGTTGTTATTACGACAGGATTTTGAGTACTAGGGCTTTCAGAATGAATGACGTGTGGAAAAGATTTGTGTGGGCTCTTAAGTGTAGGTTTCTTCTTGTTGTTTTGGTTTTTGTTGTTTTGTATTTGTGTTTCTGTATATTTTTGTGTTAATTTTTATTCTTATGATTGTGTGTGGTATATTATGGGATGAACATTTTTGGTTTTATTTTTGTTTAATTTTGGGTTCATTTTTGGTTTTACTTTTGTTTTTATTCTTATGATTGTGTGCGGTATATTATGGGATGAACAAGTTTGGTCTTTCTGGAGTGATGATGTATGAAGAGTTTGATTCCGCATGATGTTTCCAGTTGTAATTGAGTGTCACTGGTCGTCAGGTTGATGAGAATGTGCAACGGGGTTTTGTTTTTGTGTAATCAAAAATCGGAAAGAAGTATCGATTTATTTTTTCATGCTAAATATCCTCAGTGAAATACAGGCAAAAGCCTAGTTTACTGGGGATAGGACAAATGAAAGAGGACAAACCCAGATCCATTAAAATAATGTATGTCCAAATTAAATTACCTGTTTTTTTTCGCAAATTATGTATATTTCTTGTCACGTGTAATAATAATAATAATAGCGGTAAAATTTTACGATTTTTCGTAGAAAAATACCTGTAGTTGGTTTTTGATAGTTTCCAAAGATAAGGATTGTTTACCTTAAGAACAAAAAGTTCATCCTGTAGTCTTATTTTCGAGTATGTATCTAAATAAATATCTTAATACAGGTTTGTTGATTGCAACATAGTATGTACATATATCCTAAAATTTCATATCTATTTCAAGAAAATTAATTTAAGAGAGAATCTATCAAATTGTCTAGGCTCATCTTATAACATCCCCCAGTCGAGATACTGCCCTACAAATAGAGAGCTCTTACATACTACCCTGAAAAGGATAAAGGTCGTATTCTCCTCCGCAACCCCATGGGAATAAAATTTATAGATTTGAATCTACGTACGTCAACTAAAATTTTCTCCTGATGTCATAAACTGTAAATATACGAATCAATTTTTGCTCCAGCTTATACATGAGCAAATATTTAAACGACATTTTATGAATATCTATTTTTGACGAATAACCCCATTCCACCCGATACAAGAACGTTTATTACAAAACTAGTTGCAACCCGTGAAATATTCACGGAAGTAAAACAAATTCTACATTTATGTAAATATTTATTCATAAATGTAAAATTTGTTTATATATCATTTATACATCGTCCCCTTTTACACCGGTTCAAAAATTGTTAGCTAGGTATTTAAAATTCGTTCATTATCACGGACCCACCGAGATTCAAATTTCGAATTACTTTCGGAGAGAATCCAAGTATTCCTCTCTCGCTCTTTTGTATCAAAATACAATTCTCGTATTCTTTCTTTGGCGACAACCATCGTATGGGTTTTGGCCTATTTGTACTATGATTGTCTTCCTCCGATTGCAGACTGTCAAGAAAGTATATTGTTTCAAATGAATGAAAGATTTAAACTTAGTATGCTCATTTGATAAACAGCTCGACAAAATAATCTTCCTGGATCAATCAAACGTGCTACAGCCTTATCGATATTTAAGAATAAACTAAATAAACGTTATTTATCATAAAATATTCCTCTTTCTTAACACCCATACATTCCCATCCGAGTCCCTATTTTTCTTGAAATTTATCTAAAAATTTGTTAGCTTTTTTAAAAGATTCTTTTTATACACTTTGTTAAAGACACGGTCATAAATACTAATAATAAGCACGAAAAAATCTGGTTGATTGGAAGAAATGATTTTAAAGCAATAAATGTTCTAGATGTATTTGCATGAACGTGTTAAATAAATAAATAAGCGAAGTTGTATTTCAATTTTGATAGTTTAAGCTTAAAGCTGTGATCTCGCTTCTAGAACATACTCGTAATATGTATTATCAATTCATTTAGTTAACTTATAATGGCTCACTGGCTAGGAATTCCCAGATTTGGGTTAATAGCCGTTAACAGTTATATTTTAGTTTTTTTTAGAGGGAAACATATAAATGTATGTTACATAAAAAATGTTAATTAATCGATTTAATCTGGCATTAAAGTAATTTTTCATTTTAAGAATGTTTAAATAATTATTTTCCGCAACAGTTTTTTGTTAGTAGGGAAGGAAAACTAAAACTTTTCTCAATTTAATAATTTAATGCGTACCGTATTTACTCGTATAATATTTGCACACTAGTTACGACCCGTGAAATATTCATGGAAGTAAAACAAATTCTACATTTATGAAAATATACTCGTATATTCATAAATGTAAAATTTGCTTATATATATCATTTATACATCGTCCCCTTTTACACCGGTTTAAAAATTGTTAGCTAGGTATTTAAAATTCGTACAGTATCACGGACCCACCGAGATTGAAATTTCGAATTACTTTCGGAGATAATCTAAGTAGTCCTCTCTCGCTCTCGTGTATTCAAAATTCAATTCTCGTATTCTTTCTTTGACGACAACCATCGAATGGGTTTTTGCCTATTTATACTATGATTATTACTAGTTAGTTGATTTTAATCGAGAAAATGTTGAAACAAAAATAATTGCAAGAAATAAACAAATGCATAATTGAATAATATAGGCAGGCAATAAACAAATGCATAATTGAATAATATAGGCAGGCAATAAACAAATGCATAATTGAATAATATAGGCAGGCAATAAACAAATGCATAATTGAATAATATAGGCAGGCAATAAACAAATGCATAATTGAATAATATAGGCAGGCAATAAACAAATGCATAATTGAATAATATAGGCAGGCAATAAACAAATGAATAATTGAATAATATAGGCAGGCAATAAACAAACGAATAATTGAATAATATAGGCAGGCAATAAACAAAATTAATAATTATTTTCACTATAATTTTTTTTGTGTGCAGTTTTTTTTTTTAATAATTTAATACATACAATGTTACATATCATCAAATTGTGTTCTGTGCGGGGTAGGCAAAAATAACAGATCTCTAAACTTTTCTATCCAAGCACACAACTTTCGTTTCCTCCACATTCATACATCTTGTCATACAAAACCTACTACGATTCACACTTCTCATTCTACTCAAAATTTAATGTGCACCGTATTTACTTGCACGTTACAAGTCGGTTCATTTTGACCCAGAAAGCCTTGAAACAAAAATAATTGTAGGCAATAAACAAAATGAATAATTGAATAAAGTGTAGGAAATAGAGTGAAAGTGAGAAGCGACCCTCGGGGTGCCGGAGTAAACAATCCATCTTGTGACCGGCCCAAATTAATTTGATCTTATTATCTATAAAACAATCCCACTAATGTATTCGTAACTACACGTGCTGGTCTAAGATTATATTACTCTGGTTTCTATGTGTGTTATTATGTTAACATTCTCTCAATCTATTTCGTTAATAAAAATAAAAAGGTTTCTAGATGTGTTATTGTGTTAACGTTCTCTCAATCTATTTCCTTAATAGTAATAAAAGGGTTTCTAGGTGTGTTATTATGTTAACATTCTCTCAATCTATTTAGTTAATAATAATAAAAAGGTTTCTAGATGTGTTATTGTGTTAACGTTCTCTCAATCTATTTCCTTAATAGTAATAAAAGGGTTTCTAGGTGTGTTATTATGTTAACATTCTCTTAATCTATTTCCTTAATAATAATAACAGGATAATTTATATAGGAATCGAACCCACTACTATTGAAAGATTCAAAATATTATAAAAAATAAAACAAGTTGAGTGCTAGGATAACAAAATGGGAGCTGCGTTCGTTATATTGGGTACTTCCCAATATCTATAGTATATGTTTAGAAAAATATTTGTTAAGAAAACAAATATGCAAGTATATTTTCTGGAGCCAGTGTAAATAAAGATAAAATAATTGCACGGCAAATTTTAATGAAAGCGAGTTTGGTAGCGAAAATGAGAGACATATTTAGAAGTGTCTCATTGATTGAATATTAGTTGTAACATTGATATGAAATATGAAAACTGATTGGATAAACAGTTTGGCTAAATATTATATTTCTCAATTGCATAAATATATTGATTTCGTGATATAAGGGTTGTACAGTATACTAAAATCTGAAAAAAATAATAATGAAGGACAGGGTGTGTTTTACTCATTTTTAATGCATTCTGCTTTTATACTTACACATTTAATTATTTATTTATATAAATAAACGGTACAATGTACTTTATAACAAAAATAATAAAAAATAAAAGAGCATATAGTGAGTGTTCAACACATTACGATTGACAGAATACATATATTTTTTTTAAATCTACACAATTACAACAAAAACAATCAGAATGAAACAGGTATCAAATCTTACAGAATCACATGTTAACAACACAATACGGAGCCGTTCACAGGCGCACAACCCGCAATGCGCAAAAAATACAAACACAAAAGACAAATTGAAAACAAAAATTTCAACTTGCTAGATTGTTTAAACTTCAGGCCTTAAGACGCTTGATTAGTGTAAGTTATTTTCTCCGATGCGAGTAATTTTCCTTCTCCCGTAACGTAGGAACTTAAGACTGTTGTCGCTACTATTTTTTTCCCACTCAGGTATGTCTTCACAGGAGAAAGCGTCCTGAGTAATTCGTTCTTCGTCACCACATGATGACATGCTCATAAAACTATAAAGATTTCGATCTTCTTGTTGTAATTGAACTGGATGAGAACTCCATTTTATTTATTTATTTAATATCAGTCAACGGTAAATCGACCTCCGTGGCCTGGTGGTAAGACACTTGTCTGCCGATCCGGAGATTGCGGGTTCGATCCCCGCTGGAACCCAAATTTTTTAAAAATAGGATTTTAGTCTGGTTAACACTTAGAGCCTATACAAACATCTTTCTGGTTGGTTGGAAGAGATTGCCACATGGTAATAAGCTCGCCAGGTTAAAAAAAAATGTACGTGAGTGAGTGCTCAATACATTATGATTGACAGAATATACAAAAAAAAATTACACAATTACAACAAAAACAATCGGAATGAAACAGGTATCAAATCTTACAGTATCACACGTTACCAACACAATACGGAGCCGTCCACATGCGCACAGCCCGCAATGCGCAAAAAATACAAACACAAAAGACAAATCATTGAAAAACGAATTAAAAACAAAATACAAATTGAAAACAAAGTATAAAAGACGGAATCAGACAAGTGTAACTTCACAAATCCTCTTCGGCGCAGGGAAAAAATCACCAAAATACATTGAAAAAAAAAAACACAATAAACTCACGTTACATAAACCCTGAAAAACTCGGAATTGCAAAATAAAAGCATTTATTTTGCTTTGTAACGATATGTAAACAAGTCCATATATTCTGCAGACTGCTAACAAGTGTTACATTACGAGTGGGAAGGGGAAATTGAATAATATTCAGATTTTTTAATTTAAATTAATCTAAAATGTGTGCTCCCCCACTTGCGTCATGTTGTTGGACGCAATCCTTAAATTATCTAATAATTCCATATAATTATATATAAAATAACGACTTCCGTGACCTAGTATATAAGATGCTTGTTTCCCAACCCGGAGGTTGCGGGTTCATTTCCCGTTGGATCTTGGATAAATTAAACTATTTAATCCATGATGCCAGGTTTGACGTGACAAACTTTGATCTCCTTGCCATCGAAACTTAGGGCTTGATATGCTAAAATTGTGTGATTGCTGAAGTGCAACAGATAACACACTACACGTATAAAAAAATCATGCACATGCATCTTCCGTCTACAAGATGCCAGACAATCATAATGGATTGTGAGGGGCAACCCAATTGTATTATCAGTTTGGGTTACATCTATAAGTTATATCAAATCACTCCTCCTTTTTAAGCACTCAATCTTAAACTTATATCATTTAACCCAGTGGTCCCCAACCTTTTTGTCGCCGCGGACCGGTCAACGTTTCATAATTTTACCGCGGCCCACTGGGGGGTGGAGGGGAGGGGGGACACATTAAATGTAGTTTTTTTTTAAATTTAATAACAATATATTTGTACAATATATAATAATAAAATTTACAACTGTGGTACATAAGTTATAGTGACAAATAATAGTAGAGAAAACACAAGGTTTGTGGGGAAAATGAAGAAAAAATATATAATAACAATGAAGGATTATTAAGTTTCAGATAATTTTTTAATTTTCTTTTGGATTCATGGGTATTTTCAATATTTTTAAGGTTCAACGGAAGGTTGAAAGTATTTTTTTCCAAGATAGAGAAAATAATTTTGAGAATGCTTAGGGTTTAATATCGGGATTTTAATGTTATTCTGATATCTTGCAGATATATTAACTTGAAAGCCGCATGCGGCATGCATATGGTAGTGTGGTGTTGTTTTATTTCGAAGGTATTGTCGGAAGGTCGGTGGTAACTTAGTGTGAAGGGGTTTTCAACGGAATAATTATTTTAAGCTATAATTAAGTTTTATTGGGTATGTTCGATTTTTCAAAAGTAATTTTGATTTTTAAGCAGGCCCTTGCGCGGCCCAGTACCATTTGGTCCACGGCCCGGTACCGGGCCGCGGCCCGGGGGTTGGGGACCACTGATTTAACCCATTGTATGAATTTACTTAAAATAAATGAGATTTATATTACTTTATTTTAATTTAAATCTTGTAATAACTCATTGCTTGCAAAACGTATTTTAAGTTCTCCGGTAAAACAGAAAAAAATAGATTAGTTTCTTTGACCCTAAAGGACCAATAATAATATATTTAATATTTCTTTTTCTCGGGTAACTTAGATTAAATTATCAAGTTTTAATTCATTATATTACCAAGAGCAAAATAAAGTTTATTTTCAATTGAATTAGAAAAGAGATTCATTATGTTTCAAATAATTAAAATATTCACAGCATATTTTGTTGCGTTTATGAAACCTTTTTGTTTTATTTAGAAAATGTTTTTTTTTTACAAAAAGTAAGAGTACATTTTTGGTTTGTATCGTATTATTTTCCTTTTTACTTCATTAAAAATACACCTGGATACTTAATTAATTAGACCTGAGACAATATAGTCTCCCCGACACGCTCTTAAACATGTCCGTATCACTAACACGGATAAATTGAAGAGAACCAATTTAAAGAATGAATCTTGAAATCTTCGATATTTTTACAAAACCTAGATAAAAGTATATTTGATTCATGTGTTCTTGGTTATTTTTATGGCATGAGATATTTGTTGATAATGATATTAGGAGTAAAAAAACTGAGTTAATTGCTGAGGGATTCTATTACAATCGTATTGAAAACACCAAATACTCGTATATTTGATTCATGCGTTCTTTAGGTTATTTTTATGGCATGGTATATTTGCTCATAATGATATCAAGAGTAATGAAAATTACTCTAATATAAAAACTGTAAAGCTAAATTTAAAAACATCGGGCTTCTGAATTGCCAATCGTAGATCAAGAGAGAATCTCTTCAGATAAAAGATTGACACAGATGACCCACCATTATGCATGTGTGGTGACATTCAGGTTTACCCACTCTGCTCTGTCAGCTGTTCTGAAGAAGACCTGCAAAAGGGAAGCCTCAATGCCATCACCCTGGAATATCCTGGACTGACATGATTAGCAACGTTGAAGTATTGCGTAGAGCAAATACACAGAGAGAATTGTTCACAACAATCAAGCTCCGTAAGACTTCATATTTTGGCCACATAATGAGAGGTGAAAAGTATGCAATCCTACAACTTGTCATAAAGGGGAAGATTGAGGGTCGTAGAGGAGTTGGAAGAAGGCAGCACTCCTGGCTTCGGAACATTAGAGAATGGACCGGGATGAGAGGTGTGGAGGAGCTGTTCCGTGCTGCCCAGGACAGACAAGGTTTCTCCCAAGTGATCGTCAACGTCGGGGGGACCCGGCAGGACACATGAAGAAGAAGAAGAATGCCATCACAGTACCATTTTTTTGGGCTGATAGGAAATAGATCCGGTTTTAATCAGCCCAAAAGTAACTGTAAGAACACATGAATCAAGTATACTTTTCTCTGGGTTTTGTAAATATTTCGGAGATTTCAAGATTGGTATCCTTCAGAATGGTAGTGTTCAACATATCCATGTCTGTGATACGGATATGTTTAAGAGGGTGTCGGGGAGACAATATTGTCTCAGGTCTTATTAAATAAGCCTTTGGGTTTACTTTTATGAAGTAGGCACGTAACTTAGAGTGATTAGAGAGTTTTTCCACTGTAATAGATTTTCAGATCAAAATAAGCAAAATAATCTTCTGTGCTTCATGCTTTTTTATTACCGCGAAGGAAAAAAACGCAATACAGACAAAAAACAAAGATATGTTCAGTTTATTGTGGCGATGCAGCGAGCGATCGTGTGTGTTAAATGTGGTTTAAATAATCCATCACTATGATACGGTACTCAAAGATGTTGTCAGATCTGCAAAGCCGATTACCATTGATAACAACCAAATCAAGGCTTTGATAGAGAATAACCAGCATCCTACGACACGAAAGATTGCTGATATGCTGGAAATATCGAAAACCACCGTCCATGAGTATTTGGTGCAATTTTAGGTTCGAATTTGACTTAATAATATGAAATTACTTTACAGATAACTCGATACATTATTTTGTAGGAAAACTTGCTAAAATACAATATTTATGAGTTCAAGTGCAATATAATCCGACAAATCGGAATAGATTTTCAATAATATTTTTAAATATTCACGTATTAAACTTCTTGTCCGGTTTTAAATTCACTGCGTGATATTGGCAGTTAGAAAAAAATGACGTACGTTTGCGCTTGTAGGTATTTAACTTAAAATTGCGTTTGAATTAAACTTAAAAATACGAAATAACCTTCCTGACAACATATTCAGAACAAAATCTCGAAAAAATGATATCGATTTATCAAATCTTTTGCCAATAACCCCACCATAAAAATGTCTTTATATAACTTCATATTTATTAATAATCATGAAGAAAAAATATTATACTAGCATAACCGCAAAATTGATTACAATGCGCAATAGCACATTACATGTGAAACAAAATGTATAATATAATAACCACAATATAGATAAATCGTTTTTAAATATTTTATTTGTGTGGTTTAATCATAGGACCGTTGATCGTTATTTTCATAAATTAGTTACTTACTACCTTGATCAAAAAGTTTTAGGACTTTATTCATAAAATTGAAAATAAAAGTTTATTCATCAAAATCGATATGGTCCCTTTCAAAGTACTCCCCATCAACTGCAACGCACTTACGCCAGCGCTTGATCCAATCCTCGAAACAACGCTGGTACTCAATTTTCGGTATGTCCATCAGAGCCGTCTTCGATTTTTTAATGACATCCTTTCGGGTGCTATAATGCGTTCCACAAAGCGGGTTTTTAAGTCGGTTGAACAGGAAAAAATCGCAGGGAATTCGAAGGCTCCTGGATAGTATTTGTGTTGTTTTTGGTCAAAAACTCATGGAAATCATGTCTTTTGCGATTTCAACGCGCTCCTTTTTTTGCATGAAATTGAGGTGTTTCGGCACTAGTTTTGCAGCGACACGTCTGATGCCCAAATCATTAATCAAAATGTCTAGAGAGGATCCATAAGCGATGTTCAAGTCCTCTACCAGCTCTCTAATGGTCAATTTGTGGTTTTCGGCCAACATTTTTTTGATTTTATCGATGTTTTCATTAGTTTTCGACTGCCACTGCGTTCGTCATCCTCGACCGACTCACGACCACTTCTGAAGCGTTCGTGCCACCGAAAAACACTTCTACAACATTTCCAAGGTCTGCGGACCGTTAAATCCGTTTTTTCACACAAAATTTAATGCAAACTCGTTGATGCACAGCTGATGCCATTTTCAAATTTGTAAAAAATCGAAAACACGCACAAAGGTAGATGTACTCAGTACAGCGTAACTTTTACAAATGTCAAGCTATGACGCTGAAATTTGGAGGAAAGTGTCAATGATAGATGTGGTAACCTAACAAAAAAAAAAAGAATTCCAATCGGGTGACTGACAGCGCCACACGGTGGCCGGTCCTAAAACTTTTTGATCAAAGTAGTATTTTATACGTACTGTACATCAAAACAAATATAATATTTTAAAAAACTATTGAAAAAAATGTTACGCGAGACATACTGTTCAATAAAAAAATGTATTCAAGAAGTTGAAACCAGCAGTTGGTAAACTGTCATTTAATTTCAAATCAACTAACTCGACGATTTAGTTGATAAGTCCCTTGTCTTCCACTCAGTGATTTCGTGTTCGATTGTCGGTGGTATCCATTTATGTTAATACGAGTGTGCGATAAAGAAGGTTTCTGTCTCACTTAAGTATTAATTCAAGACGTTATTTACAATGCGATACTGTACATATTGCTAAGTGTCATCAAACTGTTAGTTACGTGAGCAAAAAAAGTTTTAGGATATACGAGTATTACTCTGTGTATTTTAATTTTGAATAAATAACTTTATAACAATAGAAAACATCTCAAATCTCGGAGAGATGTGTGCCTACTTTACTAAAAATAAATCCGTATGCTTAATTAATAAGACCTAACACGATGTTGTCTTCCCGATACGTTCTGAAACCTTCCTTCTATGTGATGTGTAACTAGTACAAATTGCTTCTAAAAACTTTAATATCTCTATAAATATAATAAACACTGGGTTCAGATTTTAGGTATTTCCCCGTAATACATTTACGAATTGAATGAAAAAATAATATTAATAATAATTAGCACTCATCGGCCACATCAGAAATATTTTGTAAAAATCGGGAATAAATTCACCAATACAATCAAACGTGTGCCAGTGTGTGACGTAGATATATTCATTCTAAAAAATCGCTATGGGTGAGGAAGCGACGCTATTTACGTCTCACTCTCACTCTACTTTGGTATATGGGAACGCAATAAATAGAATCTCAGTTCGCTCGCTTCAGTAGCTCTCGGGCATCCACTCTTCACCCGTTTTGTGAACGTCGGCCGATGTTTTTTCATGTTTTCAGCAATTAGATTTCAATTATTATCACTTTTGACTTGATATTTAATTAATTTAAGCGATTGGTTATGAGTATTCTTTTTTTTTTCGATTTTAAATCGCTCATTTTTACATGTGTATTGAATACACAGCACCGGAATGCGCGGTTTTTTTAGTTTAGGAAGGGAAAGGTTAAATATGTCCGTATAACCAATGTGAATATTTGAGGGTTACCATTCCAAATAATACATACGAGTGCATACATAACATCACGCCGTGTTCCTTGCGGAGTAGGCTAAGAGAACAGATCCCCAAACTATTCTATTGAAGCACATAACTTTCGCCTCCTCCAGATTCATTAATTTCGTCATACACAATCTTCTATTATATTATTCATATTTCTCACTATAAGTTCTTTCAAAATCGGGCATATCTCTTCCACGTACACCTTGAACTCCTGATTTGTATACTCGCTTAGTCATTCGTTCTCTCCACATGTCCAAACCATCTTAAAGCTCCTTTCCTTATCTTACTTAAAACATAAATTTTATACATGTGTTCATATCATAAAATAATATATTATAATGATATGATCTATAATACTTATACACACTCTCCCGTAAAATGGCTCAGTTATGCCTACAAAGCCTATTAAAGAGCTCAATCCTTGATGTATCCACAGGTATATGAAATATATCGATGTCGGGAAAGTTATTCAACATGGTCATTCCGTGTGTGAGCGATGGCGCTTTTGTTTAGCGTTCACGCTAAGCAAATGTGCTCCCCAGGTCCCGTTTTCGGCGGATTCGATTCCTGATAGTTTTTACTCTTTGTCCGTTTTACATCTAATTTTGTTTTTCTGTAGATTATATGATGTGTTTAATAAATTTGTATGCCACTATTCAAAATAACACAAACATGATGCTATATAAAACTCTGTGCCATTAAAGTTGCAGCTTATTAAACTTGCTGATCGTCAATAAAATTTAATCTTCATGCCATCGAAATTTCAGGTTCGATTTGTCAAGACAATACGCTTGCTGAAGTGCAACAGCTTGTACACTATACACCAATATACGCATAAGTGTCTCCCATTTATAAGATGGCTGACAATCATAATTTAATACAAGGGATAGCCTATCGTATCGACGCTCTTAATAGCTCAATTCGTGAATGTGGCACCGAACACAATCTTATTTCACGATGGTGTAAATAATTGTCCAGCAGATTTAACAAAAGTTTGTCAATCAATAAGGGGTTTGCTATTTTACTTGTTAGCAATTTGTATATGTATAATACAATATAAGCAGTTGGGTAAGATATCTTGGTCTGTGGTAGGTAATGTCCCACGGGCAGGCACTTTAATTGGTTAAGGGATGAATATAATATTTATTTATACATTAAACAAATACACCTATTAATTCGTGTAGGACAAATTGACTTACCCAACATTTAATAACAATAAATTAAAATAATCACCATTGTTAAAGTATATCAAATACACCTTGAAAAAACTGGGTTACAAGTAAACAAAATGGATTAAAAAAAACATCAGTTAATTAAAATCCAATTTGTAGAGATAATTATTTCTGCCAAAATTGGGATGAACCTTTTATAGATTTTAATAACGAGGAGGGTGGAAAAATGGCGATAGAGAATAATTTTAATTAAGGTCTCTGTTGAAACATTATGGACGAAGCACGCTCGGTCATTTAAGGTTGTTGTGGGGAAACAAGGTTTTTCTATTAACGACCGTTAATAACATAATTTTCCTTTTACAAATACACTAGTGTTAGCGATGTATGTGACTAAGTTATATTCCTATTCAAGTGCAAAATCCCTATTCAAAGTATGTCGCACATTCTCAACAAAAGTGTTACAACTAAAAATGTTTCATGTTATATTTCACAATTTAGGAGCAGGTTTATGAGTTCTGTTATCTGGGCAGTATGTTAACGTGTAATGGGCAAGTTGAAGAAGAGATAGAAAGAAGGGTAGCGACAGGAAACAAAGTAAACGGAGCACCTAATGTTATATCAACCGCGCAATATCAACAGTAGCAAAAATGACAATTTAATGTATTGTCATTTTATATATAGATCAGGGTAGGCAGCAACACACAATAGTGTGTTGCTGCCTACCCTGATCTATGGAAGATAAACTTGGACTTTGCTGAATAAGTGAAAGATTAATGATGTGGAGATGCCTGTACTAAGGAAAATTCGTGGAGTGTCAATGTTTGAAAGAAGGTGGAATGAAGATACCAGAAAGGAATGCATGGATAAAATGGAGGTTTTAAGTAAGGTGAAGAAAGGAGCTTTACGATGGATTAGAAATGTAGAGAGAATGAGTGATGAAAGAATGACTTAGCGAATATACAAGTCTGATAGGCAAAGTGTGCGTGGAAGAGGTACACCAAGAAAAACGTCGCTGGACCAGATTTTGAAAGAAGGTAAAGAGAGAAGTAAGATTAATAGAATATCGTGCATGACGAGATGTATGAATGTGGAAGAGGCGAAAGTTGTATGCTTGGATATAAAAGTTTGGAGATCTGTTATCTTGGCCTACCCTGCAAAGGACAAGGCGTGATGACATTTATGTACAATTTATGAAACCTTTCTTTTGTAGGGGTTAGGTCTGAAAAACTCTTATTTTATTTTCAAGTGAGTAATATGACGTGTTTCATCCCTGATTTTTCTTTCTTCTTCACCATCCCTTTATTTTCCTTGATGATATCTCTATTTATTTTTACTGTGTATATTGTTCATTAATTTTGTCAAGGTGAATAATCAGTTGAATATTTTGGTAACTTCCTTTATTTACTTTTGTCAGGCTGGTTGGAAAAGATTGCCACCTTGCAACAAGTCGACCAGATTGTTTTACAATGAAGTGTTAAATAATTTAAACTTGATGGTGATGATGTACTTGTGATAAACGAAATTTTCTCGTATTCTGTAAAATAAAGGACGTGTAGAATTGTTTACCATGATACGATATTTAAACCATGATGCGATATTCCAATGAACAACGTTTGATTAATATTCTCATCTCGGAATTCGGACAAATTAGCACAATTCAGGTTGTTGCTAAGGTGACCAGTTCCCAGGGTTTCATCCGGAGTCCGGGGGTTTTGTTATGATTTCTCCGGGTTGCGCTGATTTTGTAATAATATTAACCGTTCCTTCCCTGTGTTGGGTATCTTCTACACGTTGCTTCTAATAACCATCAATATCTCTATAAATATAATAAATACAAGGTTAAGATTTTAGGTATTCCTCCATAATATATTTACGCATTGATTTAAAAAATAATATTAATAATAATCAGAATTTATCGACTACATCGAGGTGTTTTGTAAAGATCGAAAACAAATTCGCATTTAAACGCTGCGAGTGCCTCGTCTTGACGATAGGTGAATAGTATGCGGGAAGCGCGACACTATATTCGCATCTCACTCTTGCATACTAGACTAAATTGCGAGGAGCTGAACTGTCTCAACGTCGCAAGCAAAGGCGTATGCGCCGGGGTATGCGACTGACGTTCCGCGCCACTAGTAGCCTCTAGGCTTGCAAATAGGTTAGACGTACGCCCGTTCCGTGAGCGTTTTTTAATGTTTTCAGATGGTTTTTAATGTTTTAGCAAATAAATCTCAATTATTATAATTTTTAACTTCAATTTTAATTAATTAAGGGGATTATCTATGAATGTTCTTATTTTTCCGATTTAAAATCGCTAATTTTTTATTGCGTACTCACTACTCAACACCGGAGCACGCGTATTATTTTTATTACCGTAAGGGAAGGGTTAAAGGTGTATCAATGAAAAAAAAAACATTTCATACATCATAATCGCCTTAAATCTCGCATGCGGTGTGATCGTATAGCGCGTAGCGTCTGACTTATACGAAATATAATTTTTAATTTATGTGAACATCCTAGTTTCTATTTATTTCTATATTGTGTAAAAAAAATATATTATTTACCTTAACCATTTTGGGGGGTTATAATATATTGTTCCTATATTACATTATTAAAATAAAAGTATATTTGTTTAAACTTTAACAGAAATGAATAAAAACTTGTTATTTTTTGCTTGTGTTTTGTTTTCTATTAACAAGCATTTCCCACTAAGAAATACCTTTTTTCAACCCCCGAACTATCTCAGAGTTTACATAAACTGAAATTTGGTCACCCTAGTTGTTGCTTATTACAGAAACACGTATCTAACACAATTCTGCCCAATAGCCTCGCCCTGCTTTGTTTCAGACAGGTCACGATAAATATTGGTTGTGAAGGGTGTACACCGTATCTCTAATTTGAACATTTTCACAGGATGGTTGACATACCCTTATTTCACATGTAATTGATATTAATAAACCTATATTCTAGTTTTCGTTCTCCGTCGGCCTTTTTATTATCATTGACTAGGGCAGTGTTACTCATTGAGATGCATGGCCGTGAGACCGTGTCCAGATGAGGCGTTTTACGCGCGATTCGAATTAATTAAGGTAAATTGATCTACCTTCGCGGTATTTATGAAATTTACGAACATGTACGTTTCTGTAAAATGTCTTCTTCCTCCTAACTCAATCGCACGGAGGATACGGAGGATTTTACGTGCGATTCGAGTAGCGCGTTTCGAATTAATTTAGGTAATTGTTACTAGAATCGCGCGTAAAATGCCTCATTTGGACACGGTCTAAGGTTGCACTGGAAGTTAGTTCGGAAGGTCTCTCCTCGAATGACACATGCGTTTTCCCGCCTAGTATTCAGGGGTATAAAGATGATTTCGACCCATGGTTTCGGTCATATCTATTCTTAAAAAAAAACATGCCAGTGTGGTCCGATCGTTGCACTCCGGTGTGCCATCGAATCCAGTTCAGCGGTCCAGCCGGTGCGTTTGCTAGTGTTCAACGACTTACTCTCTTAAAAGCAAAACAAATTCTACGGCACAGCTTCGCTTTTAAACTTAATTGCCGTTGGAATGTCGAACGAATCCTCGACTAAGAGGCCCAGAAACCACGTTATTCAAGTGGTGGTCTGCGAACCGGTGCCGGGCCGTTGTCAGGCGGAAGCAGTAGACCGTAATCTTAGTAAGAGTTACATATTGTACTTCTTTGAATTTAATAAAACTATATTAACAAAATCTTTTTTGATATCTACACCATCTTACAAAAATGAAGTGGGTCCCTACATGACACTCAAATATATTATATAATATATTTGAGTGTCATCTAGGGACATCTAGTGTCATCTAGTATATTATTTGAGTGCCATTTAGTATATTATACCGGTCCACCACACGAGAAAGTTTTCTGCAGTTTCTACGCCATCTCTATATCCTATACTTCACATATTTCTTGAATACAAGAATTTCTAACTACTGTCTGTTTTTAAACGGAATTTGATCATGAAATACAAATTTTTGTGGCTTGATATGTTTGTATATATTGCATTGATATATTTTTTTATATTTCAAATAACCGAGTACCTGGATATTTTCCCCGAAGCTTAGATAATCTTAGACTTTTGTTAATAGAGTATTTCTTTCGGGAACCTGTTTATCATAGTCGCTAAAACGTCAGTAAATGTTCAGCTTATTTTGTGTTAGAATATTTCGGGAATTTTTTTTTGTTTTCATTTTAATATTTCCAGATTTCTAAAATATCAATGATCGAGCTCGTATGTAACTATCAATTAATGTGCATAAAGAGTTTTATTATTTCATTTTACGAAATTGTCAATTGATATTTTTTTAAATTAAAGTTTTAATTCATATTATTGTGAAGATGTTTTTTTATCTGTGTTAAAGATATTGTTAATCGGTATACTAAAGTATTCATTAAAATGTGATAAAAGATAAATATCCAGGAAAATAGGGACTAAAATGAGTATTGTATGGAAGTTAACAACGAGGAATATTTTAAGATAAACAATGTTTTTTTAGTTTATTGTTAAATATCGATAAGGATAGTAAAATACACGTAATATAAATCAGGAAGATCGTGCCAAAGCCGAGACAAATGAGTCGTCATCGTGCCAAAGTCGAGACAAAAGACTCAGGCCGAGGCCACACTAAAATGCTTCGTTAGGTGCTAAGCTAGATTTTACGTGACTCATATACTAGGTGACTTCATTCCTGGCCACACCAAAGTGCTACGCACAAATTCATTTGACAGTTGGGAGTGGTTGAGTCAACACACGATGTCACTTTCAAAACTAACCAATTTCATTATAATTTACCATCTTTATTTACTTTCTGTGCAACTTCATTCCAAAGTGATTTTATTACAGGTACATTTTTCTATAAATTGCTCGATGGGTTCCTCAAAGGCTCCCTTTTATACACAGCTGTCATTAAAACTTCCACCATCTTGTAAATTAACCAACACGTTTATTCGATAGGAAATTCACTCGATGACTAATCGTTATGCAACGTGGCGCGAAGTGTGGCCACTGCGATAGTATGCGGTACGTTGGTTCTCTAGGATATGTCGCCTAACTCGCAACATAGCTCTAAGCATCAAGCGAGGCTCCTTCCTGTGTGGCCGAGGCCTCAGTCTTTAGTTTGTATAAAATATATACGAGTATATACAAATAAAAGTCTTTATCTGACGTTTCTGCTTCATTGCGGTAAGATGAGAATAAATACATTCCTTTTAATAACTAACACAACATATTAATAAATTCCATTTTAATAACTAACACAACATATAATAAATCCATCTCTGACGAATAGCTTTTTCTTATATGATAATTGAAATACTGGATAATATAAATTATTATTTTAAAAACTATTATAAATCCATCTCTGACGAACAACGTTTTCTTATATGATAATTGAAATACTTGATAATATAAATTATTATTTTAAAAACTATTATAAATCCATCTCTGACGAACAGCTTTTTCTTATATGATAATTGAAATACTTGATAATATAAATTATTATTTTAAAAATTCATACAATGTTTACTTGATTCAAATCACGATTAAGGTTGAATGTATATCATGATTATTAAACTAACAAAGTGTTTAAATAGAAAAACAGCTTTTAACAGAATGTATACGATTATGTAGGTAGCTGGTATTCTGTGTGCATTGTGTATCATATGTAGGCGATAGCAACGCTTTTAAACGACTTCCTTTTTAAGTTGACATAGTTTTTCATGTTCATTATGCATCACTGTAATGTTAAATGACACAAGAGTGTTGACAAAAGTTTGAAAGAATGAGAGTAAAACATTTTTTTAATGTTTGTAGAGAGGGTTGTTTTCCATCTAAGGTGGTTACTGCGTCTAGATAATAACAAATGTTAAAAAAATAATTCACCGAACTTAAGGATATGAAGGTAACGGCTATGGCAATGGATTAGATTTCAATCTTTTGCAATAAAAAAGGTTTTGTTCCCTTTTCAATTTTTTTAATGTTATGTTTCCTAATACATTCAAACTAAGTATTTGGACGTATAGAAATTAAACTTGAACTTGGCAGATAAAAAATAAAGTAAAATATATGCTATAGATATGTGTGTACTGTGAAAGAAGATGGAACGAAAAATGGATGCGTTGATAAAAAATATGTTTTAAGTAAGATGGAGAAACGAGTTTTAAGATGGTTTGGAGATGTGGAGAAAACGAATGACAAAATAACGATTAAGTGAGTATACAAGTCAGGGGTGCAAGGTGTACGTGGATGAGGTAGACCGAGAAAAACATAGCTGAATCAAATGGGCCAGATTTTGAAAAAAGGGAAAGTATGAATAAAAGAAGATTGTTAATATTTTTTTATTAATTTGTTCCACGTCCCTAAACCATCTCAGAGTGATCTTCTTCATCTTCTTCAACACATCAGCCATAAGATCACACTAATTACTTCATTCCGTATTTATTACTTCATTCCGTATTCTATCATACATCCCTAATTACTTCATTCCGTATTCTATCATACATCGTCACACCATGTATTATTCTCAGTGTGGCGTATTATTCCACGTCTACGCTTCACTGAAATATATCATAGTTGGCTGTATAATACTTTTGTGGACTATCATCTTAACAGATTTTGATACTGTCCGGTTCGAATATATATATTTAAGTGTTCCGTTGGCTTTGTTTCCAATCACTACACGCCGTTTCTTCCACCATCTTATATTTCCACCCTATGTGTTCTTCTAAATACACGCATTTCTACAATATTCGACTCTTTTCAGTCATGTTCCACATCCACGCTTCACTTCCATGCATCAAAATTAGTACTAACATACTGTTGTGTATTGGTAGATTTTGAACTATCCGGTTTGAGTATATGTTATGCAAGTTATGCTTAAGTATCCCATTTTGAACTATCCGGTTCGAGTATATGTTATGCTAAAGTATCCCATTGACTTTTATTTCCTATCTCTACACACCGTCTAATATTCCTCTTAACTCATAGATCATCTGAAAAACTGCTACTTAAATAACATAATTCTTCAACTTGTTCTAATATTTTATTACTCACCCACACATCGTACTTACCACACTTTTCAATCACCATGATGTTGGACTTCGCAACATTCATTCTCTGCTCTTCCTACTCATATCTCTCATACAATTTGTTTATCAGACTCTGTAATTTATCTTTATTCTCCGATACACAACACTACCATGTCATCAGCATACATCAATCCTCGCCCATTCTATATATCCTATCATATATTCTCATTCTCCGCTACACAACACTACCATGTCATCAGCATACATCAATCCTCGCCCATTCCATACATCCTATCATATATTCTCATTCTCCGCTTCACAACACTATCATGTCATCAGCATACATTAATCCTCGTACATTCCATACATCCTATCGTATATTCTCATTCTCCGCTACACAACACTACCATGTCATCAGCATACACCAATCCTCGCCCATTCCATGCATGCTATCATATATTCTCATTCTCCGCTACACAACACTACCATGTCATCAGCATACATCAATCCTCGCCCATTCCATACATCCTTTCATATATTCTCATTCTCTGCTACACAACACTACCATGTCATCAGCATACATCAATCCTCGCCCATTCCATACATCCTATCATATATTCTCATTCTCCGCTACATAACACTACCATGTCATCAGCATACATCAATCCTCGCCCATTCCATACATCCTATCATATATTCTCATTCTCCGCTTCACAACACTACCATGTCATCAGCATACATCAATCCTCATACATTCCATACATACTATCATATATTCTCATTCTGCGTTACACAACACTACCATGTCATCAGCATACATCAATCCTCGCCCATTTCATACATCCTATCATATATTCTCATTCTCCGCTACACAACAGTACCATGTCATCAGCATACATCAATCCTCGCCCATTCCATACATCCTTTCATATATTCTCATTCTCTGCTACACAACACTACCATGTCATCAGCATACATCAATCCTCGCCCATTCCATACATCCTATCATATATTCTCATTCTCCGCTACATAACACTACCATGTCATCAGCATACATCAATCCTCGCCCATTCCATACATCCTATCATATATTCTCATTCTCCGCTTCACAACACTACCATGTCATCAGCATACATGAATCCTCGCAATTCCATACATACTATCATATATTCTCATTCTGCGTTACACAACACTACCATGTCATCAGCATACATCAATCCACGCCCATTTCATACATCCTATCATATATTCTCATTCTCCGCTACACAACAGTACCATGTCATCAGCATACACCAATCCTCGCCCATTCCATACATCCTTTCATATATTCTCATTCTCTGCTACACAACAGTACCATGTCATCAGCATACATCAATCCTCGCCCATTCCATACATCCTTTCATATATTCTCATTCTCTGCTACACAACACTACCATGTCATCAGCATACATCAATCCTCGCCCATTCCATACATCCTATCATATATTCTCATTCTCCGCTACATAACACTACCATGTCATCAGCATACATCAATCCTCGCCCATTCCATACATCCTATCATATATTCTCATTCTCCGCTTCACAACACTACCATGTCATCAGCATACATGAATCCTCGCAATTCCATACATACTATCATATATTCTCATTCTGCGTTACACAACACTACCATGTCATCAGCATACATCAATCCACGCCCATTTCATACATCCTATCATATATTCTCATTCTCCGCTACACAACAGTACCATGTCATCAGCATACACCAATCCTCGCCCATTCCATGCATGCTATCATATATTCTCATTCTCCGCTACACAACACTACCATGTCATCAGCATACACCAATCCTCGCCCATTCCATACATCCTATCATATATTCTCATTCTTCGCTACACAACACTACCATGTCATCAGCATACATCAATCCTCGCCCATTTCATACATCCTATCATATATTCTCATTCTCCGCTTCACAACACTATCATGTCATCAGCATACACCAATCCTCGCCCATTCCATACATCCTATCATATATTTTCATTCTCCGCTACACAACACTACCATGTCATCAGCATACATGAATCCTCGCAATTCCATACATACTATCATATATTCTCATTCTGCGTTACACAACACTACCATGTCATCAGCATACACCAATCCTCGCCCATTCCATACATCCTATCATATATTCTCATTCTTCGCTACACAACACTACCATGTCATCAGCATACATCAATCCTCGCACATTCCATACATCCTATCATATAAACTAGTAAAATTCATTTATTTCAGTTTTCTTGATAATTTGCTTCAGCTTAAAGAAACAGTCTAAGATTTGTAGTTTATTGTTTAAACGATCGAGCACAACCTAGTGTTGTAACTAAATCAGAACACACTCATAACATACTTGTGTTTCCTTCCTTTATACAATGGCCTTGTTGGCTTCCAGTTTCACATGATTAAAAACGATTCTTTTCTCGTGCATGCATAATTGATTTTGACGAATATACAAACAATAGAATTTTCCCTGTATTTATTCAACGGAATGTCAGTTTTTCAAACTGCCAATCACACCATGGAATGGATACCTCCTGACAGGAAATTTAATCCGTGAATATTTAAAAAATATTGTTGAATATCAATTCAGATTTGTGGTAAATTTTTAATATCCATCACAATATATTATACTTGAACTCATTTGGACGTAACATACCTATATATGTAAAAAGGTTTCAACCCGACAATTCTCTATAAATACGAGTATATTTGGGTTGTGTGGAAAATAATTTCGTGTTTTCTAGTCAAATTTAAACGAAACTAAATACTAGTGTTAGGTGGTTTTCGACATTTTCAGTACAGTACCGGGCAGTAAGTAATACACATCGGGCTTAAGAAAGTAACTGTCGGCCATAATCGGCTAACTTCGGCTTTGTAGAGCGTCGTCTCTGTCATTCATACACGTGAACCGCAAGTCGTTGTCGGCGCATCGTGCGACAGATACGACGCTTTACAAAGCCGAAGTCAGCGGATTATGGCTGACAGTCTCTTTCTAAAGCTCGATGTGTATTACTTACGGCCGGGTACTGTACGTGTTGTAGAACGCTGTTTATTTTTCGAACAAAGCCTTCAATTGCATGTCATCAGTGGTAATTGGCCTTTCAGAGTGAACCCCATCTTCGAGTATCGTATCCCCATTGCAGATTTGTTTAAATTACATTTGACATACACAATTGCTTACTGCATCATTGTCATAGTACGTATATTTTATTTTGTTTGTGTCGCGTTTTAAACTTTACGATATTAAGAAATAACAAGCACCATAAAAACAACTTATTCTTTTAACATAAATATATGCTAACCTTTCATGATAATATACATTCAACATGTTTGGAATGAAGTAAGCAACAAAATGGTGTCCTACTGACATACACGTATTTCCAAAAAAAAAACACGAATCAACATTTCATGAGTGTTTGAAAAATTAAAAAGCAAAACGAAATTTTGATAATCAAAGACATCGCGTTGTATGGGCTTAAATAAAACATTTTTTAAATTGTTAAATAGTAAATAGCTTTCTTATTATAGTTATTACATGTTTCTACTTTCCATCTTGGGCTTTTCTTCAAGCTGAATGATCGCGATTTGTTATAAGAGTAATACTTAGTTAGAACTGATGCCACGACAGGGCTCTCGGGAGTTGCAGTATGGCATCTATCACGTTATACTATATTCTTATATTTTGCCATAATGTTTCTAGTTCTCCCGATTCCTATTCAGATCCTATTAAGAGACTCAGTCATATAAGCCAGTCATATCATCAGTCCTATACATTATCACTTGACACTTTCGTCATTGAGTTTTATATAGCGTTATTTTTGTGTTTCTTAAAAGTGCTATAAAAATTATGATAAGCATTATACCAGCTGCAGAAAAACATAAATTATGGTAGAAAATGGTTAAGAAGCAATTTCAGTTTGAAAGTGAATCTCTCAGAAATTGAACTTGGGGCGTTCGCTTGCTTAGCGTGAACGCAAACCGTTGGGCCACGGCCGCCGGCAAACAGTCGAATTATCGGAAATAAAATCCGAAAACCCTGTGTGGAAGTCAAGCGTCTTTCTAAATAGGCCACGGAGCATGCCCGTGAACAGTAAATAAACATGCATTAAAATTTTACTATTTCAACCATGAGTTAAATATTTGTAATGCATAATGGTACATACCTGTAGATATTCATAAGAATGGTACATACCTGTAGATATTCATAAGAATGGAACATACCTGTAGATATTCATAAAATTTTAAGAGTAGCTAATGTAATTCATAAATAATACTTTTAATGAATGAAATGTAATATAACGAGATATTTTTTATTATTACAGTGCTTTAATCGCGTTGTTTGAAAACAATTTAACAGTTGAAAGACTATAATAAAGTAGATTTATCTAACGAGAAATAATTATAAATAATATTTTATTGACTCGAGTGCAAATATTAAATATTTATAAAAAATTATCTAAAATATGTGCTCCTCTTAGTGCCAACTAAAACAAGTGTAGATATCAGTTGACTCTATGATGTTATCTCAAATTAATCCATCAACATCCAAAGAACTGAAAAAATGGAGAGGAAATTCAACAGTTTATTGAAGATGTCCACTGATCACGACATCCTCACATCGGAAGCTTCCAAAGATATGTCTTCTTCCGATCTTCTTTCCCAACCATGGGATAAGCTTCTGGGGGATTCACCTTGTGAAAAGGGGATTCCAACAATAATAAGAACAAGACCTTCTTTCGAAGTTCCTCGAAATGATAATGGGCTGGCATTTACACCTGATCCACACAGTTTAAGTCCGAATGTTCCCCCTCCCCCAGGAGTTGGACGATTGACCAGAACTCAAAGCTTGGGCGCAAGAAGAGTCAGCAATGGTCTTCTTGGAAACTTCCATAAGCAGCTAAGGTTTTCGCTGAGAGGAGACAGAAGTACTGGGAAAGATGGCATTGGAGGTTCAATATTCAGGTAAGTGTTTTTCGTTGCATTAGTTTAATCTATTTTAATGTTTGTCATTTATTTTAAAATATGTTTGACATAATTTGATCAACGGTCTTTGCTAATTCTTAGTAACATCCTAGAATAAAGCCTACAATGTGGTGAATACGGATTGTGGTGAATATGGATTTATGTAAGATATTTCATGTCAACTGCCATACTGTTGATGTCATAGTTACATATAGAATATGTGACAGTGGTATTCATTTATTTTTTCTCTTTAAATGGAATCAAATGAATTATTGACGACATCTTTGACCCAGTTACTAAGACACTGCTCTTCCATTCGAAGGTTTGATTCCCGGTGGTAGCTAAAAAAAGTCTTTGTGTGGTTAAATTATTCGTCTGATCACAATACTTGCACACGCTAGACGTATGCAAGTGTTGTTCCCTATTACATGCGGTAATATTTCCTATACGTATTATTATTATTATTTTTTTTTTTTTATCCACTTTGCACGGATTTCTCCTGTTACACAAAGAGGGTTTGCTTCTAGCGTTAGCTTATTCGTTAGAAATAATATCAGCCAGGATTCTTCTCATACTGCTAGACGGTACCGAGAATATATCAACCGTGTCATTCAGTTGGTTCAATATCTCTATACCACGCGTGACTGAGTGTTTAGCCATGATATTCGTCCTGTAAGTTGGTATGTAGAACAGAAGGTGATTCATTGCACGGATATATTTATTGGGTACATATAAACTTAGTGCTTCTAGAATCGCGGGACAGTTAAAGGAACCTTGGAAAACCTTTATTAGGAATATCGCAATGGATTCTTGCCTTCTTGTTTCGAGGCTTCTATAGTTACACACCGTGAGAAGTTCGGCATGGTGAGCATATTTTGGGTAATCGCCCTTTGTTCTGTACCATAGATATCTGAGGATTTTTTTTGTATTTGTTCTATATTGTTTTTGTATTTGAGCTGGTGAGGAGCCCAAACCGTAGATGCATATTCTAATTTGGTTCTAATTAGATAATTATATAAGTTTCGGAGGATATCGGTGCTGTTAAATTCTCTTGATATTCTCATTACAAAACCGAGTAGTTTGTAACAGTCCGATATCAAACGTGAGACATGGTTAACGAACGTGAGTCCGACATCGAAGGTTACGCCCAAATCCTTGAATTCAAAAACTCTGTTTAGTGCCACTCCCTGTATAGTATACTGATGGTGGATTGGTGAAAACGATCGACTATAAGATACACAGACACATTTATTAATGTTGAACAGAAGATGATTTTGCTCACTCCAGGAGACTAGGGAGTCTAGGTCCTGTTCTAACTGTGCACAGTCGTGAGGTGAATTGATCTTTTTGAATATTTTCAAGTCGTCAGCGAACAATAAACATGTCGTGATGGTGAACTATGAGTTACTGACACCTTACAAATGAAAAAGATAATACTTAAGTATTAAATTAACGTAGAAAATTTGAAAAAAAAAACATGCTTTAAAATGTTCTTTTTAAAAAGTTTATTTCTCCCATCGATGGACGCTTGTTGAATATTTTTTAAGGCAGTAAATCACGGCATTGTTTCTTCATGTGGTGATCATTCTCGGAATGGTGAGTTGAACTTGTTTTGCAGTTCTAGTGTTCACTGGTGTACACCTGGATATAACAGGATTACTCTACTGAAGTGCTTCTCAACCTTTTTCGCATCAAATAACACTATTCAAATTACAAATTGTTCGTGATACACTAAATAATATTTACGAAACAATTACTTGACTGATACTTACGTATCAATGAAAAGCGGTAAAAAATTACTTGTATAAATGTTCAAGCTCATAATCAGAAACAAATCAGGCTGTATTGAATTTTAATCGTAGCTTAATGTGAACTTGGCACGGTTAATAGATTCCCATTTGGACAGTGGCCACTCGATTTTGATTTAAATTGCTGGCGAGAGCAACATCTAATCCAACTATATTTGAAAATATAATATATGTTTCTGACAACTATTCAAAGTACAGAAATGTTGATTTATTTAGACATGCAGTAAGTAGAACTAACATGTCAAGAGTTCTTCTTTTGTTGCGCGGGTTGTCCCTTTTGAATAGGGCCCCGGATATTGATATCTTCAAAATTTCAGGTAATATTTTCAAAGGAAGTATTTTGGGATTTCTTAGTAATGCGAGTTAGTTATTTCAACTAAACAATTATTTTTTATTTATTTCTTGTTACTGTATATAATTATCTTCAAGCTTTGTAAATGTAAGCTTTATTAAATAAATAAACAGATAAATCTTATGTTTGAAGCAATATTAACGACAATAGAAATAAAAAGACTGGAAACCCATTTTAATTTTTATATTAAAAAGCTCGCGCGACATTTCCTAGCGACGAGGTAAGTCATTATTCAAAGATAATTTTGCAGTTAGTATAAATAATGCGTCAAACCGTTGGTCATTAGTTGACATTTCGTATCTTACTTTTTTTTTAATGAGTTGTATGTAAAAATTTGGATTATTCGAAGTATTTGTTCTTTTTTGTGTATTTTCCATCGTAAATTAAGGAAAATTTGTCGAGTGCCGATGAAGAAAAAAGGAACGAAGACATCGGAAATGTATATATGAATATAATGCATGTTTTATGTAAAATGAATAAAAGAGCTTTTAGATGGTTTGGACATGTAGAGAGAAAGAATGATTAAGTGAGTATACTCAAGCAAAGTGTGCGTGAAAGAGGTAGATCGACGAACGCATGGCTGGCTTTGAAAAAAGGTAAAGGGAGGTGTATGAATAAAAGAAGATTGTACTATGCGTATCCAGAAAGTAATTGTACTGAGGCTCTCACGACCGGATGGATTTTATTTTCGACATGTTGGCTACACTTCCGTGTAGCCTGACCCTTCCCCTCCGCAACGAGACCGGTTCGAGGTCAGTACGTTGAGAAGTGACGACGCTCAACACGTTTCGTGAAAAATGTCAATCCAATCTCCCGCCAAGTGCGAAATACGCGGCGTCATCCGTTATCTCGTTTGGAAGGAAAAACCTCCGGTTGAGGTTTATAATGAGGTGAAAACTGCATCTGGTGATAAAGCTATGAACCGTACAAGTGTGTACAAGCGGTGTCGCGAGCTTAAAAACGGTCACGTCACACTTCTTCACCCTCCGCCAAAAAGTTCAAAACCACAATTTCAGCCAAGAAAATCATGGCATCCGTGTTTTGGGACTGTCAAGGCATAATTTTAATTGAATATATGCCTCAAGGGGATACCATCAACTCTGCAAGATACTGTGAGACCCTAAAAAAATTGCGTAGGGCGATTCAGAACAAGAGGAGAGGCATGCTGACAAAGGGAGTCTGCCTGCTGCACGACAATGCCAGACCACACACGGCCAACGCCACGAAGGAACTGTTCGCCTCGTTTGAATGGGATGTCCTGAACCACCCCGCGCATTACCCTGACCTAGTACCTTCAGATTACTATCTCTTTACCTCCCTGAAGCTGCACATGGGTGGAAAAAGTTTTTCAACCGACGAGGATGTAAAGGAGGAGGTGGAGAAGTGGACGGACGGGTTGGCGGGAAACTACTTCGAGGAAGGCATCAAAAAGTTGATACCCCACTTCACCACCTGCATTGAGAGGAATGGCGACTATGTCGAAAAATAGCTTACATATGTACTACGGTAACCACGTAATTTTTTTGTTTAAATAAAAAAAATTGTAACCTACAAAAATTCAGTACACTTACTTTCTAGATATGCCTCGTACATGACGAGATGAATTAATGAGGAGGAAGGAAAAATGGTTTATCTGGACAGAAAGCTTTGCAGATTTGTTCTCTCTGCCGGGGAAAGAATACGACGTGATATGTATTTATGTGCTACTTTTATTTAAATATTATATTTACTATCAACGTTTAAGACACGGTCATGGATACTGACAATAATTATGAAACACAAGCTGGTTGATTGAAATTACTTTAAAGCAATTAATTCATCAGATATATTTGCATAAAAAAAAAAAAAGGTAAAAAGATTTTTAATTGCAAGGATAAGCCAGATTTACTTCATAGAGCGACGTATATGAAAAATAATGTGCTTGTGAAAATATTATACATTTACTGGAACGATACAGAGGAACATTGGCACTAGGATACAAGAGCATAATAGTTTTGAGTGAAGGGAAAATGATCGTTATGCAAACATCGGTCAGGATTTTCCAGCTGCTTGTTTTTTAGGAACAAATATCAAGCATATTCATTGATAATAGAATCACGTTTACTGATAAATCAATTAACAATTAACCTTATTTCTTAGCCATTTAGTGCTTCGATATTTTGCACCTTTTTATATAATACAACGATGACTCACTTTTATGACCAGAGCGCCAATTTACGATTCTATTTTACGTAGCGATATTCGCAAAATGGTCCTATTTGCATAATTACTTTCAGAAAAGCGGTCTGAATTTGAATCACGGTTCACGCAAACAGGTTTCATTTGAAAGAAAAATGACGCGGAGGGTCCAGCGTTGAAAATAACTGGTTTTTCTAGATTTTAACGTTGCTAGTACATAATACAATAAAAGTTGCAGACAACCACGTGTTGGCAGATTTATGGACACGATTTGAATAGACTTGGATTTGTACAAAAGGTTGAAATATTGGGGAAGATGATATGGAAAGGGGAGTCTACTATTATGCTTTTCAAAATGTTGAAATAAATAATAAAATATTCCACAACACATGACAGCTGAAGTCAAGAGCAACTGATGCTTGATATTTAATATTGTTCACATATTTATTCCAAAATAAGAAATACTTCACCTAGAGTAATTTCAACCTTTTCTCTGGTGTTGATGAATATGCTGGAACAACCAACCTCGTAAGCTACCGACTCTTTATCGGATAGGTGACTGACTGATTATATGGAAGATTTTTTAAATATTTATTTATTTATTTATTTTTAAAACACACCCCCTAAAAAATTTCAATTTCAATTATAAAAATTATCTTCTTCTTCTTCTCAGTGTCATGTCAGGTCCCCCCAACGTTGAATATCACTTGAGAGCAGATATCTTTGTCCCCGGCAGCCCGAAAAAGATCTCCAACGCCCCTTATGCCAGTCCAATCACGTATATTGCGGAGCCAGGAGATTTGCCTCCTGCCAACACCTCTTTGGCCTTCTGTTTGGCTTTGGATGATCAGGTGCAGTAATTTATACTTTGATCCTCTAAGTACATGACCCAAGTAGGACACCTTTCGGATTTTAGTATTAGTCAGCAACTCTCTATCAACTTTGGCTCTTTGAAGAACCTTTGTGTTGCTGACCATATCCGTCCGGGGTATCCGTATCATTCTTCAATGCATTGACATTTCGAATGCTTCCAGTCGGTTCATACTACTTACTTTGAGGGTCCATGATTCCACTCCATGCAATAACACTGACCTAACGTAGCATTTGACTAACCGTTGTCGAAGTTTCAAGTTTAGGTTATCATCGCAGAATACGCTTCTCATTTTATTAAAAGTCGCACGAGATGATTCAATTCTGCACTTGACTTCGGTTTCTGGGTCGAGGTCTTCCACTAGGATACTTCCGAGGTATTTAATTTGTTTCACTCTCTTTATATCAGCACCGTTCAATGTAAGACGTGTTCCTGCGTGATCCTGCCAGCCAAACACCATGAACTTAGTTTTACTCACGTTCATGTTCAGGCTCAGCCTCACACCGGCTTCATTAATTCTATCTATAAGCCATTGAAGGTCGTCAATACAGTATTGACAAAAAAATGTTGAAAATTTGAATGAAAATAGCGATCAAACTATCCTCAAAATACATATACATTACATATATCATCACGCCATGTCCCTTGTAAACATCAATATTTGAACAGACCAAAAAAAACATATTTTTGTACAAAACAAATAAAAATGTGTGGTTCTAATACGCAAAAAATTAAATTGCACCTTCATTAAAAACTTTTTAAATTTTATAAAGATTAATTTAAAATGAAATTAAAAATTGGGAACCAAAATAAATGTGGCATATCTTACAAACCATGTCAAAAGTAGCAAAAATGACAATTCATAATATTTTGTTCGTGCTCACCTTGATTGAAGGAGGATTAAAGTAAAACTAAGAAGTCTCTCAAAGCTGAGAAGTATTCTCTCTTGAACCTTGGTAACATGCCAAGATAAAGTGTCTAATGAATAACGAATTGGTTCAAGTCACAATGGGCTAGTCAAAACCAACAAGATTGTAAAAATCAGATCTTATCGAATTCTCGAGTATGTCAAATATATCTCTGCGAGATTACGCAACTGTATTAATAGCTGCAAGAAATGTGAAGAACAGGCTTCACCAGCCATCGTAAATGTATCGGAACCACCACATGTTCCACGCGGCGATTATCAATTAGCATTTTTAATCACATGTGGCCTCAGAAATGACATTTTTAGCATAAAAATACTCTCATTACATTTGTAAACCATTTATATTTCATCAACCAACGTTTGTTACTTGTATATTTAATCAATAAATTTATTTATAAAGGACGATCATGACATTTTTACACTTTAATGAGATCAACACTTAATACAATACGACCTCGGCGGTTGAGCTTTTAATGGTTTATCCTTATAGAATAGGGAGATGTCTCATAAGGACGAAATAGTTAGTACAGTTAATTTCAATCTCAAAACCACTCATTTTGTTATGAGGGACAAAATGACTGTGATTGAAAAGGCACTTCCAATATCCGATCCCTGAAATGGGATCCCGTGTATCTTTCGAGGAGTTGTTTTGTTATGAGGGACAAAATGACTGTGATTGAAAAGGCACTTCCAATATCCGATCCCTGAAATGGGATCCCGTGTATCTTTCGAGGAGTTGTTTTGTTATGAGGGACAAAATGACTGTGATTGAAAAGGCACTTCCAATATCCGATCCCTGAAATGGGATCCCGTGTATCTTTCGAGGACTTTCGAGGAGTTGTTTTGAACTCTTTTTTTGTAATGAGTATTGTGTTTTTTTTTTAAATATTTTTGTGATTTTTTGTGATTTGTGAAGTTGCACCTATTTGATACCGTCTTTTATAGTTTGTTTTCAATGGTTTATAAAATAGGAAGTTGTCTCATAAGGACGAAATAAATACGTTAGTTCAGTTAATTTCAATCTAACCACCACCCATGCTGTTATGGGGGGAAAATGAGTTAGTTTGCTGACCTATAAGAAGTGCCTGAAAAAGCTCTTTCAAATATCTGAACCAAGAGAAGATTCTTTAAAAGTTTATACATGCTTTTAAATAAATACCTGCTTAACAGTTTTTCGACAATGGCGAATAGCTATTTCAAACAAAATATAACAATAGTTATTCAAAATTTTATTTATTTATTTATTTATTATTACACATGAAAAGAAATATACATAATTTGCGAAAAAAACAACAGGTAATTTAATTTAGACTTACATTATTTTAATGGATCTGGGTTTGTCGCCTTTCATTTGCCGTATCCCCAGTAAACTAGGCTTTTGCCTGTATCTCACTGAGGATATTAAACATGAAAAATAAATCGATACTTCTTTCCGATTTTTGATTACACAAAAACAAAACCCCGTTGCACGTTTGAAAAAAACAATTGAAAACAAAATTTGAATAAAACCTAAAAGAAAATTGAAATGCAATGTCCAAAGTCCGTGTCCTAATTGATTAGATACTTGTCTCCTAGCCCGGAGTTGCAGGTTCGATTCCCGTTGAACCCAGATTAAAAAAAAAGCATTGCCGCCTGGCTGTCACTTATGACCTGTAACAACTTTCTGGTTGATTGGAAGAGATTGCCACCTGCCAATAAGCCCGACAGGTTGTACTGTATGTAATAAAAATGGAATACAATACAATACCCACAATGATATTAAAATACAGATATCTTATAAAGTTGATTAAATATGTTAGTCTTAACTGAACACTTATTCTTACACGTTCAAGTGTGTCAGATGGCACTATTTAATCCATTAAAGATGATAAGATATTGAACTTTCATTTAGAGGTTTCGAGTTCAATTTCCGAGGTACCAGAAAATAAATTAAAAAATAAAGAGTCCCAGTTAGTTTTGTAACAATTCTCACGGGCGATAAGACGTTTGGGACCTAACATATTGACGTGCGGGGACTATCTCAAACAGTGCTATGACAAACTTCGAGTTTCATAACTACTCCAGTGGCTCTAGACCCGGTGACTCAATTAATGGGATTGAAGCCGGTATTGTCTCCTGGTCACGTTCAATATGTTTGGATTACCAATTCGGATACTTTGAAAGTTATTCGAACAAATTAATGTATCTATGACGTTCGGTGTATACTCCAGTGGTTCTAAAGCTTGAAAACTCGATTGATGGCACCGAAAACAATGTTGTCTCCCAACCACGTTCTTTAATATATCCAACATTAGTTGAGATGTATTTAAGAAAACCATATGAATTAACGAGACGGATGGCCGCATGGTAACGCACTGGACTTACATATGACTTTGGTCATATCTAATCTTTAAAAAAAGCAACATGAATATGTTTTTATTTGATGTGAAGGGGTAAAAATACTATATGTGCATGTAGTGAAGAAACTTTTTTTACGGTCGTGCTGAGGTTTCTCGATTGGAATATTTAATAAATATCACAATAACCCACTTGAAATTCCTAATGCCCCCTAATAATTACGCTCCCCTCAACGCCCCCAATAAAGATATACACATCAACGACCCCTAATAATGATATGCCCCTCAACGTCTCTAATAAATCTATACGCCTCAATGCCCCCTAATAATTATGTACGCCCCAACGTCCCAAATAATTATCTACACCTCAACGCCCTCTAATTAAAATATTGAAATAAAATTATTCGATGTTGAAATAAAATTAAACACGATATTTCCCCGTTGGGAAACACTGGTCTAGCATAATAGATATGTTATATATTTTATTATACTTTCGTTGTACTCGTATAAAATACATTTTTTCGTGAAAAATTGATAAAAAGGCTCCATTTTGTGGATATGGAGAAAAACATCACTAGGCAAGAGATCTGTGATGAAGCGATACAAGTATGTTGTAAAATCATGTCAGCACTAACTGCATTTTTTTTGCAAAATTAGCACTTAACCCAGCTACCTGAGTGCAAGACTCATGTAGTTATAAAAACCAAGATACTAATACTTGGTGTTACGACACATTGTCCGTAATGGCCACCGATGAGTCACAAGACACAGCATAACATATTATAATCTTCTGCAATCTTGGGCAAGTAGCGATTATGCAAATTACACCTGCTAAAATAAGTGTCGAATGCAGAGATGGCCAAAGTTTTACCTAAGCGGGCAATATTTTGTCTGATATTATTCGAGTATAAGCCGTCGCGGGCCAGCGAAAAAAAATGAAAAATATTGTACTTTAGTTAGATAAAATGATTGTATCATATATTGCAAGACCGCACGATAGAGCGCTGGACTTTCGTGGAGATGGTCGCTGGTGCAAACCCCGCGCTGTGCTACTCCCCTAAAATAACACAGATATTTTTTCCGCTTAGTATTCAGGGCCCGTGAGTTCCGATCGTCTCTCTTCGGTGTACTATCGAATGCAGTATGAGGGTATGGCCGGTGAGTTTGCTGCAATGACTCACTTATTAAAAAAAGAGAAAATAGAAAAAAAAGGAAGAAATAAAACTTCACGTGCAGTTCCACTTTCCAGCTAAATTGACGTTGGAATGGCGAGAGGATCGATACGATTACCAATAATTATGAGGTGCATGACTGCGTGATAATGCACAAGACTTCTGTGCGTAAGGTCGTCGGTTCGATCCCGCGCCGTGTTACTCCCCTCGAATAACACAGCCATTTTTTCCGTCTAGTATTCGGGAGTATAAACAGAAAAATATTCGGACCCATACAGGAAAATGGATCTTGGAGAGTGAGATATAATGAGGAGTTATACAGCATATACAAAGAGCCTAACATTATAAAATACATCAAAATTGGGAGGCTACGTTGGGCGGGGCATGTAGCAAGAATGGGAGAAGAGAGAATGCCTAACAAGGTACTCTTTTCCAAGCCTCAAGGAAGACGTAGCGTGGGTAGACCAAAGCTCAGGTGGATGGATGGGGAGAGTGATACAAGCGTGATTGGCATCGGGGGCTGGAGGAATGCATCCCAGGATAGGAGGGAATGGCGACGACTGCTGGAGGAGGCCGGGGCTTACAATGGGCTGTAGTGCCATTGATTGATTGATTGATTCGGGAGTATAAAGATACCTAAGACTTCAGTATATCCCTTTTTTCAAAAAGGGGAGAGAACAAAACATACCGGTGTGCTCCAATCGTATCAGTTCGGTGTGCCATCGGATCTAGTACAGCGGTGTGGTCGGCGAGTTTGCTGGTGGGCAACGGATCACTCACTAAAAAAAACTTTGAATTGTTGTTGAAATGGCGAGGGGATCCTCGACTACGAGGCCCAGCAACGATCGACGATCAATATCAATACATTTGCAATTCTTAGGTATATAATCATTATAAATCAATTACTATTGCTATGTAAATAATCAGTTATAAAAAAGAAGTTGCTTTGTGTTATCTTTCAATTGGTATTAATTAGTCAGCTAATCCTGATCTGGTTAGTTTTTATGGTTGTTCATTAAAAAGAAAGTTTGTTCACATGTATAAGTTAAACCAAATATCACAAATATTTTGTTTCTTAATTTTTTTAACTCGATATATTTTTCTGTGATGAGATATTTAAAAAATAACATTTTCTTTCGCCTACGCGGGTCACAAAAATAAAACTCGCGGGCCGGATCTGGTCCGCGGGCCGTAGTTCTGCCACGGTTGATCTAACGTGTTTATTCAACCCGAATCACCATTGATCACATTCCGTTTACAATATTTGAGCAAAAAATGTGAATAATGATAGAGCGAGTGAAAACATTAATATCAAATTGATCGACATTTTAGAATGGGAGTAAATAATAAATTGATTTATGGGTTGGTAATCAATTAATGGACAAATTTGTCCATGAAAAAAAAATAATGTTATTCTTGACGAATTTATTTAAACTTCAATTATTTTTCAGGTCATTTGCAAATTTCAGGTTTCCCTAATTCGTAAAAGGATCAGACATAAAAAAGTACAAAAAACATGTATTAAACAATTCGAAATTTTAAGACTTATTTGATTAGGACAATTGTAAAAATATATAAGTTACACTGAAACATTGTGACAAAATAAATCATGTTAAATAGTATAAAAATGAAATTATTTCAAGAATTACACTGAATTCAAAAGATTTTTCCTGATGAGCTGAGCGACACATGAAACACGTCTGCATGAGGACACACACGGTTAAGAAATGTGATTGCTCTACCTACGGCATTTACAAAAGCATGTTGGTTCGAATGATAGGTTGATAAAACAATCTATGGGTGCGTTGTTTCAAATAATTATCCGGAACATACAAACTTAGACACTTAGATAAAGAATATAATTTTACCTCAAAGATATAAAAACAATTTAATATTGATGCATTACATGCTTTAAGGTAAATTCGTGTACGTATATGCATAACATCACTTTAGATGCTTATTGGTCAATTCGGGGACATGTGTTATATAATATCACATTAGATGCTTCTTGGTAAATTTGAGTATATCTCTTATAGCACATTTGATGCTTCTTTGTAAATTCGAGTATACGTATAATATAACTTAAAATTTTCACTGTTCAACGTTACTAGTCACTTGACATTTCAAATTAGGTTATTTATGATATGTTAATAAGGGCTAACGACGACATTTAAACCTAACTTGGTATGTTTTAATGTAACATAAAATGAATTTTATTTTAATTGCGGACTTAACCATGCGCATTTTATTTAAATACAAACATTCCAAGAGCGTGAAGATGGGTCTTATTTTGGAAAAGAATCTCAAATAAATAAGAGCTGGAAAATATTTTTATCGAATTCTTAAAACGTAATCACTGGTTAACGTTTCTAGGCTCCCCAATTTCAAGGTACAAAGCACATAAATTATTTTGATGAAGTCACTTATATCCCGTATTTTTTATAGAAATGTAAGATATATAAATATCACCCCATGACAATTCTTTATAATTTGGTCATCTAATTGTCTTATCCATTCCAACACAATTGTACTGGTCCAGAATATATTTTTGAGACATTGTTTCGGTATCGCACCTGGTATACTTCACAACGATCTTTATTATACCCGCCTTTTTACACTCTCTGAAAGAAGGAGTATATTCCATTTGATGTTTCTATACAAGGTTCTTCATAATATCCTCGACAAATAGGCTGAAATTGTTTTCTATATAGGAAAGACAGGAAGATCTTTTGAAAAGAGATTTCGTGAACACAAATCCGCCTTAACAAATCCTCTAATTTATTCTGAAATGGCTTATCATTGTCACCGTGAAACCATACTTATTTATCGATGATGCCAAATTCTTACATATCAGTAGTAACGGAAATAAATTGGACAGATTAGAAGCCCTTGAAATTTCTAAGTCAGTACACCGATCCGAACATCTGTTGAACAATTATTTCCCAAAAATCTCTCCGCTCTTGGCCGAAATTGTCCCATGCCTCCCTCACCCCTCAGCCCCCAACCGTTGAAACGTGTATATCGGTACCAGTTCGAGCAGAATTTAGTTTTGTTTGCGCTCCCCTGAAGATGAGGTGAAAGCCTTGAAACCGGTAGGGTTATGCCGTCACAAAAAAGTGGAATAAACAATGTTTGATAAAAATAAATTACAATGAAATTGTTTTCTACATACATTCCTGTTAAAAACACACAGAACCTTTTATAATTCGAAAGTGGATTGGAACCCTTTGTAAAATCAAATTGGAACCTTTTTTTTTTAAATTGTATCCCCGGAATTGTAAGACAGGCGTATTTCCAAGTAGGTCACGGATGTTGTCAATTATTGTTTTTCCTTGTATAATATGAGAAGTTTTTATCGGTTCGAAACGTAGGTGCAAATGACACAGCAAAAATGTAAATAAAACTGCACACATTAAATATTTCTTGGTAAATTCAAGTATATGAATAATGTCACATTAGAAGCTTCTTGGTTAATTCGAGTATATGAACAATATCACATAAGTACTTCTTGTTAAATTCGAGAATATGTATAATATCACATTTGATACTTCTTGCTAAATTAGAGTGTATGTATCATATATAATATCACATTATACGCTTCTTGGTTAATACGAGTGTATGTATAATATCACATTAGTACTTCTTTTGAAATTCGAATATGTGTATGATATCACATTTAATGCTTCTCGGTAAATCCGAGTATATCTATAATATCACATTTGATGCTTCTTTGTAAATTCGAGTATATTTATAAAATAACTTAAAATTTTCACTGTTCAACGTTACGAGTCACTTGACATTCCAACTTAGGTTATTTATGATGTGTTGTACGTTGTAAACGTTCATAAGGGCTAACGACGACATTTAAATCTAACTTGGTATGTTTAAATGTAACATAAAATGGATTTTATTTTAATTGCGGACTGAACCATGCGCATTTTATTTAAATACAAACATTCCAAGAGCGTAAAGATGGGGCTGATTTTGGAAAAGAATCTCAAATAAATAAGAGCTGGAAAATATTTTTATCGAATTGTTAAAACGTAATCACTGGTTAACGTTTCTAGGATCTCCAATTTCAAGGTTTAAAGCGCATAAATTATTTTGACGAAGTCACTTATATTCCGTATTATTATATAAATGCAAGATATATTAATCATCCCTTAGCTTTTACTTTCTAATTTGGCCACCTAATTATTCTATACAGTTAACAAAACTAAAAGGGTGTCAGATAAAAAATACAAAAATAAAAATATCAAACATGTTTTTACACAATTAGATTTATTGTAAATATTCTAAAAATATTAAGACCCGTATGTTTTTTAAATTTACAGCTCGATGAGATTTTCATTGTCGTTTGTTTGGTGTCAATTTACTAATTTGTGGTTTATAATTTGTGAATTTTAATAAAAAATAACGACACAAATTGAGCCTACAATTTTACCTTCGACTTACCAACTATCATTGCCAGGGATTGTCATGTATGTACTCGTATGTAATCCCAAATCAGTAACCCTGCGATGTTTATCCAAATGCTACAATGCGGTAAAAATGCGGGTTAAAACGATTTTGCATATACATATCAATTTCTCATTATAAAACTGTCGTATAAAACGACATAATAATCACAGGGTATAAAACTGCCGGTGATAGATTCAGCTTAAGACGCACTCTGAATACGGGTGCAGGAAAAACGATTTACCAAACAGAAAATGCTGCAGTGTAAATGCCCCCTAATGACCTAGATTTCAGGTCAACTGAATGAACAGAGTATTCATTATTTTTCCTCTCAATATTTTATATACGATATAAAAGAGAGAGAAAAACGCTAGTATGCCGGTAAATTGCCTATACAATAAAAACGACATTGTCTCGGCTCGGTATGGTTATTTTGCATTTTCTCTTTTTATTCGATGCGTTAAGTTTTGCATTTGTTAAGAATAACAGTGTTATAAACTATCAAGTAAATGGACAGTAAAGTAAGTTAGTGAGATCATCAGTGACATGTAATGTATATACACATACCATCTAAAGATACAGGGACACAAAATCTTTAAATAAGGTAGGCTTTGTATTTTAATTTATTGAAGGTAAGCTCACTCTATAAATACAGGTATAATGAAGTTTTAAAGTGATAGGTGTGTCAAAATTCTGAAAAAAGCCTGACTTGACCCGGGTGCCGTGTCACATGTATGAATATTAATAATATTTTCAGCCCAAGTAAATAAAAGAGTTTTGTTTTTGAACTATTTATTTATTATTATTAAAAAGCATAAACAAATAATTATTTACATTAGTGACTTTTTTTTTGCTGAATTGCATTTGCTAAATCTTCAATTGAAGGTTGGTATTTCATACACTTTAAACACCAGCAAGCGTTACAAACTTCATCAGTCAGTCGGTTTCTTTTATTTGTTTTAATATTATTCAACGCCGAGAATAAGGTCTCACAAAAGTACGTTGAGGGAAATATTGTGAGTAAAGCCATCGCTAGATTTTTCAGAGTGCCAAAAGTGTTCGGTAATCGGTTCCAAGCATTCAAAATATCTTGTTCGTAGCGGCACTCTTCTTAATTCCCGAAACGATTTCTTTCTATATTCATGAGTTTGGACCTCAAGCCGACGAACTCTTGAGCCCAAATGCTGTCTTGAAATTCTGCAAGTTACAACTCCAAATCATCACATTGCATCCATTCGAAACCGTTTAATTTAAAAATACTGTAGACTACTACATCCGGATATTTAATTATTTTAATTGTTTGTTTTAGGGGTCTAAATTGATTGAACCTTTTACCGAACTGGTCATGTAACGAGTTCACAATGTACTGGTACTTTATATTCATGGGCTCCATTCCATTTTGTATAGTTGTGCTGGCCTCCTCGAAATACTTTTTTACTCGAGGAAAATACTATAAGTTTTAGTCGCTACATCTCGCTTGACAATTTTAAATTTACTCTCAAAAGCTTTTATATATCCAAACATAACTTCAATATCTTTGCCAAAACCTTGTAATTTTAAGTTCAATTCAATCATATGAATAGAGAGATCTGTAAAACATCAATGTGTTGACCCATTTATGATCACTGAGCTGAGGAAAGCCAAATTCTTTTCCTCAAGAAACACCTTAATTTCTACAAAACATTCCACAATTCGTTCAAGTACTTTTCCTTGGCACAGCCACCTCACATTATTATACATCAACAGACCACTATAAGTTAAATCAACTTCCTGTAAAAGTGCTGATTATTCTCTTTGAGCTCTGCTGTGAAGAGGTCGAGCAGCTATTAAATTTACTATTTTGGTTACAACCGACATTAAATCATTTAATTCTGTGAATTCTGCCTTTGCACATAACACCTCCTGATGATAATGCAATAAAAAGGCACAAGTGGATGTCCAAAAGCTTCCTTAAACAAATTCACAAATCCGACATTTTTTCCAACCATATTGGATGCCCCATCTGTCGTCACTGACACAACTTTAGAAACATCTATCCAGTGCAGTCGTAAATATTATATACGAGCGAAGAAAGCGCATCGCTCGTTCTTGGGCGAAGATCGTCCGTAAACGATGTGTGTCACCCAAAATGTATTGGTGTGTCACCTCTGACACGCGTGTCATAGGTTACCCATCACTGATCTAGTAGATAAGACATGTCTTTCAACGCGGGACTGTAGATTCGATTTCCGTTCAACCTCAGATTTAAAAAAACAAGATTCCAGTCTTGTTTACGCTTAAGACCTCTTTAGCACTTTTCTTGTTGATTGGAAGAGATTTCTACATTGTAATAAGCCGTCAGGTTGTACTGTATACTATCAAAGTGCATGTACGCGTTTTAACGGTTCGAACCCCGCACCGCAAAAAGTTTCGTCACTGTCTCTCCATTTCACTCCACGTAACCAGATAAGATCTTTGCAATTGTATCCCACACCCTCACTGTGTATCCAATTTGTCGTCAGCTTCTTGCAAGATTTGTGGCGCCGTATTTTAAAGCAGATAAACACAGAAAATGTGCCACTCATATTACTTATTTATAATTATGTTACAAATTAACGTAATAAAATTAACAATGATTGTTTTCAATTACAAAAAATACTAAAATTAATAATTTTATTCAGTATAAACTAAGTTCATGGTGTTTGGCCGACAGGATCACGCAGGAGCACGTCTTACATTGAACGGTGCTGATATAGAGAGAGTGAAAACATTTAAATACCTCGGAAGTATCTTAGTGGAAGACCACGACCCAGAAACCGAAGTCAAGTGCAGAATTGAATCGTCTCGTGCGGCTTTTAATAAAATGAGAAGCGTATTCTGCGATGATAATCTAAACTTGAAACTTCGACAATGTTTAGTCAAATGCTACGTTTGGTTATTGCATGGTGTGGAATCATGGACCCTCAAAGTTGGTAGTATGAACCGACTGGAATCATTCGAAATGTGGATGCACCGGAGAATGCTACGGATGCCCTGGACGGATATGGTCAGCAACACAAGGGTTCTTCAAAGAGCCAAAGCTGATAGAGATATACTGAGTAATATTAAAATCCGAAAGGTGTCCTATTTGGGTAATGTACTTAGAGGAGCAAAGTACAAATTACTGCACCTGATCATCCAAGGCATAATAGAGGGTCGAAGAGGTGATGGCAGGAGGCCAATCTCCTGGCTATATACGAGATTGCAATATACGAGATTGGACTGGTATAAAGAGCGTCGGGGATCTTTTTCGGTCTGCCGGGGACAAATATGTCTACTCTTAGGTGATATTCAACGTAGGGGGGACCTGATATGACACTGGGAAGATGAAAAATATTCAGTTCAAAGCTTCTAAAAAACAATGTCTCTATTCATTTCATTGTTTAAAATAGGTTTTACTGTAAATTCCACGTTCATAATCGAGAGAAAAGAAAAACAACAAATATTATCGAAAAAAAGAGTCTGATAGGGCATGACAAATTTAGGGTAAATCTAATTTAACATGTTTTTTCGGACTTGTTGCCATGTTGAGTTGGTATGAATTTTGACCGACATTTCAAAGGTTTTGCGAAGTATTCGATAATCATCACTTTGAGGATGAAAGCTGCAACGACTTCGAAACATTGGCCACCATTAAAGCGAACCCAACACTATAATGGCTCCAAAAACAATTTTAATTAATGGAAAACATCCGTGAATTTTTTAAACATATCTAATAAAGATGTTTCTCAAAAACATTTCTTTTTGTTTCTGATTTTGCACCTCTCTTATTCTTGCCCCCAGGGACAAGTATCCCCCCTGTAACCCCCTTGCTACGCCGCTGCAGAGTATTGTTAGCACGTGCCCAGAATGAAAACAAATGATAATTATGAACAACACTGCAATAACCCATTATATTTTCTCATTACGAGTACAAGAATGCAGTTTTCATCGGTTGGTGTTGTAATAATTAGTGCCATGTACGAACACACTCAGAGGAAAATACTTCTTCAACACCATTCAAGAGAGCATGTGATATGACCTACTCATCGAAACAAGAATCAACATTTTTTTACTGGCTATTCCCCACCCAAATTTGGGTGTTCTCAGATGATGCGTTGATTACAACCCATTGAGAATACACAATATGGAAAATTAAAAGGATCTTATCAGCATGTCCTTTATGTCCTCTAAATGCGCTTGTTTTTATTTTCACATAGGTTCTTTTTATTAATAGTTTTCTCAATCACTCCATCGGATGGGTGCTCGACCATGCTCCTTTTGCCATTCATTCAGAATCGACTGCTTAAGACTGTAGTCATTCCATGCTTGATACCAAAATATCGTAAGATATCTTTTGCAAATATTACACAGAGAAGCAACTCAACTCTGACTACTTCAATATAATCGATCGATTGGTTCTTCTGGCAGCTCATGGAATGTGCAAAAACTGCCTACAACACCACATCACAATGACAATTACTTGTCCTGAGTGTAAGCATTTGATTTTCCCGATTTTTTCTTCTGGAGTAATTCTTCTTCTTCTCAGTATCATGTCAGGTCCCCCCAACGTTGAATATCACTTAAGAGTAGATATTTTTGTCCCCGGCAGCCCGAAAAAGATCCCTAATGCTCCGTATGCCAGTCCAATCACGAATATTGCGGAGCCAGGAGATTTGCCTCCTGCCAACACCTCTTCGGCCTTCTATTTTGCCTTGGATGATCAGGTGCAGTAATTTGTACTTTGGTCCTCTAAGTACATGACCCAAGTGGGACACCTTTCGGATTTTAATATTAGTCAGCAACCCTCTATCGACTTTTGCTCTTTGAAGAACCCTTGTGTTGCTGACCATATCCGTCCAGAATAATTAACTGTGTTTTAAGTGTTATTTTGTTTTTTAACTAATTTACTTTTATATTATTTAAAGTTAAGGTATTAATACTGGTTTAAAAACATTTTAATTTGTTTAGTAAAATACTGACTTGTTAAGTCAAATAGAGTCTCATTTGTGCTCTCATGATAATGAGGTGAAAACCTTGAAACCGATAGGGTTATAAAGTTATACTCGTATAAAACGAAATAAACATTGTTTAACTAAACAAATTACAGTACACGGTGGTAATTAATACACGCCGGGCTTAAGAATGAGACTGTCGGCCATAATCGGCTAACTTCGGCTTTGTAGAGTATCGTCTCTGTCGCACGATGCGCTAACAGTCCGGAATCTAGAAATAGCTATTCAACTTTTTGATTGACAAATCACGACGGTTCACGTGTATGAATGACAGAGACGACGCTCTACAAAGCCGAAGTTAGCCGATTATGGCCGACAGTCTCATTCTTAAGCCCGATGTGTATTATTTATCGCCGGGTACTGTACAATAATTTACTTCTATAAAAATTACGAATGGAAGTTGTAATAACATGTTATGGTGAATTTTAAATATTGTTTCCAGTTAAAAAACATTTCGGTGACAACAGGTTATGAATACCAACACACACGACTATAGAAATCATCATGAGTTTTGACCTAAGTGACAAAAGCTCTCCATCGGTCTTCGAGAGTGTCCGATAGAGTTTTCTCTTTCTACATTTTAATCTTCTTAGCACAAACCAAAAGTTTAAGCAGAAAACATATGTTACCATGATGGTTAATTTTATCTTTTATCTGCAAACCAAAATATTTATCTCTTCTGCGTCATGACCTCAATGCTGAGAAACGTAGTCTAGATTTAAATTGCTACATGTCATGGACATGAATCGTGGAGAGGAATCTCTTCGATCTTTCCGGTGTTACGCTGTCTGCAGAGCCTGTAGCAAAGACCCCTCCCCCCCGTAACACTCTTCATCTGATCACTCAAGTATATCATATACACAAGTGATATATCTCTGCTTCTGCGTTTCCCCATTATTGTCAGTGACAATGCGTTTTTCTATGCACTCCTTGTGTGAAATGTGACCGAAGAACTGTAGAATGCATCTAGCACATACTCTTGATATCATCTCTGAAGTGTTAAAAAGCACGTTACACGCTCATACGAACTATTAAAAAAAACATGAACCATATCTGTAGTTCAACTACTTAAAGAAGAATATAGATGTCCACATATTGTAAAAATGTTAGACTCCCGATGGAAACCCGAAATAATCCAATGGTACCCAAGATGCATAAAAAGGTCCAGAAGAAGACCGAAGGTACGCTGGATAGATGAACTCAGGAAGCATGGCAGCATCACATGGCATCAACGAGCAAAAAATCGAACTATTTGGAGTCAATTTTGGGAGACCTTCATCCAGCAGTGGATCGACCCTGGTTGACAGTGATGATGAATGATACTGTACAAATAACTATGACTAGGTGCTATGGTTTTATAACACAGTGCTGTTGTCAATTTATAACATGGTACAGAGGATAATTAAGTGATATCTAACATATATGAAGTTTCCGGCTTTAACTTGGTGGAACTCCATATAAAAATATCAAACAATAAAATATTTTATTATTCCACTGATAACATTAATTCCTGCTACACGAAGAGAGTCTCGGGATAGGAGATATAAACACGTTTAGCAAGGATCAGTATTATTAGTGAAATATCAAAGTTTATTGTTAAATATTCTGATATTACCCGTGTTTGCACTGTAAGTTTCTCAGAGCTTCAAAATGATCCACAAGTGTCATCGAATTCATGAACATTTGAAAGCGACTTTTTTAGTTCGTAAGAATGGTTTTGTAACACGGTACATATGATTGTTTACTGATATCATCCATATCTGCACTGTAGATTTCTCAGAACTCCAAAGAAAACCATAAGTGTCTCATCATATACACGAACATTAGAAAGCGAACTTTTGATTTTTTTTGCAAGAATGGTTTTGTAACACGGTACTTTGTAAGGCCTTATTATTGACTGATTTTATCCGTATCTGCAGTGTAGATTTCTTAGAACGCCAAAGTGAACCACAAGTGTCACCATATACCTGAACATTTGAATTTCTGAATTTGTAAGAATGATTTTGTAACACGGTACAGAGGATTATTAACAGATATCATCCGTATCTGCAGTGTAGATTTCTCAGAACGCCAAAGTGAACCACAAGTGTCACCATATACCTGAACATTTGAATTTCTGAATTTGTAAGAATGATTTTGTAACACGGTACAGAGGATTATTAACAGATATCATCCGTATCTGCAGTGTAGATTTCTTAGAACCTCAAAGTGAACCACAAGTGTCACCATATACCTGAACATTTGAATTTCTGAATTTGTAAGAATGATTTTGTAACACGGTACAGAGGATTATTAACAGATATCATCCGTATCTGCAGTGTAGATTTCTCAGAACGCCAAAGTGAACCACAAGTGTCATCATATACACGAACATTTAAAAGCGAACAAAATTGATGGTTATGCAAAGTCCGGGCTAATAATAAAGTGGAGCGAGGAGACAAATCTGTCCCCCTTGTGCAGGTCAACGCTTGCTGCTTCCTCCACTGAGCTCTTCTCTCGTGTTGGTATGACATCATTTTGTCGTCGCACTACGTCGGCTGCAGTATCTGAGGATATGTCTGCAGTTAAATATATTCCATAAATTCTTCACCATTTTCAATATTTTATGTTGTCGACTACAAAAGTTTTGACATCCATTTATATTTCCTTGTCAGTGTCTGTTATTCTATCTTACCCTTACACTTTTAACTTGAAAAAAAAAACAAGGGTTTTACTAGAGCCAAAATAGTATGATTCGATGAAAAATACTGAAGATCTAAAAGCAAAAGTCCCTAATACAATCCTTAATTTCAATATCTTTTATAACTTCGTAATTTGTTTCCCACATAGTTGTGTTAAAAAATGCATTTATATTGACAAGAAATGGAGAAAAAAAAATGTATATTATTATACTTTCGTTGCATACAGTAAAAACTTGAAGGGTTTATTGTAATGTGGCAATCTCTTCCAATCAGCCAGAAAAGTGTTTAAGAGATTTTATTGAAAACTAGACTTAAATTAAAACTTTGCAAATGATTCGAGCGGATTTCCAATAAATCTAAAAGCTCGCATGCCTTCGTAAAGTTTTCATGGATTCATTAAAGATTTTTATTTTTTGGTGAATATGTGCTCTTATGAATATAATATCAAAAATGTATTCCTTATTTTTAACGAACTTACTAAAAAATTAGTGCTGAGCCTTGCCTTATTTTTTTTCAAAACCTTAACGAAAGCTCCGTTCGAGTTATACTCGTAAAACAGCCAAAACTAAATAAGTATCATATTATGTAATTTTTTATCGTCATCCTCATACGTTTTTAACATACCATCACACTATATAATATTAGTTTAGTAAGTACTTAAGCGTCTCGAGTTTATTTATAGGATAGCGATAGGGAACAAAGTAAACGGAGCACTATATATTATATACAACAACCGCGCTACATCAACCGTAGCAGTACGTTTTTCTTTATTTTTTAATCTATTTTTCTATCTTTGTCCCTTTCATTTCTTAGATATTAATGTTTTTAAGAACAACTAAATATGTTTCCTTTTCATTTCTTTATTTTATACTTATAATTTGTAATTTTTGTTTTTTCTCACTGTTCACTGTATGTGTATATCCCAAAAACGTCACCTATCAACTTATCTGAGGGAGGGGTTGCCTTATTCTTATCTGAGGGAGGGGCCATATATTTGCGTAATTAATTATGTCAAATAAATAAAACACGCCAGATAATAATGTACCAAATGTGTAAACGTGCCAGATGAATTAAAAAAATAAATATATTGTAATATAATGCTGACAGAATTTTATGATTGTACGAGATAAATTTGCCTGGATCAGTAAATATGTAGGTCGGGAGACGAGTTGTCCCCCCTTACAGGGGTCAACGCCTGTCGTTTCCTGCAATGCTGTTCCCCGGCTTGCTGCACTTGATACGGGTAAGGAGGAAATGCCTGCATTTTCCAACATCCTGCAATACACTGCAGGACCGATTCAAGTAAATTTTTAAACTATCAATTAATTAATTTGACCAGAATAAATGTGATTGAAATGCGTGCATTTATAGTATGTCTTGTATTAAAATCTTTGATAAATAAATGATTGAATAGTTATATTATTAATAATAATAATAATAAAGACAATTTATATAGAGTTGTTTAGAGAGCAGACTCCTCAACGTAGTTCTAACTCGGGGTTTGAACTCACTATTATTGACTGATCAAAAATATTACAAAATAAATTTATATAACTGTGTAAGAATAGAAAAGTGGTGGCTGCGGCCATTAGATAAGGTACTTTCTATGTAAAGAAAAAATATCTAATATATTGCATGAAAAATCATATCCTGTGAAAACTAGGTTCTTCCTAAATGGCAGTCTTTCTTTTTTAACTCAAAACCCAATAGAGTTATTTTGAAATTTTTTGGCAGCAAAGGTAAAAAAGTTTTTTTTAATAGGCAATATACCCACGACCTCCGTGGCCTGTTTGGTAAGACGCTTTTCTCCCAGCCCGGAGTTTGTGGGTTCGATTTCCGTTGAAACCCACATTTTTTTAAAAGGATTCTAGTATGGTTTTCTCTTTAGACCTCTTTAATATATTTTTGGTTGAGTTAAAGATATTGCCACATCGCAATAAACCCGCTAGGTTGTATTGTATACAACGAAAGTGTAATGCATTACAATACAATATCCACATTAGGATGATTTGTACCACCGAATCAAACCCAAAAATGCTACTTTAATAGTCAATACCTATATACTATAATAAATGAAATAAAAATGCTATAATACTTTAATAGTCAATACCTATATACTATAATAAATGAAATAAAAATGTTATTTTAATAGTCAATACCTATATATAGTACTATAATAAATGAAATAAAAATACTACTTTAATAGTCAATACCTATGTACTACAATAAATGAAATAAAAATGCTACTTTAATAGTCAATACCTATATACTATAATAAATGAAATAAAAATGTTATTTTAATAGTCAATACATATATACTTTAATAAATGAAATAAAAATACTATTTTAATAGTCAATACCTATATACTCGTACTATAATAAATGAAATAAAATAAATTAAGCTTTAACTGATTAAAGTTTAAAATTAACATCATTAAACAGGAATAGGTTTTTGAGTTTTTAAATTGTTCCTTAAGTTTTTAAATATAGTAAAAGTGTACATTGCAATAATTTTATTTGAAGACTATTGGGTTGACTCAATTTTCTAACCAGAGAGATACATGCATTTTATCACGTCGTGTCCCTTGCGGGGTAGGTAGAGAGAACAGATCTCTAAACTTTTCAACCCAAGCACACAACTTTCGCCTCCTACACATACATACATCTCGTCATGCATTCTATTATTCATAATTCACGCTTTACCTTTTAAAATCTGGTCCAATTGGTCCAATCACGTTTACTCAGTCTACCTCTTCAGCGTACACATTGCAACTCTGACTTGTATATTTGACTAGTCATTCTTTCATCATTCAATCTCTCCACATATTTAAATCATTTTAAAGTTTCTTTCTTTATCTTACTTAAAACATTCATTTTATCCATGCATTCATTTATGATGTCTTCATTCCGCCTCCTTTCAAACATTGACACTCCACATTTTTTTCTTAGTGTACGCATCTCTAAAGCATTCATCTTACTTCTATACGTTATCAGGTAGCAGCGGGTGGTTGACGTTGACAAAGATAGCTAATCAAAACACGATATTGTTGTACGTAAAGTCCATTATTAAACTACTTCTAGAAAAAAACTCACGATCGTAGAGTTAAAAGTTTAGTTACACTTACGAAGTTTAGTCTAACATCGGATTTTTATTCAAATTTCACAAAAATTCTAATTACTTGAGAACCACTGAATATCGCTGAACATACATGGGGGTTAAATAGATAGGTATTGAGGTCCCCCATCACCCTGCTTCCGTTGATCGTCGTCGGCTGTTACACCCTGTATAAAACAATTTTTTTTTATTTATCTAACGAATTGCATTACAACGAAAATACATTTTTTGTGTTATCCAAATAATTTTATAAAGTATGAAAACTCTCATTTAAATTGTTACATCGAGGGTCAAATAATACCTTGAATATGCCCAGCATAATTTTTTTACTTATACATCTTTGCAAGTAATAACGTCTAGACAGAAATATTAGTCGAATTGTATTTTACTTCATTAGAGCACGAAAAGTATTGCTGCTTGGGAGGATAAAACATGAAATCAAGAGACATCTAAAAAAATGAAACCTAAGAATATTATGATAATTCTGTATTATATGAAAGTTCAGTCGTTTAGAATAAATGATTTGAAAAAAATATATCGTTACTACCCCTTTAAGAAAGAAAAAATAAATTAAGGGTTTAAACAATATGCAATCATAAAGTTTTAAATTTAAATTGAAATATGAATAAATGACCACTGTTGAACACATTCTTTAGATCCACGATGACTAAGGGGTTGCGAGCGTCGCGTCGGAAGTAACTGAAAGCACCAATCAAGGGATGAACTGATAAATAATTAATTGCTTGAAATTATCTACGCTACAAGAAGTTCTATTTCTATTCTTGAATTACGAACTATTACGAAACGTCACACATCTAACGAAGCACTTTCATCTTCTTAGTGCCGGTAATATATTTGTATTGCGTAGACTGTTAATCACTGCCATAAAGCTGATATAATGGTATTACTGAGACTTATATAACTGCGCTTCTTGCAGACTAAAATATCTTTATAGAACATTACACAACGGTGTTCAGAGAAATATACTTTGTCATTTGTTACATCGGAATGTCATAATTAATGAAATGAGAACGCATAATTAAGGGTTTAATAAATAAATGTTATATGTGTTAGCCAGGAAAGATTTTTATTACAGATAGTGCACGTCATACGTGCTAACTTTTAAGTATGCCATAAAGCCTTTCCGGCACTGGCCACAAGTAAATTTCGTATATAACATATGTAAACGAAAAGGATGTTTCGCGTTTAATGGTACCTTGTGGATACTTGACCATTTCTTTCATATATAACATATTTAAACGAAAAGGATGTTTCCCGTTTAATGGTACCTTGTGGATACTTGACCATTTCTTTCGTATAAAACATATGTAAACGAAAAGGATGTTTCCCGTTTAATGGTACTTTGTGGATACTTGACCATTTCTTTCGTATAAAACATATGTAAACGAAAAGGATGTTTCCCGTTTAATGGTACTTTGTGGATACTTAACCATTTCTTTCGTATAAAACATATGTAAACGAAAAGGATGTTTCCCGTTTAATGGTACTTTGTGGATACTTGACCATTTCTTTCGTATAAAACATATGTAAACGAAACGGATGTTTCCCGTTTAATGGTACTTTGTGGATACTTGACCATTTCTTTCGTATATAACATATGTAAACGAAAAGGATGTTTCCCGTTTAATAGTACCTTGTGGATACTTGACCATTTCTTTCGAACAAAATGCATAATTATATTGGAAAATTTTCGTTATACGCTGGTACTAAATAAATGTATATATACATTTTTTAACGGAGGACTGAAATCTTGGAGTAATTTTGGAGTCTTCTGGCCATTATCAAAGAAATTATATTTAAATTTTACGGTCGTTTTGACATTAAACCCTCTGCAATAGGTTGTATTTCTATTGAAATTTACCTAAAAGAATGAAAATAGAATAAATGTGTTAGAATTTTTTGCATTTTATTGAATAAAATAAATGTGATTAAGGAATAAACGAATATGACATAACTGTTATTGAAGGTGGACATTGTGTAGATAATTGAAAAAATAAATCTTGAGATAGTCTGAAGAGGTTTACGAATGTGTTATTAAGAAACAAATACAATAATTCTTCCATTTGAGCGGATAATTGGTTCCAGGTAAACAGCGCATAAATGAAACCCACATAAATGGAACCATTAAATGCTGCGTATATCAAAATACGTCTTGAAAATTGATTTTTTTAAACTTTTTTTTAGATAATCTTTTCTTATTTAGTTAAAAAAGCTTGAGTATTTATTTTAAAGTTTATGTAAATGTTTACTGACAGTTAGTAAAACATACATTTCGATGAGAGCTATACGACGAAATAATTACAGAACTCACAATTTGCTGTACTAATTCATTAATGTTTGTACTCGATGTTTAAATTATAGAAAATACAGAACTCACAATTTGCTGTACTAATTCATTCATGTTGTACTAGACATTTGAACCTTTCATTATCACTGTTTTTGCTATTACTCTTACGAGGAAAAATAACAGAACTCATAATTTACTGTACTAATTCATTCATGTTTGTACTCGATGAACTCATAGAAAATACAGAACTCACAATATGCTGCACTAATTCATTACAGAGCTCACATAAAATACAGAACTCACAATAAGTATGTTCATGAACTCACAATTCATTTATATTTGTACTTGATATTTGAACTTCCATTGTCACTGTAGTTGTTTTTACAGTCTTAAATCTTACAATTATGGATGTTGCTGATATAGAAAAATTATCTAGTCTGCTGCTTTGCTGTTGTTTTCCATTCCTCTAGTTCTAAACATAATAAACAGTGTCTCAGTACATCCGGGTAAATAAAGGGATTGATGTTTATCTGAAATAAACGGAGAGCGAAAAAGACGGAAAGTGAGCAATATTTTGACAATAGAGACGGTGAAAGACGGAAGAAATAGAGTAATATTGTAGTATGACATATTAAAGAAAAATTATTATATAATAAATGAAATAAAAATGTTATTTTAATAGTCAATACATATATACTTTAATAAATGAAATAAAAATACTATTTTAATAGTCAATACCTATATAGTCGTACTATAATAAATGAAATAAAATAAATTAAGCTTTAACTGATTAAAGTTTAAAAATAACATCATTAAACAGGAATAGGTTTTTGAGTTTTTAAATTGTTCCTTAAGTTTTTAAATATAGTAAAAGTGTACATTGCAATAATTTTATTTGAAGACTATTGGGTTGACTCAATTTTCTAACCAGAGAGATACATGCATTTTATCACGTCGTGTCCCTTGCGGGGTAGGTAGAGAGAACAGATCTCTAAACTTTTCAACCCAAGCACACAACTTTCGCCTCCTACACATACATATTATACATCTCGTCATGCATTCTATTATTCATAATTCACACTTTACCTTTTAAAATCTGGTCCAATTGGTCCAATCACGTTTACTCAGTCTACCTCTTCAGCGTACACATTGCAACTCTGACTTGTATATTTGACTAGTCATTCTTTCATCATTCAATCTCTCCACATATTTAAATCATTTTAAAGTTTCTTTCTTTATCTTACTTAAAACATTCATTTTATCCATGCATTCATTTATGATGTCTTCATTCTGCCTCCTTTCAAACATTGACACTCCACATTTTTTTCTTAGTGTACGCATCTCTAAAGCATTCATCTTACTTCTATAAGTTATCAGGTAGCAGCGGGTGGTTGACGTTGACAAAGATAGCTAATCAAAACACGATATTGTTGTACGTAAAGTCCATTATTAAACTACTTCTAGAAAAAAACTCACGATCGTAGAGTTAAAAGTTTAGTTACACTTACGAAGTTTAGTCTAACATCGGATTTTTATTCAAATTTCACAAAAATTCTAATTACTTGAGAACCACTGAATATCGCTGAACATACATGGGGGTTAAATAGATAGGTATTGAGGTCCCCCATCACCCTGCTTCCGTTGATCGTCGTCGGCTGTTACACCCTGTATAAAACAATTTTTTTTTATTTATCTAACGAATTGCATTACAACGAAAATACATTTTTTGTGTTATCCAAATAATTTTATAAAGTATGAAAACTCTCATTTAAATTGTTACATCGAGGGTCAAATAATACCTTGAATATGCCCAGCATAATTTTTTTACTTATACATCTTTGCAAGTAATAACGTCTAGACAGAAATATTAGTCGAATTGTATTTTACTTCATTAGAGCACGAAAAGTATTGCTGCTTGGGAGGATAAAACATGAAATCAAGAGACATCTAAAAAAATGAAACCTAAGAATATTATGATAATTCTGTATTATATGAAAGTTCAGTCGTTTAGAATAAATGATTTGAAAAAAATATATCGTTACTACCCCTTTAAGAAAGAAAAATTAAATTAAGGGTTTAAACAATATGCAATTATAAAGTTTTAAATTTAAATTGAAATATGAATAAATGACCACTGTTGAACACATTCTTTAGATCCACGATGACTAAGGGTTTGAGAGCGTCGCGTCGGAAGTAACTGAAAGCAACAATCAAGGGATGAAATGATAAATAATTAATTGCTTGAAATTATCTACGCCACAAGAAGTTCTATTACTATTCCTGAATTACGAACTATTACGAAACGTCACACATCTAACGAAGCACTTTCATCTTCTTAGTGCCGGTAATATATTTGTATTGCGTAGACTGTTAATCACTGCCATAAAGCTGATATAATGGTATTACTGAGACTTATATAACTGCGCTTCTTGCAGACTAAAATATCTTTATAGAACATTACACAACGGTGTTCAGAGAAATATACTTTGTCATTTTTTACATCGGAATGTCATAATTAATGAAATGAGAACGCATAATTAAGGGTTTAATAAATAAATGTTATATGTGTTAGCCAGGAAATATTTTTATTACAGATAGTGCACGTCATACGTGCTAACTTTTAAGTATGCCATAAAGCCTTTCCGGCACTGGCCACAAGTAAATTTCGTATATAACATATGTAAACGAAAAGGATGTTTCCCGTTTAATAGTACCTTGTGGATACTTGACCATTTCTTTCGAACAAAATGCATAATTATACTGGAAAATTTTCGTTATACGCTGGTACTAGTAATTTTCGTTATACGCTGGACCATTTCTTTCATATATAACATATGTAAACGAAAAGGATGTTTCCCGTTTAATAGTACCTTGTGGATACTTGACCATTTCTTTCATATATAACATATGTAAACGAAAAGGATGTTTCCCGTTTAATAGTACCTTGTGGATACTTGACCATTTCTTTCATATATAACATATGTAAACGAAAAGGATGTTTCCCGTTTAATAGTACCTTGTGGATACTTGACCATTTCTTTCATATATAACATATGTAAACGAAAAGGATGTTTCCCGTTTAATGGTACCTTGTGGATACTTGACCATTTCTTTCATATATAACATATGTAAACGAAAAGGATGTTTCCCGTTTAATAGTACCTTGTGGATACTTGACCATTTCTTTCATATATAACATATGTAAACGAAAAGGATGTTTCCCGTTTAATAGTACCTTGTGGATACTTGACCATTTCTTTCATATATAACATATGTAAACGAAAAGGATGTTTCCCGTTAAATAGTACCTTGTGGATACTTGACCATTTCTTTCATATATAACATATGTAAACGAAAAGGATGTTTCCCGTTTAATAGTACCTTGTGGATACTTGACCATTTCTTTCATATATAACATATGTAAACGAAAAGGATGTTTACCGTTAAATAGTACCTTGTGGATACTTGACCATTTCTTTCATATATAACATATGTAAACGAAAAGGATGTTTCTCGTTTAATAGTACCTTGTGGATACTTGACCATTTCTTTCATATATAACATATGTAAACGAAAAGGATGTGTCCCGTTTAATGGTACCTTGTGGATACTTGACCATTTCTTTCGTATAAAACATTTGTAAACGAAAATGATGTTTCCCGTTTAATAGTACCTTGTGGATACTTGACCATTTCTTTCATATATAACATATGTAAACGAAAAGGATGTTTCCCGTTTAATGGTACTTTGTGGATACTTGACCATTTCTTTCGTATATAACATATGTAAACGAAAAGGATGTTTCCCGTTTAATGGTACCTTGTGCATACTTGACAATTTCTTTCGTATATAACATATGTAAACGAAAAGGATGTGTCCCGTTTAATGGTACCTTGTGGATACTTGACCATTTCTTTCGTATATAACATATGTAAACGAAAAGGATGTGTCCCGTTTAATGGTACCTTGTGGATACTTGACCATTTCTTTCGTATATAACATATGTAAACGAAAAGGATGTTTCCCGTTAAATGGTACCTTGTGGATACTTGACCATTTCTTTCGTATATAACATATGTAAACGAAAAGGATGTTTCCCGTTTAATGGCACCTTGTGGATACTTGACCATTTCTTTCGAACAAAATGCATAATTATATTGAAAAATTTCCTTATACGCTGGTACTAAATAAATGTATAGATACATTTTTTAACGGAGGATTGAAATCTTGGAGTAATTTTGGAGTCTTCTGGCCATTATCAAATAAATTATATTAAAATTTTACGGTCGTTTTAACATTAAACCCTCTGCAACAGGTTGTATTTCTATTGAAATTTACCTAAAAGAATGAAAATAGAATAAATGTGTTAGAATTTTTTGCATTTTATTGAATAAAATAAATGTGATTAAGGAATAAACGAATATGACATAACTGTTATTGAAGGTGGACATTGTGTAGATGATTGAAAAAAGAAATCTTGAGATAGTCTGAAGAGGTTTACGAATGTGTTATTAAGAAACGAATACAATAATTCTTCCATTTGAGCGGATAATTGTACCAGGTAAACAGCGCATAAATGAAACTCACATAAATGGAACCATTTAATGCTGCGTATATCAAAATACGTCTTGAAAATTGATTTTTAAAACTTTTTTTCAGATAAACTTTTCTTATTTAGTTGAAAAAGCTTGAGTATTCATTTTAAAGTCTATGTAAATGTTTACTGACAGTTAGTAAAACATACATTTCGATGAGAGCTATACGACGAAATAGTTACAGAACTCACAATTTGCTGTACTTATTCATTAATGTTTGTACTCTATGTTTAAATTACAGAACTCACAGAAAATACAGAACTCACAATTTGCTGTACTAATTCATTCATGTTTGTACTCGATGAACTCACAGAAAATACAGAACTCACAATATGCTGCACTAATTCATTACAGAGCTCACATAAAATACAGAACTCACAATAAGCATGTTCTAATTAATTTATATTTGTACTTGATGTTTGAACCTTCCATTGTCAATGTAGTTGTTTTTACAGTCTTTAAATCTTTCAATTATGTATGTTGCTGATATAGAAAAATTATCTAGTCTGCTGCTTTGCTGTTGTTTTCCATTCCTCTAGTTCTAAACATAATAAACAGTGTCTCAGTACGTCCGAGTAAATAAAGGGATTGATGTTTATCTGAAATAAACGGAGAGCGCAAAAGACGGAAAGTGAGCAATATTTTGACAATAGGGAAGGTGAAAGACGGAAAAAATAGAGTAATATTGTAGTATGACATATTAAAGAAAAATTATTTCGTAGACAGAAAGACTCGTTTCGTATTCTCTACTTTCTCAAAAAGTGTTATTATGTGTTAGTTAACAACTTTGACTTAAGCTGAACTGTAGGATGTTGTTAAAGTTGTAGTAATAGAATTTAACTATTCATATAAAGTACTTAATAATACCCGTCTCAGGAATATTATGGCTGGCAGATGGCACTTTCGTTTCAAAATAAACCTGCGGTCAGTAGCTTTCGAGTTAATGAGATTTTCTCCGAAATTTTCCGAAGAAAATTTATTTGCTTCATTTAATGTCTTCCTAATTACCGATGTGTCTTGATAAAAGTCGTGTCTTTAAACACACGTTACACAGACCGACAATATGCTACCACAGCTGTTTACAGAAAGTCAAAATTTTATTGGAAAATGATGGAAAGCTCTCAGAAAATACTGTAGGATGGAATATTAATTTTAATGTGTGAAAAGTGGTAAATATAATAAAACGAATGGCGCCTTGAAGATAAAATTAAACGAACCGTTCCAGAAAAAAATAATGTTAATCCATAAATATTATTTATATTGCGCGTAATTAATTCATGTTTTATTTTTTGTCTTCAATTACAAGTAACACTGCATTGTATTGAATTGTTATAATACGCTTTCATTGTATATAATACAGTTTTGTTGTTTTTTTTTCCAGTATGGCAATCTTTAATATAAATGTTTTATGATAGATGCCTGAATTAAAAACAACACTGGAGCCTTATTTTATCTGGGTTCTAATGGTGTCGAACCTCCAACTATCGGGCTGTAAGTCAAGCCTCTTATGAACTAGGCCAGAGAAGGAGTGTTTTCAATTTATTTTAATACATTTCTTTATGGCGAGCTCATTATAAGCATTTTTTCTATTCATTTATACATATCATCCCGATGTTTCTTTGTAGGGGTAAGTAGAAAAGATTCAGTGCCTCATTTTTCAATCACGAAATACTTCCTTCGCCTCCCATTCATACGTTTACCTCCTCATAAAGGTTATTTTTGTCAATTAATTTCTTACCTCTTATTAGATAATTAAACGAAGTTCCTTGAAAAAACTCAAAGCAAATTTATAAAAAAACTTATCAGATTTAAACTTTTATTGATGCGGTTTTTCGTTAATATAGTAAGATGAAGAAGAACATTTTTGAGATGATTTGGGCATGTAGAACGAATGAATGAAGAAAAACTAACAAAACTAATGCATAGTACAATATGAAATGAAGGCGATGAGAAAAAAAACAAGGAAAGTATGGTTGGATCAAGTGAATGATATTTTGAAAGAAGGAAACGTAGAAAGTCAGAAAAATAGTAGAAGTTATATAACATAGAAGTTATATATGTTAAGAAGGTAAATGGATGTAGAATAGGCTAAGGATGTGTGTTGAGATATGAAAGGCTGGTGCTTTATACTTTCTGCCTACTCCGACAGGGATATAGCGTGATGTTATGCATGTATGTGTATAAGATGATACATTTTTATTATTTGATTAAATTATTCACAAATAAATATACATGTTTAATGTCACATTAGGAATTTAATTTTAATTTATGAAAAACTATAGCCACCCTGTGATTTGTGTATTAACAGTTGGAATCAGTTTAATTTTTTACACTCCATAGAAATCTGAAAAAGCTGGTTTTGCACATTATAATAATAAAATGACAATTTATATAGCGCCGTTTAGAGCAGCATTATCTTACCCGGAATCTAATCCCAATATTATTAACACACGAACAATATATTTAAAAAAAACATGTTGAGTGTAAGAATTAAGAATAGATAAGTGGTGGCTGCGACCATTATATTAGATATTTTCTCGCATTTTTATATGTTTAGAAAAACATATAAGAAAACCGCAGAAAATTTATCTACAAAGATACTATCAAATATCGAAAGATCTACAAAGAAACCTTTGCAGATCTTCCGATATGTTACATTAACACATTCGGCTTTAGGTGGAGTGTAGAGTATGTGTAAGTGTTTATATATTATCTTACATTTTGGGAAGGCCTTACAAAAAGAGATGTCTTCAATAGCTTCCTAAATCTGCGTTGTTGTTGCTGGGCCTGATACTCGATGATTCTCTCGCCATTCCATCGTCAATTCAGTTGGAAAGCGAAGCTATGTCAGAGTTTATGGATCTTTCTTTTTTTCATGTTTAAGTGACTGAGCCGTTGCACACCAGCAAACTCACCGACCACACCGCTGTATTGAATCTGAAGTGAGACGACCGGAACACATCGGCATGTTTTTTCCTTTTTTTATGAAAGGATAGATATGACCGAAGTAATAGGTACACCGTATACCCCCAATAGTAGGCAGAAAAAGCTTGTGTAATTCGAAGGAAGTAGCATACAGTGAGGCTCGAACCAGCGACCTTCCATACGGAAGACCAGTGTATTAGCGTGGCCATGCAACTTCTCAAGCTTACACTTAAAGGCAGACTATTCCATGCCGCAGGACCAGCAATGGTAAAAACCTTGTCATAAAATTCCACAGATCTTTTTTTAAATCTCCTAAAGAAAATATTTATCTTATAACACTTAAAGAGTTTTTTACACACCGCAACGCATTGCACTTACTGTAATACGAGTATATTATAACATCTGACCTTATGGACGAAACGTTAGTATTGCATATTAATGTAAACAGTAACTTTGCAAATACTTAATGTAAAAAGCATTTAATTTTCAACAGTTGCAATATTTTATTGATAAAAAGGAACCTTTACTAAAGTGTATTGGTCTTAAGCTGAAACAATTTACAAGTGTTAGTAATAAAAAAGATAACATTTTAACTGTATGTTTAAAAATACTTTGGAATTTAACAAATGAATATTAAAGTTGGGATTAATTACAAATAAAAGAAAGGGAGCTTCATATATTTTATTTGTCGCTTGTAATACTATGTGATTAACCAATGACATACACAATTTCAGATTTTTTTATAACGTGTCTGAAATATCGTCCAAAAAAATATACACACACTTAAAATTATTATAGATTCAATTTTCATTAAGTTATACGAGTATCTAAGATCAAAACTTCAAATTAAAGAAGACACGCGTAGAATTTTTTAATTATGACAAATGCTCGAATTGATGGCCGCTCTGGCCCATGCTATGCTGATAATGTGGAATTGCAAACATCACGAATTAGTTGTTTTGGTATTTGGACGCATTTTTTTTCAATAGCTACTATCAATTCATTAACTGTTGTCAGTTTTGTACCATACACTTTATATTTGATGATCCTCCATAAAAAAAGTACGTTGGCGTAGATCTAGGGAGCGTGGAAGATATTCAATGCTATCTCTACGTCCAATCTCTAGGTAAATTTTCATCAAGATAGGTCTTCACATTATGATATTAGTGAGAAGGCGTATCATCTTGCTACAAATGAAAGTCTTTCTCATTTCTACACTCCTCACGAATGCATGGTATGATAAATTCAAGTAAACGGTACGGCGTAAAATTGTGTATTCCTCTTTTTGGAATACCTTATATTACGTTATAAAACGTTGCTTGTATATGAAATATTCAAGGGGTTTAACTACTTGCTACTCCTACATACACATACATTTAAAAATAAAATACCACGTTAAACACAACAATACCGCTCCCATATATCACATGATAGCTAAATGTAAACACGATTAAATCTTCCCTCGCGACTATTATTATTCATTGAACTCTAGACGTAGATGAAAAGAAATTATGATTTCAACTTTATAACTGAATTATTACAGTACCGCCTCACTTTATTTACAAAAATGAAAAACCAAATTGACAATAATGTGCTATTTATGTGACATCTAATTTTAGATTTAACACTTTTTCAACTTATGACGAATTTCCGAGCGTTCCGGATAGATCTGTATAATTATATTAAACATACGAGAATATGATGATATTTTGTAACTTATTTTAACTAATCTTGTGCAATCATTATTTAACTATTTTAAATACCAGAACCGCCATTTTGAAATGTACAGTGGCTACAATGCAATTAATTTCATGTTCTTCTTTTTCAATAGAAGCTTGTTAAATTATTGCAAACTGTAAAAAATATCAATAAAAACCTCAAGTATAGTTCACAATATAATACATATGTTACTAATTTAATTAATCTGTTATTTTAGATTCGAATTTTATTGGAAACGTTACGTGATTTTTGCTCTCATAAATTAATATAGTTGTAAAGATTAACTAAGACTTATTCGAAATCATCATCATCACTATCGCGCCATGTCCCTAGGACAGAGAGAACATATCTCCACTTCATTCTATTCTGGCACACGTGAATTGCTTCTGCCACATTTATATATGATACATACTTGGAAGTTTAAAGTTAATCTTGTTTTCTGTTTTAAAATATTATAAATTCAATGTCTGTATTTTTATTTTTTCCGTCAACTCAGATAATATGATGCCACTGCAGGTCTTTAACAAAAAAGCTATTTTACATAAAGCACTAGAATACTCGTTAAGACTTTGTCCAATTCCTGGGAAGTTCACAAAAACCATGATCTCTGTCTTGACCAAACATTTTTCAAGCACTACAATATTCCGGATTGAAGTACATAATTATAATTAAATGTGACCTTACAGCTGATGTATTGCGTAAGATTAAGAAGGACACTCTAAAATGTTTTTAAGTAGGAAGACCAAGTGATTGAAAAAGACAAACATGTAGTACAAATGTGAGCCAAAGGCATGGTAAAAAAAGTATGGTTGGATTAAGTGAATGAAATTTGGAAAGAAGGATAAAAAGTCAACAAATGAATGAAGAAAGACTTTGAAGTTGAACGAAGAAAGACTAACAAAACAAATACATAGTTCAAATGTGAGTAGGAGTGTGAAACGAAGACCAAAAAAGTATGGTTGCATCAAGTGAATGATATTTTAAAGAAGATAAAATTTAAATACGTAGTAAGTCTGATAAATTGTAGAAGGCGTATGAGTAGGTGCATGAATGTAGAAGAGGCTAGAATGCCTGCCGAGATAGGAAAGTCGGGCGCTACGTCTGCTGTGTTCACTTTGACAGGGAAATGGCGTGATAGTCTGTATGTACAAAATTCCGGCAACAAAATATCAATTTCTTTTTCTATACCTTTTCATTCATTGATTATCGTCAAAAAATACCTGCTCTTGTGTTTTTTTTAAATATTGACACTAAATTTTATTTGTCGTTAGCTTAAAAGTTGACTGAACTTGTGACCGCAAACAAATACTTGTTTCGAGTCCAAAATGTTATGGATTTACATTTAAAACCATGTTTAAAATATTGGTTAATTTTTTTTATTATAATAGTTAAGGCGTTACCACTCTGGAGGTTTAAATATTATGGATTTATATTTAAGACCATGTTTAAAATATAAGTTAATTTTTTTTAATATAATAGTTAAGACGTTACCACTCTGGAGGTTTAAATGTTATGGATTTATATTTAAAACCATGTTTAAAATATTGGTTAATTTCTTTTATTATAAGAGTTAAGGCGTTACCACTCTGGAGGTTTAAATGTTATGGATTTATATTTAAGACCATGTTTAAAATATTGGTTATTTTTTTTTATTATAATAGTTAAGGCGTTACCACTCTGGAGGTTTAAAAACATTGTAGTTTATTTAGTAATTTCCGGTTTCATGGTGTTCACCTCATTAACAACAAGTCATGTTTGTGCTTCCCTGATGATGAGAACCTTGAAACCGGTAGGATTATACTATCATTTGAAGTGTAAATAACAGTGTTTTACTAAATAAATAACAATTGGTTATAATCGTTACATTTCTTATGTATCGGAGATGTATTTTTTAAAGAAAATTTAGTTTTGTTTAATTAATTCAATTTAATTTATTTGGCAATTTATTGTACAGTGGATCTCTTTCAACCAATAAGACTGAAGTAACGCAGTTTCCGCCAAATGCTTGTTGTATAGAATTCCATTTCACTTTCGTTGTATACAAAACAATCTGGCGAGCTTATTGCCAAGGTGTTAAAGAAACCTTAAGTGAAAACTGGACTGACACTCTTTTAAAAAAAATGGTTCGCACGCAATCGAACCTACAGCCCCCGGGCTGGTAGACAAGTGTTTTACCAACTAAACCACGAAGGTCATAGCTGATAGGTTAAAAATCTTAGTTTACATGCAAACAGTAAAAAAGTCAGAACACACTAAAATTATAAGTATGGTTTGTGCTACCTGATGATGAGGGGAAAACCTTGAAACCAGTAGGGTTATACCGTAATATAAAGTGGAATAAACAGTGTTGGATTAAACAAATAACAATGTTTTTGAACCGCTATAGTGTTAATGCCTTAACTATAAATAAGATAAAATTATAAATTAAAAGCAGTGAGAATGAAGAAATGGAAAGAAAACATTCAAAAGATTTCCTTTTTTATCAATAATTTTCAAAGGGGAGAAATAAGGCAAGAGAAATAGGGGAAAGTTTTTTTAATTTTTTTTTTATTAAACAAGTAAATTATTGTACAAACATTTGTCAAGGCTATACCTATATACAAATTTATTACTTAACTAATCTTAATTATATGTTATAATTTATGAACTTATTTAATCTTATTTTCCTATATATCATTTTATTTTATTTATTCAATCTTAATATATGAGATCTTAGAAATAATTAACACCTACATACTACTTATAACTAGATAACAATTCTTACACTAATTATTTAGCAAAAACAAGTCCACTCGTTCAGGCTACTTGTATTCCATCACATTCACTCAGACCTTGGTCGTCCCAGCTAATACTGAAGGTGGACTACTTTGTCATTGAAGAAAAACATATATTTTTTAATCCACTTTTTGAAGCAAACCAATGAGGGTAAATTCTTACGGTAGCTATTAGCTAATTCCAAAGTCGTCATGGCTACATTAATGTATAACAGATAATATATATTTATTTTTTCAAAATTGATGATTAGAAACATTTTTTTCAAATTTATGGTTAATAATTGTGTTTTAATACCGATTGAATGTAAGGGATGGAAATATCTTACCGAATAGACCACGGAGTTAGTCAATGTGATTGTTTTGAAAGTAGAATTATTTTCACAATAATTCGAATTAGATAACAAAAAGTTATATTTACCTCCTGAATCTTTGAGGTAGAAAATTACTCAGAAACCAAGACAGTCCATGAAGTTGTTTCTCTAGAGATATGTTAGGTAAGGAAAGATGTCCGTGCTCAAGACAATTAAATTTAATTGAAATATCAGCAAAATGTACAAATGCTGGTACAATTGAATTATTTCAATATTGTATACGAGAATTGTATCTTAAATATTGAACAAGTCAGTTACAAACCTATTTTGTGTCGTTAAATGAATTATGTATGGTTTCTTAATGTACTCGTACATTAATTATTTAATCACTTCATTGTATCAAGCAAAATTTGGCGGGTTTATTACCAAAGGGTAATCTATTTCAACGAACTAGAATACTATTGTTGTGCAATTTTCTTCCCAGTGTTGGGTGAAAGATTTACATTACAACATTGTATTATACAAGCTGAAAAGCCCATCTAAGGATATGCGAAAACAAAGACTAAATACTTGTAAATTGATACACCTTACATTCTTTTCTTCCACGCTCTTCTTCTGTCAATCTGGTCTTTCAGTAGTTTTATAAAACCTGTTTTTTTAAGTTTGAAACCTGACGGTCGCACCGAATGTTACTATCTTTATGCATTTAACGCGTAAAAAATCAAGTTCTTTTTCGCATTTTATCACTTTAAAACATAATTTAACTGTGTGATATTTCACTTAATAATTACATTATTTTTTAAGTGTTTGTGTACTCGAAATGCGAATGACAATAAATATATTTTCATTTATTTTGTAAAAAAGATAAAAATAAATGTTAAATATAAAAAATAAATGACCTTATTTAATATTGCTAATACTCATCTTCTTCTAGTAATTGCGGACTTGTTTTACTTTAATACCATATGTGATTTTTTAAATAAAAATCACATATGGTATTAAATTTTTTAAATAAAAATTTAAGAATTCGAATATTTTTTTAATTACTATTATATTAATTCATTATAATTCAAATACTTACATGGACTCATGCGCAATATAAATTGGAACGCCTAGTCAAATTTAAAACGAGATTTATCCCCTGAAAAACTAATAATTCCTTATAAGAAAATGAACCGCGCAGCGAGAAATTTTTCGATGCTTCCCCAAAAACTAAAAATTTCGTGTAAGAAAACGAGCCGTATTCATTAGATTTTTTTTTAATATGTTATTTTTATTAATACGAAATACTGAAGAATTTAATTATTTGTCATTATTTAAGCCGTGCCAACGAAAAACCTTATCTGTGCCACCTAGTGGCACGCGTGCTATAGGTTCCCTCCTAGGCAATGAGAATATGCATACATTTTGACATCGCGTTATCAATGTGCTGTGAAGTTTCAGATATTGAAAATTTTGACATTAGAATCTAGAAACCAACTACAGTCTTCGGGTCCAAATAGAATTAAGAATTTATAGAGCCCTCCAAACAGGCTGTCAAAAAAAAGTGTCTAAACATGTGTTGATATGTATTCCATCAACTGACAGAAAGAAACCTTTCAGAACTTGCCAAATATGTGCTTAGCACAAGAAGATAAGTCACCCCCTATACATGTGTAAGAAGTGTGATGCATGTTAGCTCTCTACAAAGGAGTATGTTTACAGAGTAACCAAACTTAACATTATAATTTAATTATTTTAAAACAAATATGCAAAGTTTCATTACGAGATTCTTAATGTTTAATTAGATATACATTCAAACCTCGGGTCACGAACGCCTCTAGTCACGAACAAATCGGCTTACGAACACAATTTCCGAACAAATGTTGACTCGACCTGCGTACAATGCCTCGGCTCACGAATTAGTTGTAACGGTGCATTACGCAATTACGCATTAGTTGTTCTCAGGTGCGCGCATTGTGAACATTGTTTGTCGTTGCGTTCGTTGTTCTTGATACATTTTTTTTGCTTTTTATGTATATAATGTACAGTATATATAAAATATAGTTTGCATACCAAGAAAATTGTTTCGGTTACCAAAAAAATTGTTTCGGTTTGCGAACATTTCGGCTCGCGAATGGAATCAAAGAACGAAATAAGTTCGTAACCCGAGGTACCACTGTACCAATTATAGTAAACCCTTCACAAAAATCAGAATTCCTCAGAAACAAACCAGGCACATGGAAAGGTTGTTTTGATTTCGATTGGGTCTAAAAGTGTGAATGGCGGTGAATAAATTGCTATTTTATTATTATTATTTTTATAAGAGCTAGGACTGACTGGTAAGAGGTCTGGACGCTGATGATTATGAATAATCTTCCGCAATGAAGTGATTGAAAATATTTCATATTTCCCTTCCGTTCCTCTAGTGACCCAGTGACCCACGCGAGGTGCGGAAGGATCGCGTGCTGCGTTATGACAGCTCTCACCCACAGCCTAGCATACTATTCAAATAGTCTGCAAAGTAATCGATTTTGTTGCATCTAAAATGAAAACTATTTGGTTATTTTTAGCTGGAGGCGTAGTGATTTGTGTCAACTAAAAATGACGGGAGACGTTATTTATTTATTTATTTTACATTTGATACATGTTTAACTCAATTGTATCAAATAACAAGAAAACAATTATATATGATTAAAAGTCTAAATACAACATAACAAGAATAACAATGTTACTCAAGTTTTTCTGCAAATCGGTTCAGTTGTACCTTGAAACTTTATTAATAAGTTCAATCCTCAATTTGTATACTGGCTGGAACAAATGGAGAGAAACGACTGGGGTTATGTGTTATGACAAAAGGCTATCAATAAAATATATTATTTATAGTTAAGGGGCTATTATACTCTAGAAATTTGAAAAAATGTTTTTTTTTGCATATTCTTAAAGTTTAGACTTCTAAAAATATGTCCTCTAAAGGAAATTTAAAATTTTCCATATTTACGAAGTTATAACTATAAATGAGGCAACAATTACGCCGCACCGGAATAACTCAGACAATAATCTCAAAACTTAAAACGTGTTTTTCTTGAAACTAATTTTTTCGACCTGGTCGACATAAAATTTTAAGTTCTATCCAACCGATTGCCTTCAAATTTGATATTAAATGTTATAAAATATTTTCGTATCGTCCCTACCTTGAAAAATTCAAAACATTATTTAAATATTTTTTTAAATTTGAAAAAAGGGTACAAAAATTTAAGTTTTTTTCATATAAAGCCGCCATTTTACGTTTTTTTCTCTTTAGTACCAACTATAACGACATTATTTTTTATCAAGAAACTGTGTATGTTTGTGTTTTGAATTTGCGAAAGGATTCCAATCCTGTCAACCAGCTCACCCCCTTTTTTTACGACAAGATATAACAGCTGATAACTTCGTCAACATTCTCAAATTATCAATAAACAAAATGTAAAAAAAATGTTTAAGATAAATATATAAATTTTTTTATTTACTCTGAAAAAACGCCCGAAATTCACACCTCTAGAGTAGAATATTCCCTTAAGGCATTAACATTGTGGAGATTTAAAGAAATTGTAATTTGTTTTATCAACCACTGTTTATTCCACTTTATGTAACAGTATAATCCTACCGGTTTCGAGGTTTTCGCCTCATCATCAAGGGAGCACAAACAGCTTAAGAGCAAGATCTAAAAGATAGTGATCAGGTATGCTATCTACATGGAGCCGAGTGTTGGCCTCTAAGAGAAAAAAGAGGAACAATTGCTTTATATCATGGAGATGCGTATGCTACGGTGGTGACTAGGCGCCACTAGATTGGATAAGTTCCGAAATAAACGGATTCATTGATACAATTAAAGTGGCGCCAATAGTAGATAAGGCCCGGGAAGCACGACTACGCTGGTATGGGCACGTGCAACGGCGGGATGAACGGTCTACGTTTAAGACATGTACGAATTTGGAACTCCCAAACAGACGTAGAGGGAGACCCAAGAAGAGCGTATATAAGAAAGTGGAGAAGGACAGGACGAGTTTCGGACAGTCCCCGAATGATTGGCGAGATCAAGAGGGATGGAGGAAAAATGTCCAAGCAGCTGACTGATAAATGGGATAAGGCCAGGGAAAAGAAGAAGAAGAATTCTAAATTTGTCCTCCGAGATATGGTAGATATCGATATCGGTAAATTCATTCAACAAGGTAATCATAGGAGCTATATGAGAAGGACATGTATGTATAAAAGGCAAAATATGTGTGACGTCATAGGAAAGTCTGGCGCTCCCTCCGCTCTGCCTATACCGACAGGGACACGGCGTTATGATATGTATGTAGGTTTATTGATATATTATAAAGATGTTTAAACAAACCTTAGTTAAATCCAGACTTTTAAAATTTTTTGAGTACCAACGGGATTCGAACCTGCAACCCCAGATAGGAAAATAAGCGTTTTACCAACTAGACTACGTTTCCTTCTTTCAGAATATCATTCACTTGATCCAAAAATACTTTCTTTGGTCTTCCTCTCACACGCTTTCCACTTACATTTGAACTATATATTGTATTTGTTTTATTAGTTTTTCTTCATTCATTCATTCTACGTGCCCAAACGATATCAGCGTGCTCTTCTTCATCTTACTCAATACATCAGTCTTATGTTCACATTAATCTTTTAAAACTCGAAAGCGTAACACTACACAATTAAAAGTAATCTAAATTTCTATCGTCATTTATTTGGAAAGAAATTAAGTTTAACTATTGAAAAACATCAAATCGAGTGAAACAGAATCTTAAAATAGTTCCGAGTCAGATATTGTCTGTGGACCTCGAGAAATATCGTAAGAGACCGCTACGTCAGTTCACAGTTTCGTTCATCTCCCAAAATATTTACATTATTTATGTGTCCTTCGCGTCTTCGTGTATTACATGATAAATTATTATAACATTACACATCTCCACGTCTTCTTGATGGGACAATACTTCTTCCCTTCAACTCTGTTCCACGGCGGCGTCAAAATAAGCTGGCAAGAGTTTCAGACGGGAGGAAGCGACAAGGCCAGCCATGTTTACAAATCTGAAATGTGAAAGTGGAAACGGATCATTGCGACGAGTATAATAATTACGTGGGTTGTTAGGAATTTAAAAAAAAAAAGAACTATTTAATTAATTAACATAGTCTTTGAGGACTACACACTTGGTCCAGTGATTTTCCAATTTTTCATCACGTCTTAAAAAGAGGGTTTGTCAAACTCGACAAAATAGTCACTTATAGTACTACGACACTGACAATTGGTTCCAACTGAGCCGATTTTTGAATTACGGGAACAGAAATAAATTATACGAGGCCAAGTCCGGGGGAGTAAGGTGGATGAGGAACCAATTCGAAGATCAATTCATGCAATTTGTCATTGCGACCGTCAATTTGTGGAGCGACGCGTTGTCGAGCGGAAGAATACTTTCTTGCGCATTTATCTTGGCCGTTTTTCTTTCAATTCATCTTTTAAATAATCTAATAATGTCGCATAATAGGCTCCCGTTTTATTTTACCCTTTTCCAAGTAGTCAACTATAATGATTCGTTGGGAATCTCAAAGGTACCATATTTAACCTATTAGCTTACATATTAATTGAACAAGCTAAAGACAGTAATAATAATAATATAACAATTGAATGGTTGAAATAAAATAGGCACTAAGTACCAAAAAAAAACACAAAAACTAAGTATGCAGTTTCATTATATATGACATATAAAACTAAACTGCATACTTAGTTTTTTTTGTTTTTTTTTTTGGTACCTTGTGCCTATTTTAATTCAACCATTCAATTTATATAGCGCCGTTTAGAGTAAACTCTACTCAAGGGTACACTAACTCGGGACTCGAACCCACTATTATTGACAGATTAAAGTATTATAAAATAAATATATGTAACATAAGTTGAGTGTAAGGATAGTAATGTAGTGTATGCGGCCATTAGATTAGGTACTTCTTCGCATTTCTATACGTTCTAAAATACATTTTTGGTAAGAAAACTGCAGAAAACTTAACAAGGAAAGACGAACTACAAAGACACATTTATAGATATGATGATAAGAATAATTGATTATTTTATATGCTCGTAAGTTAAAAAATCTTCATCAAATGATCATATTTGAATTTATCAAGAGTTCTATGCGATTTATAGTATATTTTATAAAAGTGAAAAATCGATGCTGCACTCCCTCTGTATATGGATACTGAGTAAGGTGACCACACAGTGTTCTAACCAGTTATATGTAAATAGTCTTGTTTTAAGAGTTATTGTTTTAACCAGTGATATGTCGAGTTGTTTGTGATTTAATTTCATTGATATATGTTAAGAAAGCTTTTCTTATTCCCATTTCACTCATAAAAATTATATATACGCCCTTAATGTATCAGGGTATACGAATATCTATCGCAGATTGACTTCTGTACTCATATCAGGTAGCTCCATGGACCAATAAGTTGATCTCGCACTTTCTAGGGTAACTTCGTTATAAGGAGAAAATTCTACAAAGCTAGTCTTAAGAAGAAAACGTTTCTAAGCAATTGAGTAATATCTGGATTGTGTCACTATTATATAAACATCATTTACCCTCTTAAAGAACAAAAATGTATGAATTTTTATGGGTAAAATGGAATAGATCCCAATAGCAAAGTTTTCGAAATTCATTCATAGATGGTGGGGCATAACATGTAATCTAATGGTTTAGATTCACTCAGTTCACTTCAGATTCAAGTATGTGGGTACCACAGGATCGATTCCTGGCATAATCACTTCTAGGTTGTTTTTTTTTAAGAATAGATATGACCGAAGTCATAAATATCCTTGGTTTCCGTGTTATCCTCGCTCCGTCCTTGGCATGCTTTAAGAAGCGACTGAAAACACCCTTAATTTCTAGTCAGTAAAATAACGTGTTTCATTCCTGAATTTTCTTTTCCTTTCCTCTCCACCATTCCTTCCTTTCCTTTTGATTGATGATATCTCACTTTATATGAAAAATAATGTTCGGGTGATTGTCTGTCTTTGTGGGGTTCGTGGGCATATGCTCAAGTATGTGTTTATGGATTTCGTGGGGATGGATAGTCGTTTGAATGATTTATGCGACCACGTAATTTGCTTCATTTACTTTTGTCTGTTTGGTTGGAAGAGATTGCCACCTGGCAATAAGCATGCCAGATTGTATTTGCAATAAAAGTGTTAAATAAAATAAATAAATATCCTTATGCCACCGAACACTAGGCGGAAAAAGTGTCTGTGTTGTTCGAGGAGAGTAGCACAGCGCGGGGTTCGAACTGACAACCTTCCGCACGTAAGTTCAATGCGTTACCGCGCAACCATACACTTCGCAAGTTTTATTCTTACAACATATCCGTTTTTATGATGTTTCCGTACCTCTTAAACTATTTAGTTATCTTAAATTCTAAAAGTGCTACTAAACGATACTAAAATGGCGCTGTATAAATCTGTCAAACGAAATGCAGTAGCAGATTAAATATGTTTTGTGCAGTTCCATTTTTTGTGAATTGATAAGTGTCATTTTATATCTACCCATCAGCGAATGATCCTTTGTAAAATAAATGCTTCTTTCCAATTTAAATACTCTTGTATTGTGGGATTTTTTATACTGCTCCGTGTATGTTTGTTCTATTTTGCATTCTTTCTATTTTGATTCGTTTTATGTAAACTACCTACCTTAGGATGGGCATACGCGTTTAGTTTGACATGAGACTGCTTTGTATATAGCATTGTAAAAATATAAAAGCACAAATTAATAAAAAAAAACTGCTAATTGCCTTGGAATTTTGATCTCCTTGTCACCGGAAATTATTGTATTTTATATGTCAATGTTGTTTGCACACTAAACTGCAACGGTTTACACAAAATAAGCCAATTCACTATCAGGATTTTCTTATTGGTATTCAACAGTTTAACTATCATCACATAAAGGTATCCAAATGAAACGAAAATATATATTTCAGTTATCTTGTGACAATGTGTTTTCAATTTACTATTACACTCAAATGGTGTAGCTGATAATATACGAGTGTAAAATTCTTCTTCGAGCATTACAACAGTGTCAGACGCGTCAAAATGTCTGTCGGAACATTTCAGTCTGCAAGAAAGACAGTTAAATTAGTTGCAGGAAAAACATTATGCAACTTTATGGGTGTTATTAACCGTCTTAGTCAGGGTTTCCCAAACTAATGGGTTTATCCGGCACACAAACAGAAAAAATATTTCAGTCTGCAAGAAAGACAGTTAAATTAATTTGCAGGAAAAACATTATGCAGCTTTATGGGTGTTAATAACCGTCTAAGTCAGGGTTTCCCAAACTAATGGGTTTATCCGGCACACAAACAGAAAAAATATTTTAAGTGCAAATAATGAACTTTCCAAAAATGTTTAGTAATTTATCGAAATGTTTATTGCACAACTGATAAAAGTGAATATGTGAGTCATCATCATTCTAAACGCTCCTTTAGGGATGCCATGAAACGACTTCATCAAGGTCGGAATACAGCGTGACACTCCACGTCCTCCCATGTCAGGCTGAGACCACCAATCTCCCTATCGTGGCACCGGTGTAAGGTGTAGGATTGAAGTCCAATTCTTTTAGTCCATTACGAGCTGCGCAACTCTTGACCAACTTCCAGACGCAATCCTCAATACGTGGTCTTACGAGTACCACCTCCAACGCTTGACCTTTATTGATATGGTTATTTGCTATTGCTACTTTCGAAGATGGATCGTCTTATTTGTTACGTAGTCGTACCGTCTGATACATACCATCCTCCTTAATCACCAGTTCGTAGAGTTGAGAAATTTTCCCCTTTTGGCCTTATTAATATAGCAAAATAGGCAACATGCGCGTGCCAAACAGCTGATATTTCGTTCTCAGACTAAACGCTGAAGTGTTCCATATAGCCTTTATATTGGTAAAGGCACCAACATAGTCGTACAGCTAGTAAATCATCAATATTTTGAGGTGACTTTATATATAACAGTATTGAAGAGTCTGAATTACTGTGTGTGAATAAACGTGGTAAGGTCGACAAATTTCCGGCCAAATGATTATATTTAATTATTTTTTTAATATGCAACCCTGTAGTTCCAAACAGTTTTTAGAACGATAACTTATTTTTTCAAAGCCATTCAAAACATACCCAGAAGTTTTGTTCTCCAAAGGGTGCAGCACTACGGAAATCACTTTTAATTTTTCCACACAAATCGAATTTCAGTGTTAAAAATAAAAAATAAATTACAGTAATTATACAATTTTTTTTAAATTAAAATAAATTTCACTATCTATTTTTATATTTGTGTCACCTTGGCTTTCTTGGGCCGTGGAGATTCTGAACGGCGCCACTCAATCGAGTACCTTTTCGACTGAGGATTTTGTTACAAAACCATAGTTTCATCCCCTGTGACAACTGACTTAATAATTTATTTTCTTTACAGACACAACTATACCCACTTTAAGAGCGTTGAAATCATAATAATGTACAATATTTTTTTACCAAAAGTTATCAAATTTCACGAGCGATTGCAACTTTGACTCGTTGGATTGTTTATGTATGAATTTTGAGTTAAGTTTTAAAAAAACCTAGTGAGACGGCCAATATGGATCGTTTATTCTGTGTAAAATTATATAAACTTTTCAATAAAATGTTCCTTATTCATTCTGGTGAATTAACACTTATTCTAATATGTCCCTCTGCTCAATAAGTTTGGGGGCCCTGGTCCACGCATCACAGATATATGGTATTACCGACACAAAGAAGATGAAAGTGTTTCGTTAGATAATACATGTAACATTTCGTAATAGTTTATAATGCAGGAACAGAAATAAGATTTGTTGGTAATGTAGATTTTTTAAATTATTGATGCTGTCATTTCAAATAAGAATAGAATAAACCCTTTCGAATATTTTAAAATCTTAAAAGGGAACCAGACGATGCTGTGTGCTGTCACTGATGGTGTTTAGTATAATGTATTGTACATGGAGAAAACGCCATGATACAAGTTCTGGATATTTCGAATTTAGCAGGAAAGTTGCATCAAGATTGGCGGTTAAATAATTAATAACTTACGGATTATTCTACTCCTCTTACAGGGAGGATTTACTCAAACGAGTGAAGAGTTTTTGATATTTTTGATCAAAATATATCAATATGCTTTCACGACATTTGTCTTTAGAAAGTTGTCATTTCACGACATTTGTCTTTAGAAAGTTGTATTTCAGACGAAATAAGCATTGCATTTGATTTTTTGTGTAAATGTTAAATAAATAAATGTAAAATAAATGTTTAACAAAAATAATTAATATTGTGTGTCAGACAAATGTCTCAGAGCAGTCACTGAGCCTTGTGAGATAGCTGATAATGTTTTTTAATTTATTTGACACTTTATTGCACAAAAGTGAATTGGCGGGTTTGTTGCCCATACCAATCACGTACAATTATTTAGACATGAGTTACACATATTGTTCCAATTACTGGTTGAAAAGTTAGAAAGATTTTAGATAACAAAAAAATATTGAAGAAGTCATGAGAAAATATAAATGATAAATAGAGAATAAAATAAAAATTTAAAGTAGAAATAAGATGACGGAGTTTTTCATTTCAATTTTTACCCTTCTTCCAGCCCGGACGTTGCGGTCCGAGCTCCATTGTGAAACCCAGATGTTTTAAATGAACGAGATTTGTTTTGCTTCAAGTATCTTAAACACCTTTCTTGTTGGTTATGAGAGATTATTACATAGTAATACGCCTTCCAGATTGTATTGTATATAAGGAAATTGTATACAATACATTAAAGAAATGAAAAATAAAATGTACAAAATATTGATTTAATATCGCTAATGACGTGGAGAAGACAAGAAGGGATATGGAAAGATAGATACACATATATTATTGAAGAGAGATACAACGATTTTTATGCCGTTTTTTGAAGCGAGTCAATGAGGGTTAAAATCTTACTTTAAAAATAATTCAATAATAATACAGAAAAAAACGTCAAGTGTGATATTAAACGGAATAAAAAATAATTAATAAATCCAAGAGTATATTTGACCCAGTAACATCATTAAAATATACATTTTCGTATACTTAAAAGAATGGTTCAAATCAGGTCAAAAGCTAAAATACATGGTGTTTGAGCTTTTCCACTGGTTTGTAATGATTGTTCTAATTGAAATGAATGAATGCGGTTGATTCGACAAAAATAACGATGGGAATCTCCATTAGCATTGTATGTCAAGAGAAATTGTGTCAAAAAAAAAAAGAAAAATTTTCGTAACCTAATTTTTTTGTCTTTTCATTTTTTAGACTGATCTCACATTTCGTTAGAATGTAAACAATATTTTTTTAAATAAAAATTGTTATTTTTTTTGTTATTGCTGTTAAGAAACTTCAGTAGACATTTATTATATTGACTCATATAATCATCCTATTGCCTATTAAAAATTGACTCATATAATCATCATATTGCCTGGATTGCCTATTAAAAAAATACACGTGCAAAACAAAATAATTTTAAATATGGTATTGCTAATTACTTGTTATGTGTTCAGAATCCAACAAACTAGGCAACACTGGGAAAAAATCATAAAAATTGTAAAAAAAAACACAATAATCAATTAAATAGCAGTTTTAAAAAGGTCTTCAAAGTTCTCGAAAGACACGCGGGATCCCACTTCAAGGCTCGGATAATCGGAAGTGTCTTTTCAGGCCACCAATATTGTCGACAATCTGTCAGTAACATTCAGTTCATTGAGAATAGAAGCATTAGTTCGTCTTGCCATCCATGAAATTCATAATATCTTTCTCCAGCACCACATTTCAAATTTATCTATTGTACGCCTGTCACAGGCTCTCAGAGACGATGTTTCCGCGCAATTCATAATTATTACGAAGACAAGAGACCAAACTGACGCATTTTCTTCGTGATCGTGACAAATTCACCATGAACTTATTAAAAGTTGAATTTATTGTGTTTATTCTAAGTACAAACAAACAACCCTGCAATAAAGTAAGCTATAAAGTTCGATAACCTCTTTCATCATATTACTGGCATGCATAGGTTACTAGCTGCCTATATGAATACAGTTTGAGGTCAAGGGATCGGGTTATAAATTCAATGGCGCCTTAACCAAAACTACCATTGTAAGTAACATTTTTAGAAATGAAATTTTATGTGCACATTCGAGTAAATCCCTTTCTTCTGAGTAATACGTTATTAGAAATTCTACAGAAAAATAAAATACAAAATTAGAGCAAGCTGAGAAATGTTGCTATTTGAACAATTTTTTTCCGAGGCTATATAAAGAAAGATATTAAAATTTATATTTTGAGGCTTCCGCAGTTCTTTGTATCAACTGTATAAGGTTTTGCGGAGTATTGTATCGCGTGGATTGGGTTATGATGTCGACGTTTCGAAAACGTTACAGTTTCATCTTCAGGGCTTATTTGTAATCAACTTCGCAATAATAAAATACCTTATACAGCTTAAACTGAAATGTTTTATCTAAGCTCAACATCCCAATAAGTAATGTTTTTGACAAAAAATCAATAGCATATCAGAATATATAATGATATTTTAATTTGTTATTCCACTAATTATATGATTCCTCGTGATACGTGTTTCTACCTTGAGGCTCTCTTTAGGTGAAAGTAAACAATTAGAGTAATTTTAATTTAAGGAAAGATAAGAAGAGTGAGAAATAGAAGAGCATATATGACGATATGTATGGAGATTTGTCCTCTCTGCTTACTCCAAAAGGGTTATGGCTTGATATACAATTTAATTAAACATGATCATTAATCTTCCATGCCCACGTTTTACTCCCATACATCAATGTTGTGAACCATCATTTTTGTATGTCTTGATATTGCTTGGATTATGTTTTCTTTTAGTGTCCCATTAGCTTGGTTTTCTATTGCAATTCGCCTTTCAATATCTCTTTCCACCTTTCCGTTATTTGAGTATGATACATACTTCCTTAACAGCAGGAAGTACTGTTGATATGCAAAATAAACAAATAATATGACTAACACGTGTCTTACAGGAAAATCTCCACGTGTTGAAAAGAAATTAACCCCAATTTCAAATTATCTATCGCTATACATCAGGGGTATCTAACCAGTCGATCGCGACGTACAAATCGATTGCGACATATTTTTAAGAAGATATTTACTTTTTCTTCCATTGCATATGGAAAAAAATATTATTTAAGTCGAATCTAATAAGAAATACGACGAACTGAAAAGTGAAATTTGTTTTGTTTTAAAGGGGAAATATAAGAATATCTTCTTCACCGACTGACATATTTTAGTTATGTTATTTGTCAACAGATGCATCACAAATACGAAAGTTGTTAACGCTTTTTATCAACATATAGAGCGCTAACGACCTCCGTGGCCTAGTTGGTATGACGACTGTCTTCTGACCTGGAGGTAGTAAGTTCTGAAACATTTAAAAAAAATCAGCCTTGCTTTCACTTTAGACTCCATTAACACATTTCTGGTTAGGTAGAAGAGATTGCTACATGACAGTGATCCCACAAGGTTATAACTGTATACAAGAGGGTGTTATACATGATTCGCTTTGGCCCTCCTATAGCTTCCAGACATGATCTATTTAATAATAGTGCGTTCAAGTCCCGAGCTAGAGCGCCCTTGAGGAGTGTTTATAACACAAGCAAATTGGCGGTAGCAAGATGTACCTTGGCTTTTGCGCCTGCACACTTGACATTTAGTTCCTAGTGTTTTTTTCTTCTTAATGTGACATTTGAAAATTTAATAATGTATAATTTTTTATTCATAATAAATATTAAATTATTATATCTGATTATAATTTTGTTTTTTTATCTGTACACTGGTAGATCGCGATTTCAATCTTAAAAAAGTAGAACACATTTACAAAAAGGTTGGGCAGGCCTACTATTTATAAATAATGTGAAATTTGACACGTTAAAGGTAAATTTATCTCAAAATTGCGTGGATAATTATTATATTTTATTAACACAGAAAAGTCAGCCACACCACAACAAAAAAGGGTGCAGTCATATTTTTTTAAACGAAAGTTTAAAATAAAAAAAAACATGAATATATCAGTCTGCTATTATCTTAATTATGTGTATTGTGTATAATAGACGTACTATATGTTATGAGAAGTAGTATTTTTATTACATTAACATTTAAAAAATAATCGCTTTTTGGCACCATATTAAAAACACTATAACCAGAGAAATTTGGATATATAACATACATGGTTATCTGCTGGAACAACTGAGAGGGACATTTTGTAGATGTTTTATTTTAGACATGATTTCCATATTTCGTTGAAATAAATAAACTAGCAAGTTTCTAAATATGATGATTTAAAAAAAATCAAAACCCTATGTTTAAAATGGGACACCATGTATTTTTTTTCTTTTGCGTTCTGTTTATACAAAAAAACTATGATTATGTGAAAAAAATATGACAACGGTTTCGTGATACCGTATTTTACGGACTATAAGACGCATCTTAATTTTTAGGCAATTTAAAAAAAAATAACATTTTTATTAGATTGCAAAGCCTGACTAAAAAAAATTCTTAGTTTATAAAATCGAACTGACCTTTAAAATCCCAGAAAATCGTCATCTGAACTTTCTTCTTCTTCTTCCTCTTCATCGTTATCGTTGTCCTCTTACGTACGTAAAGTCTGTTAAGTTCCACTGTAGCGCTAGCTTACGAGCGTGTATTTGAATCATTTTTGTATTAATTCCAATGCCATTTTGACGGTGTCCTTGAATCCATTTCAATACGTCGCATCGGTGCACTGCTGCTGCCAGTTGAATAAAATGTTGCCAGATAGAGATAGGTTTCCCGCGGCATCGAATATACGGTCATTTTTAAGACTGGCGGGAATTTTAAATCAAACACTGGACATTCTTATATTAATTTCGAGTATAAGACGCACCTGAATTTTTGAGCCAATTTTTTGAAGAAAAAAGTGCGTCTTATAGTCCGTAAAATACGGTATATTGTATTATCACATCACGATAGCATTTATTTTGTATGACTGTTAAATATATATTATATAATATGACAAGCATATACAAGACTAGAAATACCTGAATAAATGCTGTAGAAATGCGTGCACCGACAAGAATACACATGATAGAGAGATAACTTGAAAAGTTTTGAGCCCTAATTATGAATAACGTGACCCAACCCTTGGTGTATTGCATCAATTCAAAGAAATTTACATCCCGTCCCACAATATCCTCCATACATTATTTTTTTATTATTTAGAAATGTTGAATTAATAACATTACAAATGGCATCCTACAAGTGTCTAAAATAACTTCTGTTGGATATCTGTAAGTGTTTAAAATTGGTATTCCAATAATAACAAATAAATCTACTATTAACCGTCGGTACCGGCAATTCTGCTTCTAATGTTTATATATCTGACATATCTAGTTTATTACAAAATAATAATTAATAAGGACGATAACATTTGAGACAATTTTTAAAGACTGCTTCCTAAAGTTAGCAATATACTCGTACATCTCTGACATATAATTTCACAATGATTATTTATCAAAGACTCCCTCTAACAAGCAATAAAGAGGTGCAAAAGACATGATGTCAAATTTTATTGGCCAACAGGAAGATGCAATGATCTTTTCACTCCATTGTATATCTTAATAGTATGACACAATACAAACGTTTAAATGCACGCTGTCACGTTCATCCATCCACCCATTCTCAAACCACACCACGCAACACTTCACTCAGGCCCGTTTTAAGAAATTCTTAGCTTCAAAACACTTCATATTTACGACTAATCTTCTGACAATAAATATTCGGCTTCTTCTTCTCAATGTGCTGTCTTCTATCGGAGGTTGTCCACCATCATGACAATTCATATTTTATTCACTGCAAATCGGAACAACTCAGTAGAACTGTATCGAAACCATTCGTGCAAGTTCTGAAGCCATGAGACACGGTGTCGCCCTCTTCCTGGTTTGCCATTTATTATTCCCTGGATGACCAGTTGTGCAATAATGTATTTTGTGCTCTTCATTATGTGGCCAAGATACTGCAACTTTCGAACTTTTACAGTTTTAAGCAGTTCTCTGTATTTATATAATACATACAGAAAGCATTTCCATATTTGTAACGCGATCTATATGTTACAAGGAATCTTAAAGATTTGGTAAAATATGAATATTAAAGAAAAAGTTTGCCTTCTGTTAAGAAACTAAACAGCTAAAATTGTAGGATAATCCAGTGTAAGTCACTTCTCGTACAATGAAAATGAATGCCGATCACTCGACGTTGTATATATTAAAGCAAAGTATTAAACAAAGTGAAAGGTCTGGGTATTCATCCCTGGAGCCACCGGAAACAATAATGCAAGTTAATTTGTTAAGACATTTTACATTGAGTGCATTGGGCATCATCAAATGCATAGGTCTTTTACATCTGTCAAGACCTTTTACATTGAGTGCATTGTACATGCAGTATGTCTTTTTTCTCTATTATGTCCCTGATAATATAGAGCTAAGAATAAATATTATACGTTTATGACGTCTTATGGAGATCTTCAATTGAATTGAATATTATCATAATTTCCTTTTAATAGAATTTGCCATCTGAAAAATGCCCCACGAGTACGAGAAGGATAAAATGAACTTAATTTACTGTCAGTTTACAAAAACTTTTTTTATCTGTAAATAATAAATTAACGTAGGCTTCGCTAGGTTTTATGTCTAGGCTGTGCCTTAATGGTGAGCTTGTTTGCTTAGGTATCACGGATTCGTTTCAGTTTCAGGGATCAGTTTTATTTTCAGATATCCTTCTGAATTTATTGTGATACTCAAAATTAAAAACTGCCTTTAAAAAATCTAAGAACACTCTTGAAGTGAGACATTGTTATAATGTAGTGCGTGATATTCCTACTTGATTTAAGTAAGCACTGTCTTTTTGGTGTTTTAGATACACCGGTCCTGCCTGTATCACACAACAACGGTAGTACGTTTAGTCATTGTGTGGTGAAGACACGGGATCTCTCGCCAAGTCTTTATTCCCGAATTAAACTGTCTCAGTCAAAGCGGATTGTTTGGGTCCGCTGCGATGGCTGCCAATATCTATAGTTGTAGACAGTCCAGTGCGTGCGCTAGCGTACTCCCAGATGGGCCGTTGCTAGATTCTTGGACAATCGAACTATCACTTAGGACGGCTAATTAATTATAATATATCACACCTCTGAAAGAGAAGTTTCATCTAATTTATATATCTTCCATAGCTACGATATATAAGTATAAACAGGTTTTCACGTTTGCCCATGAAATATATGGAATCTTTTACCGTTTTCAATTAGTGAACGCGGTTTCACGTAGCCATCCCTTATTTTTTTTATAGAAATGCACCCCTATGTAAGCGTTTTATGCCGTTTGTATGGTTAATTTTATCGATATATAATTAAACAATAATATGCAGATTTATTAATGTGATGTGTCATATGCAAGTAGATGAAATGTAAGTAGATGAATTCTGATATTGATGATACATTTTGTAAGAACAGGTTGATATATTATGCTTCTTTTGCGGCAAAATACGAGTATATGTAATATTCAATAGAGGAGGAGTCAGTGATTAAAAACAGGCAATTGTCAAGACGAGGATTGCTTGGATTTTTTTTTATGTTGGTATTTTTGAAACAGGATGAGAGTTGCAGCCATGATGGCGGTTAACTTCTCCGATAGGAGACAGCACCTTGAGAAGTTATTGGTGAGCGCCCTTATCCAGCATTTTCTCATTCTGAGATTTTGATCGGGTGTTTTAATGGCTGTGAATGATATTGTTTGTTTTATTTTCTTGTTATTATAAGTTTTATTATTTTTAACTTTCCAATTTATTTCTTTTTTCTCCAAGTTCACATAATGATTTTTTATAACTTAAATCTTGATTTGCTGATTATGTTTTTCATACTTCTCAAGCTACATATACTATGTATTTATGTATTTTTTTTAAATATTAATTTATAGAGGTATTGTAATTTTATATTTTACTTCAATTATATTATATTCCTTTATAGTTTGTTTTTTTTTAATTTTATTTTTGTATTTTATGGTGTATCGCGTAATAAATTGTGATAAATACACACAACTCAAACATTGGTTACAATTTTGTACACAAAAAATGTAACCAGAAATCTTCGAAATACGTTCGATTTCAAACATATAAATTGTCAACCTTTTATTACAGCCTCCGTACATTTGATCACGCCATGCTTCATTACAGTAGTTTGAAGCCAAAAATTTTGTTGTAACATTAACTGTTTTTAACCGTGTCACTTTTCTTAAGGGGGTATGATATAAATAAATTGTAATATTAAAAACTTAATATATAATATGGTAACAAAAGCTTTCCGACGGTAACAAAAAAGTGTAGCAGATAAGTGTTTTTGCCACAAACATTCTAAGAGCTTTCATAGTAGTTTAAAGGCATTCATTTACTGAAAACAATAAGTCTTTTGATTGGTACTATATGATGAAAGTGTATCACGTTCAATACAATATTGATTAAAATGTGTATTTTGTTTACTAATAAAACAATAATGCCGCTGAGAAACAGTCGGAGGTAAGTTCTTCTTTTTCTGTAATATTGTATATATATTTGGTATCATTTTTCAATTGAAACAATTTTCTTTACATTGTAGAAAATGAAAGAAAAATAAAAAAAAATACTTTTAATAAAAATATTGAATATGTATCAATTTGATTAATTTTCGAGTATGTTGTACTATTTATTTTTTATCCATGGTCGATGTTTAATTATCTCAAAATAATATATTTTTTACATGGAATAAATAAACAAATAAATGTACGCCATATTGCGATTTCACTCTCGGCAGATGTCTCTATTTAATTGTTTCTAATATTTTTTAGCCCTGACACCCTTGATAAAAAAATTAATTAACACTTCGCGACCCCCTCCCTTGTGAGAAAATGTGATTTTTTGCTTTTGTAGATGTATTTTTATTTTCGCGAACCTCCCCCGATATTTCCCCACGACCCCTTGGGGGTCGCAGCTCACAGATTGAGAAACATTGCTCCATTTGGTTCCAGACCATAGAATTATGATCATAAATAATGCGTCTTCACAACGTATTTACGTTTTAAAAATGTTTGATATTTATTTCAAGAAAATTTAACATTGATTTATAAAGTTTTTAATAATAATAATAAAATGACAATTTATACAGCGCTATTTAGAGAGCAGTTTCTCCTCAAGGGCGGTTATTAGATTGGATGCCGTATTTGCATATGTTTAAAAAAAACACAGGAGCATTTTTAAGGTAGATACCATGTTCAACATATGTATGTTAAACTAAATTGGACTCGTGTATAATTCTATATTATATAGTGTTAGAAATTTGAAAGTTATTTGCACCCTTATTTTTCGTTTAAGGAATTTATTAAAGATATCAGTATTGCACTTTGGTGCATCATTCGATACTAATGATGCATGTTAACATGCACAAATGCATTTAAATTATACGATGTTGTTCACAATCTCTATGTTATTTTAGTGTTATCTCACGTTCAATCAATCAATGACCAAAGTATTTGTTCGAAATATAGCAACCTGATGATTGATATGCACTCAAATAACAAAACTTTGAAAGGTTTTACTTTACACGGGGAAAACTATTGAATTGGAGAAAACGTTTCCATTAAAGTAAGAGAAAACTATTAAAGTTGATCCATTGAATTAAAATTAGAGAAATCTATTGGATTAAAATTAGAGAAACCTATTGGATTAAAATTAGAGAAAACTATTGGATTAAAATAAGTGAAACCTATTGGATTAACGTAAGAGAAAATTATTCAATTGAAGGAAGATAAATAAAAAATCTTGATTTAAAGTTTAGAAAAACTTTTAAATTATGTTAAGACTAGGGAAAACTATAGTTGGAGAAAACTTTTGGATTAAATCTAATGGAAACTATTGAATTATTATTAGAAAGTTTTTGTTTAAAATAAAAGAAAACTTTCGAAGTAAAGTTAGAGAAAAGTATTGGATGTAAGTTATAGAAAACTTTTGGATGTAAGTAAATGAAAACTAATTGAAAAGCTAGAGAAATCTGATCAATAAAAGATGGAGAAAACTATCTAATTAAAGTTAGAGAAAACTATCGGATTATAATAAGAAAATTCTTGCTTCAATGTTAAAGAAAACTTTGGAAATAAAGTAAGAGAAAACTTTTAGATTAAAGGTAGAGAAAACTATTAAATTAAAGTTAGAAAATACTGTTAAATCAAAGTTCGAGGAAACCATAGAATCAACGATAGAGAAAACTATTGGACGTAAGTTACAGAAAACTTTTGCATTGTATAATATACATTTTTTTTTAGCTGAGAGTCAAGATGCGTAATATAATATAACAAAATAAACTTTAATTTATTATATAAGCCAAAATACACTAATTAAATATTAGCTGTGACACGCAAGTGGTGACTGCTCATTCCATAAACAAGTTCCCACGGGTAGTAAAAAGAACCGATAAGCGTGCGACGAACAAAATTACACCCTTAGAAGCAGACAATTATTTATATTTACTAGAAAAAAAGGTATCAAACAAAATTAATTCTTAGTAAAAAGCACGCATTATATTAATTGAAATGATAATTATATTTTTTGAACCATTCCATCTGTATTGCTTACCATTACAACCGAAGTTAACAAGTTAGTAGTAGACCCTAGTCACACATAGGCCCTAGATCTATATGTCTAATGCAAAATACACGAAAATGTATGAAAAAATACGTAATCTAGTTGGTAACATAAGAACTCTGTCTTCCGACCCGGTTATTACGGGTTTGATTCCTGTTGGTACCCAAATTCTATAAAAAAGTATCAATTCTGTTTTTTTTACTTAAAGCTTGTTGAAAATGTTTCTAGTTGATTGAAAGATATTGCCAAATAGTAATCAGCCCGCCAGGTTGTATGGTACAATACTACGATATCTCAGTCTCAAACCCATGATGAAGCGGTTCCTTAAATGTTTATTTTTTTAGGGTCTCACAGTATCTTGCAGAGTTGATAGTCTCCCCTTAAGGCATATATTCAATTAAAATTATGCCTTGACAGTCCCAAAACACGGATACCATGATTTTCTTGGCTGAAATTGTGGTTTTGAACTTTTTGGCGGAGGGTGAAGAGGTGTGACGTGACCGTTTTTAAACTCGCGACACCACTTGTACACACTCGTACGATTCATAGCTTTATCACCATATGCAGTTTTCATTTCATAAACCTCAACCGGAGGTTTTCCCTTCCAAACGAGATAACGGATGACGCCGCGTATTTCGCACTTGGCGGGAGATTGGATTGACATTTTTCACGAAACGTGTTGTCGCGTCGACACTTCTCAACGTACTGATCTCGAACCGGTCTCGTTGCGGAGGGGAAGGTTCAGGCTACACGGAAGTGTATCCAACATGTCGAAAATAAAATCCATCCGGTCGTGAGAGCCTCAGTACACTTACTTTCTGGATACGCATAGTACATACACACTTTCAAAATATCAATTAATTTCGATCCCATTAATCACATTTGATGTGACGTTCAGGAAATATTATAATGAAACATTATTGAGTAAAAAAAATACATAAATGCTTCTCAATTTTCAGATTGAGATTAAAATTTAGTTTAAACCTCAAATGAAAGAAAACGGATGTTGATTTTATTTAGTTATCACAAATGCTTAAATTGGTGACCATTCTGGTGCATGCATGGAATCGCAAACATCACGAATAATTTGTTTTGGTGTTTGGGCGCATTCTATTTCAATGGCTGCCCTCAATTAATTAACTGTTGCCGGTTTTGTACCATAAACTTTAGCTAGGATGAGTTCCTATAAAAAAAATCATTGGCGTGACGTCTGAGGAGCGCGGGGGTGTGTAATGCTACCTCTACGTTCAATCCATCTGTTCACCAAATTTTCACCAAGATATACCCTCACACCACGATGGTAGTGGGGAGGTTCACCATATTGCTTGAAATGAAAATTCTCCTCATTCTCAAACTCCTCAGTAAGTTCAAGTAAACGGCACGGGGTAAAAGTGTGTATACATTTTTTTGTAACAGCCCACATAACAGCATTAAATATATGGTAGGTATGTTAGGTTAACTTAAACGCTCACATGTTATTGATATTTAGGAAATTTAAAATTAATTCGTGAGGTCAACTTGACCTAAAAGATACCCTGTTTCAGTGTATTTATTTTAAACGCGCAACTTGGCCGAGATATCGGGTCCATGTTTATAGTTATCACACCGACATCGGACGGTACTTTCGATCGCCATTAAATTAGTGATAAATGCTTGACAAATTTTACGCAGTCACAAATTTAACAGTTACCCAAATTGCGACAGTGTTTAAGATACCTACCTACGCGAGAATTATTCGACGTTTTGTCACCTTTGACAAAAAAAAAACATTATTTTTGCTTGCTGGTGATTTGAAGCACTGATATATCAACAAGTGAAGTCTTAAGTATATTATTGCAGCATTGTACGAAAGTTAATGAAGTGTTTATTGTATTATTACAGCGTTTATGAACGATTGTATTTTATTTGTTAGAGAACAATTATGAAGAGTTTATTTGATTGTAAAGTGCTAATTATTTAGGCAGTACGTTTGTTTATTGATACTTTGAATACATACAAAACGGAATCGTTTTAAGATTGAAATTTACACAGTTTGGGAATGAATTTGTAAAGAAGGGGAAATATATTGAAAAATGTCGAAAAAAATCTGTATAAATGCGGTCACTTAAGAGAATACACGGGGGGACAATTGATTACAGAATAATAAATGAAATAATTATTGAGGATGAATGTGAACTTAAGGCCGATGTGTTGAGTAAGATGAAGAAGAGCACTCTGAGATGGTTTGGGCATGTGAAACGAATGAATAAACAAAAACAATTATAGTGTGCAAATGCAAGTAAAATGCTGGTAGATGAAGACCAAGGAAAGTATAATTTGTTCAAGTGAATGATATTTTAAAAGAAGGAAAAGTAAGAAGTAAGTGTAGGTATATGTATATGGAAGAGGCGAAATTTGTTTATCGAGATAGGAAATCTGTCATATATGCTTACCTCAGCAGTAAAACGACGTAAATTATGTATGTATGTTTTAAAAGCAATATTGGCGAAACTTATGTGCCCAGCATTGTGCTTGATTCAATTCCCTAGAACAGCGTTAAATAACAGGGAGTAGGTATGCCCCTTGGGGTACACAAGAGATCAATAAAAATACTTAGGAACAACCAAAACGTATTTTTAACTTACCATATTCCGTAGTAACATTATTGTCATTGTAAATTGATGATTGATTGAACGATCATCGAACACAGGCCGCTCGACATGCAAGACGCCGACTAAGGACTTCCAGCCTGCCAGGCCTGCCCACCGCCCACCGTCTCATCGATGTGAGGCTTTTGCGTTTAGGTTTGCTCGCTCTGTTGGAAAGCGAAGCCGTGCCACGGAGTTTGTTTTAAGTCAGTGAGCCGCTGCACACCAGCAAACTCACCGGCCACACCGCTGCACTGAATCCGATGGCACACGGAGCACACCGGCATGTTGGGTGCCATTATAGATAGAGATGGGGCAAAAATAAAATGAGCAAGAAGAGGATTGACGGGGGGGGGGGGGTAAATTTACAAGGAGGGGAAGGAAATTAGGAAAGTAGTCCCTCCTCCTTTATCCGGGCTTGGGACCGGCTCCGTTATTCGATAAAGGGTATTCATCTAGAACAGAGGCGGAGTTAAGACGACGATGATTGATTGGAAGCGATGATTTATCCGTGTTTTTGTTTAATCGCCTTTTGTATTATTGAAACTGATGTCATTTGTGGCGCAACATAAAATATTTACACAAAAGGGGTCTTATCATCTGTTTGACTGTATAAATACAAGAAAGATTACTCACTGTTAGCACTTAGAATTCAAGTGTGGAGGTTTACTTGTAAAAAAATCGTAAACGTACATATACATATGGTATATGGTGGTAAAAAATAAGAAGAAGGTTCTTTGGGGGGTTAGATAATAAAAACTATTGAATAACGATGCGTAATTACGAATGAAGGAGGGTGATTATGAAAAATATTAATGCTAGAAACCGAGTGAACATACGAGTATGTGTTCTAATCCAGTTAAACAAAATAATTTTACTTAAACTTAGCGGAAATTTGCCATCGAAAGCTAGTCATCCAATGGGTTTCTTGGGTTTCGCATTTGATCGTCATTTTCTTTTATATTTGTTCCAAGTGACTTTGCCAAGCATATGAGTATATATGATAGATTGTCAAGCTTTTTTTTTGTCTACATATTCTCAATTTCCGTGTGATGGCGTCAAAAACAGTGTTAAAATAGCTTTATATTTCGGAGAACTCTTTTCGAAAACATCGAGCTTTCTTTCATTGATTTGTTTACAGTCCAAAGCTCACACTCATATATCACTGCAGATTTAATTATAATCTGACATATTGTACGTCAGTTTTCAACTTTGACTTTTGAAACTTTTCGTAACGAAGAGGAACAAAGGTTTCTTCGTATAACAATAAAAAAAATGATGGTTCCTAAATTGTGGATTAGTGAGCAAGCTTACTGATTCACTTGGAATGGTTAAAAAAATCTTTAAACTCATAAGGTAAAGATGCTACTTTAAACTCCAGGTTGAAGAGTAACAAAAGATTTTGTTTTGAAATCCATCACGGAATAGTCCATAGAATTAAGAGGAGTAATAGAAAGAGATAAAAAATATAAGTTCTACTCTTGGGCCACACTCATTCTCTCACATTTTCATAAAAAGGAGATGGTAAGAACTATGCCAATCTCTTTCAAATTTATTTCTTTTCTCCTCTTCATTTGAGGTACCACTTCGTAATGAATTTTAGACCAAAATAGCATATCTGTGACTGTCTATGATATGTTTAATACGAAGTAATCTTGCTTATTCAGCTGTGAATATTAATTTGTCTAATGAAAATCAGCAGCAGATTGAACTTATCAACTCTATTGGATATTTCCCCCCTATAAACCTTAGGTTTGACGTCTAAAGACCATGTGTTTGATGAAACATATAACCTTTACACAATAATAAAACTCATCCATCCAATCCGAAGTTAACACCTATTCTTCTTCCTCGTACGGTTTCTCAAGGCTCAGATACCTTAGACAGTATAATAGTTCCGGCGTGGTCCTAAGCATATCCTGGATCCATATATTATGATAAAACAATGAATGTGGCTCATTGGCTATATTATTTGTGGTCTGAATCTGATTACATGCGGATAGCGGTGACACATAAAGTCCCATTTGTGCACCAAGTAGGCACAGCGACTCTGGCATATGCGAACTCGGTTTAAGTCACTTCAGGCTTCTCTTTAAGTCACTTCAGACTTTTCTTTAAGTCACTTCAGAAGACTACCTTCGGTGAAAATTTAATAACTGAAAATGAAATGGGTAATACATATTCAATACAATTATCGGTTCGAAAATTGTATTGGAGTATTTATCTAAAATACGATTTATCATAATTAATAATGATATTTTGTGTTATGATGAAGAAAGGTACCCTGAGATGGTTTAGGCATATGAAATGAATGAATTAAGAATGACTAACAAAACTAATATGTAGCGCAAATGTGAGCGGAAGGTGTGGTAGAAGAAGACCAAATAAAGTATAGTTAGATCAAGCGAATGCATTTTGATAGAATGAAACGTTAAAAGAAAGATATATCTTTGAAAATGTAGGAGAATGTTAATGACAAAGTGAATTTCTCCATTAACCCCATATTCTTGTTCTTTCCCATCTCTCTTCCCTATTCCTAGTATTTGATAACATTTTTTGAATATATTAACCCCTCTATTTACGCGAATTCACTTTCCTGTTCGAATTTGAAATGCTTTATTGTAACATCTATTAAGTAATAGAAGATTGTGTAAGAATTAAGAGAAATCGTATGAATTGTATTAGAGTGCATGGACGCATAAGAGGTAAATTATGTGTGTCGAGATAAGAAAGTCTGCCGCTCTGTCCTTTCCGTCTATACCGACAGGGAAATGGCGGGATGCATTGTATGTATATGTCATAATGGGAAAATATCAATTGGGTTCATTAATAAAAATATATCTCATTATAAATGCATTGTCAACAATGAATTGTCGCGTAAAAAATGGTGTACATTCTTAAAAGTATTTAAGAATGTATGCCATTTTTTATTACCTGTCTATAGAGACAGTTCATTGTGCAACACGCTTGCAGCAAATAGTTTGTGCCAGCGACAAGCGCAACTCCGCGCCCCCTCGGCTCTCGGGGCGGTCACGATACTCGCTTCAATACTCGTATATCCAAGAGTGACGCTCGTCGTGAAAGAAAATAGATCACATGTCTCAGAAATAAATCGTAACATTTAAAGATTTGAACTCTTGCCTTCAATTCTCAGAACAATCAGCTATTTTCGTCTGACTGATTCAATAGATAACGGTGTCAATCTTATATTTGACGCGGTTAAATCATCATCATCATCAGCCCGTTTCCGTCCAAAGTTGAACATATGCCTTCCCTCTCCTCTTCCATTCCTCTCTTTCCTGGGCATATCGTATCCAGTTGCTCCCGGCCACTCTTCTAATGCAGTGCGACCACCGTGTCTGAGGACGGCCCACACTTCTTCTTCCCTGTCTTGGGCACCCCTCCAGCACTCTCTGGGTCCATCTATTATCTGTGCATCTGGCAATGTGTCCCACCCAGTTCCACTTATGAATGGCGACTCTTTCGGCGACATCAGCTACTTTGGTCTGCTGCCTTATCTATTAATTGGTTCTCCTATCCCTCAGAGAGATATTTAACATTCTTCTCTCCATGTCCCTCTGCGTCACCATGAGCTTGTGCATAATCTGTTTATTCAGCACCGATGTTTCCAGCCCATATGTTAGCACAGGAAGGACATAGGAGTCGAATACGAATTTTTTAAGATGTCTTGCGTATTTTGGAGATTTTAGAATAAAGGACAGCTTTCCAAATGCAGCCCAGGCTTGGCCTCGTCTTCTCTCGATTTCAGGTTCTTGATTCTCCTTACCCAGTCTTGTTGTATGTCCCTGATATACATAAGAAGAAACCTTCTCTATTGTCTTTCCCTTGACTGTGACAGGTGTTGTCTGACCTGTGTTGCTCACGATCTTTGTTTTGCTGTAATTTATTTTCAGGCCCACTTGTGATGAAGCCCTACTAATGTCATTGAGCATTTTAGCAATGTCATTTTCGTCGTTGGAAGTACAATATCATCTGCAAACCGCAAGTCACTCAAATACGCGGTTAAATATTAGGTCTTAAATAATATCTAATGTGATTGGTTAAGTTTGTTGACAAATCGAAACATTTTGATAATTCTGTTTCGGCAGTATTAAATAATCAAAACAAGTTTTAAGCTCTGCAAATAAATAGTACAGTGGAATCTCATGATCAATCAATTTATACTATTAAGGGTGAATAAAATAAACATTTACTAAATTAATCAGTGAATGTGTATTACAGTGTTAGCTGTTCTTATTCACTAATGAAAGTGTACTTCTACTGCTTGTCGTTAGTGAACGTTCTAGAATATGAAAATTCAGTTGCGAGTTTCGCACTTCGAAATACGATATTCTGAAGTGTAAATGCAAGAAGAATCACAGTTTATGTACGTCGAAATGTCATAACTCTTTGACATGTTGCAATAAATAAAAACGTTTATCAAATTTTTTTTATTGTTTTATTTTAAATTTACTTTTCGCAACTCCAGTAAGTAAAGGTTCACATCCAGTAAGTAAAGGTTACAATAAAGATTCACACTCCAATAAGTAAAGGTTCACATTCAGAGAGAGAGAGAGAGAGAGAGAGAGAGAGAGAATATGATACAATCACTTGTGAATGTGAATTATTATTTTCATACGGACGATTTTTCCACATTCAACGATTACTTTAGTGAAAGTGTGCATTCACTATTAATATTTTACAGTAATAGACAACATTGCCTATATGAGTCCATATCGCTAATTTGGATATGTTGAGGGGTTAAATTCGAAAGAATGAAAAGGTGAAATAGGAATACGGTCTTATACACAACATGAAATATAGTTTTATAAAAATAGATCAACTTACATAGAAGAGCGTGACCGGGAGACAATATTGTCTTCAACTCCGGTAAGTGAGCTTTCGAGTTTGGAACATCTGGTGTAAGCACGGAACTAGTGGCTCGTCATAGAAAGTGCTGGCAACACTACCGCTCAGTGCGTGCGAGTATTAAATAAATAAATACTCGTAGATATAGGTTTATTGATAGCAACATAGTTCGTACATATATAAATACATTCCGAAATCGCACATACGTGTACCAAATATGTTATGTTATCTCAAGATAAACTGCAGCAAATAAATTTAAGAGAGAAGCTTTTAAAAGGTCTGGGTTCATCCCATAACATCGCCCTGGCCGAGATACGCCCTATCAATATATAACGAACCCAGCCGCGTGAACGCCAGATGTTTTTCAACCCATACCCTTGTACATGTAGACTAAGAAAAAAAGACAAAAATTTAATAGATGGCAGAAAAATAAAAAAGTAAACCCACAAATATCCCCTCACATTAATTGTATTGTTATCAGACCAACTCTTTTATCACACTGGCATTTTTTTTGGAAACCCCCGAGTGGAAGACAAGAATGTTACCACTAGACTACGAAGGTCGTCATCCTTTAATGCAGCGGTCGCCCAACTTTAGTTGCCAAACTACACTAATAAGATTTTTTAGTGTTATTTTACACGATTACATGTTAATTTCAATTTCTACACACAAAAAACTTAGTAAAATGATGACAATACAATATTTAAAAGCATATTTGACCAAATGAAGGCAGTCGAAGATATGTTTTAGGAGTGCATCCTATAAAATATACAAAGAAGAGCCGCACTGTGAAACATTAGAAGAGTGGGAAACGAGGCGAGAGTAAGACAAAACATATGCAATGCAGCTAGCTACACGTCTCACGAAATTGTCATGATTTCACGCATCTTGCATCGTTCATCCGTGCAAATCACTAACTTTACCGGATTGGTTTGCTGTGGATAAAAAAATGCAAATAATGTCCACATTTCTCCGCGGACCAGCGAAATTTTGTCGCGGACCACCACTTTGGCGACCGTTGCTTTAATGCATACTCATAAAAAATGTGTTACTTATAAAACTTATTTTAACTGAAACGTCATGTTGACCAATATTTACTTCAATTTTAGTATTTCCCGTAAATTTTTGGTTAAGTTCAAGTAATCATCTTCAATAAACACAGAACCTACCGCATGTAAACACCGAGCCCAGAAGTACGAGTATTTCCCACTGATGAACGTATTCTGTGAGTAAGATTTCCCAGTACCCACAATGCCGGCAAATATAGATTAGTTTTTTTAACTTAAGCAGAGACAATTCATTTATAGAAATTCAGTTGTTTTTGTGAATCCGTGCGTATTGTTTTAAATTGTTTTGTGTACTATGCGTTTATTGAGGAAATATATTAGAAGGTAATCAAATAATTTCTTTTTAATTCTATGCCGTATTATTTGCGTGACCATACATAATTGTAATAATTAATATTTTATTTTTTATGCATGGCAAGTATGACTAGATCTTAGATCTTTGTTGCTTATCATTTATCATGACTCCACTATACTAGGCTTTTGCCTGTATCTTACTAAAGACATAAATGTTGATACTTTCTATCAATTGTTTAAAACTCCCATAAGTTTGACTATACGAGGGTTGCTACTTAATTTTTGAGACAGACAAGTAAAAACAAATATTTATTATTGGAAATGGCTTTATTGTTTTTCAAAATATTCTCCATGAAGATCAATACACTTTTGCATGCGTTTGAACTAATTTTCGAAGCACTTTTTCCACTCCGAATGAGATAACTTCAAAACATGCGTTTTGAACGCATCAACCGCTTCTTCAGGCGTCGAAAAACTTTGACTTCGCAATTTATTTTTGATGTTCGGGAATAAAAAGAGGTCATTGGGTGCCAAATCAGGGCTGTATGGCGGATGACCCATCAATTCGATGTTTTGAGTGCTCAAAAAGTACGAATCATCGCACGAAAATGTTCACGATTTAATTCCATTTTTGGCTGAGACTGTAAACAACACAAATAGCACTCGTACGACAAAACTTTCTGAGCACGTATACCATTAAAAACGTCAAATCTACACTGGTGTTGACATATTTCAAAATTTAAGTAGCAATCCTCGTATTTATGAATATTTTTGTTCTTTTCAAGGAAAAAGTGTTTACTTACATACCATACATACATATCATCACACTGTTTCCCTTACAGGGTAGGCAGAGTACGTCTCCATACTTTACTTTCCAAGCGATCAACTTTTGTCTCCTCCACATGCATATGTCTCTCTCCACATTATTTTATTCATACTTCTCTTTATACATTCTTTCAAAATCTGATTCACTTGATCCAGCCACATTTTTCTTGGTTTACTTTTCCACGTACACCCAGCACTTCTGACTTACATACTCGATTATTTATTATTTCATCGTTCTTCCTTTACAATGTCAAAACCATCGTTATGCTACATATTTTATCTTATTGAAAAAATCTATTTTATAAATGCATTAATTTCTTTATTCATATGTTGAGGGTGTTTTTTTAGTTGAAAAATGCAAAAAAATAAAAAATGCAGCGTCTTGGCTGTACCCTTTGATTGTGTTATGTGAAGTACTATTTAGTAAAACTCTTCATTTTAGGGTCTATATTTTCCTTTGCCATAAATCGTTTTCTTTTCTGTTATTTTTTAAAACGATTTCCAAATGTTTCAAAATTTATTTAGAAGAGCAATTAATCAAGGACATTCAAATTACTAATATACTTTTTGTTAATTTATCCGTTATTGCTCATAGTTTTTCATTTGTGCTAAAATTTAGAAAAAAATACAATTTCTCGAAAATACTCTATTAAATGTCTTTTGTGAAATTTAGAATTTTAGAATTCCTAACTAGGTATTGGTGGTTTAAAGCTAGAATTTCCTACTGTTAGAGTTTAGCTAAAACCATCATGCCATCTACCCGACGGGGTAGGCAGAAAGCACAGAACATCAGACTTTCATACATTTTTTCATACAACTCTTACGATTTCTCTGACTTTCTACACTTCCGTGTTTCACTTGATCCGGCAACATTTTCATTGATCTTCCTTTCTCACGCCTTTCACTCGCATTTGCACGGTATATTTGTTATGGTAGTTTTTCTTTATTCATTCATTCCACATGCCCAAACCATCTGAAAATCCTCTTCTTCATTTTACTCAACACATTCGCTTTAATCATCCTTAATTATTATTTTATTTAGTATTCTGTCACTCATTATCCCCCGTGTATTCTTCTAAGTGACCGCATTTCTGCAGCATTTATTCGACACTTTTCAATATCTCTCCACTTCTTTCCAAATTCATTCCCAAACTGTGTAAATTTCAATCTTAAAACGATTCCGTTTTGTACGTATTAAAAATATCTATTTTGAGTATCGATAAACAAACGTATTGCCTAAATAGTACGGTCGGTTGAAGTGCATGGCCGCGTTGTAACGCGCTGGACTTCCGTGCAGAAGGTCATCGGTTCGAACTCCGCGCTGTGCTACTCCCCTCGAACGACACCGGCACTTTTTCCACCTAGTGTTCGAGGCTAAAAAAATGCTATTTACAACCAAATAAACTCCATAATCATTCTCTCAGAAATAAAACACAATCATTCATAAACGCTATTATAATATAATAAACGCTCCATTAACTTTTGTGCAATGATTTTGCTCCTACCTGTCCTTTTTCTATTTTATGAAAGATATAACATTTAATAAAACCGTTTGAAAGCATATTACATCAAACAGATTATTTGAATAAATAAACACAAAGCTGTCTAATTAATCTTGACACAATCTCGACACCACGAGGAATAAAGTACCCTTGTCAACGCGTTCGTTAAAATGTCTTTCCAAAGCGTGATTCCGCTCTTAATTAGCGGTGAAAATCTTATTCACCATCACCACCCTCGGTTTAGTTCGGCATTTTATGGAGAACTCTCAAAAACATTAACCGTCATTTTTCACAACTCTGAAATTAATTATCAAATATTTTCGTTACGCAAACTAGTCTGTGGGAATCATTAATTTGATGAAGTATATGATATAGGTGCTTTTGATGACCTTCGTGGCTTAATTAACAAGACGCTTGACTACCGATGGTACCAAAAAAAAGGGTACCAGTATGATAAAAAAGTTCATCCAGTAACAATATTCACTCACGCCGAGTGCCACCGTAAATTGTGTTACCTTTTCACGTGTGGTACTATTGTCAACATGTACAACGGTGAATCGCAAGTTCCGTGATTGTTTCAGTGGTTCAAAAGTAAAATTTTCCATTATTGGGATTCAAGAAATTATTCTCTAGCAACCATATTTTTTTAATAAAATTTATTATTTGTTTGAAAATGTTGATGTGTATCTTATTAAAGAAAAACAACTACCATGTAGGATATTATAAAAGAATGTCCTATTTGTTGTATTGTCAGACATACTATGTTATGTACCGTATTATCCCGACTATAAAGCGAGGTTTTTTATTTAAAAAGGCGACACGTAAATACGGGGGTCGCCTTATATTCGAGTTTTATTTTTCATAATATTATAATGGTGAGTGAAATGTTTTTTTCTCCAAAAAGCAGACATAAAAAAAGGGGTCGCCTTATAATCAGGGTCGCCCTATAGTCAGGCCAATACGGTATCTGGAAGTCTTTCAACCATAAAATCAACGATGAAAATCTAAAATATCTGGATGCAAAAAAAGCGAAGAATTTTATAATTCAATGAACTCTCAAAACACGATATCTAAAACAGGAGCAATTTGCGAACAATAACCGATTCAAATAGAGTAAAACTAAAGATTTTGTGATAAATTTAGGAAGAAAAAGTAGGATTTTGTATAAATTAGTGTGCACATGTATATTTATTCACATGGTAATATTAGTGCAAATAGATAAATAACGAACAAAACTAAAATAAGGTCCCTTTTTTTGGTATCCATCAGCAATATCCATCAGCGATGAATTCTGTTATATCGGCAATGTGTTAACGTGTGATGGGTGAGCTGAAAGGGACATTGAAAGAAATGTAGCGACAGGGAACAAGGGTAAATGGATCAACAGTATCGAAAGTCGCAAAACTGTTAACACATAATAATGTGTTGATGCCCGTCTGGACAAATGCGAGTTAACCTTAGACTTGTCAGAAGAAAGATACTAGTAAGATCAATGCTGTGAAGATACCAGAACTAAGAAAAAATTGTGGAGTATCAATGTATAAAAGAAGGCGGAACGAAGACATCAGAAATGACTGTATTGATAAAATGAATATTTTAAGTAAGACGAAGAAAGGAATTTTAAGATGGTTTAGAAATGTGGGGAGAATGAATGTTGAAAGAATGATTAAGCTAGTATACAAGACATAAGCACAAGGTATGCGTGAAAGAGGAAGATATAGAAAAATGTGACTGAATCAAATGGACCAGATTTTGATAGAAGGTAAAGTGAGATGTATGAATAATATAAGAAAGTGCATGGCGAGATATAAATACGAGAGAGGCATAATTGTGTATTTGGGTAGAAAATTTTGGGGGTCTGTTATTTTTGCATACCTCGCAAGAGACACGGCGTGATATGTATGTTTGCATGTATCAGCAATAAATCCTGACTCGCCCGGGTGAAAAACACTTTACTTTTAGCTTTAAAATAACCACATAACATAGGTCCCGTAAGGTACAAAAACTTTGTTAAATGGCTTGTTTAAACAATTCTAAATTTGGGTTTAAACAATTCTAATTTTAAGCAAAAAACTTCAGAAAACTGATCAATGAAAATTTCTTTGGATTTAAAAAGATTGTTGTACCTTTAATTGAAGTGAATTTACCCTAAAGAAGGCTTTGCTATTTCTCTGAAACCAATGATTGAATGAACTAATTTCTATTTTGGTTCAATGACATGAAGGTGTCGTCAGTTTGCCACTACAACAAATTATAAATATACCGGCTAGACTGAGTTTATTTTTTTCTGTATTTATATGTAACTTTGGCGCAATCGAGATAAGAGTCTTAATTCGCGCAATCGAGATAATAGACTGCATAGTTTGCAATCCAGTCATCAAGACTCAAACTCAAGTCAGTAACAAAAAATAACTCTGTTTCTCTAACTTCGTTAAGTGACCGATATCACTCTTAGAATGTTTGCGTTTTCATAAGTCATTTCTCAAGAAACGTTGACTTAAGAAACTTGAATTTAAACGATATAAATTTATTTTTGGACCAAAATTGGTTATATGCCATTTATGTAATGTTTGGCAAATTTATCTTTAAAACTTTTTTTTTTCATTTAATTATTTTCTAATAAATTATTTAATTTTAATTATGCATTTGCCAATCTGCTCAGTACTTTATCAGCATTACTCTCAAATTATTCACCCTTAATTTTAAATTAAAAAAATCTATCATTTCATCACAATATTACTATAATGGTTCTTTTACTAGACACTTTAATATTCCGGAACACAAAATATAATTAAAAGCTTGTGTAAACTACTTTAATATTTGATAATTGTACAATATAGCTTGAAGCTAAAAACGAATATTTATAATTTTTTAGTATTTATTCACTTTAACTAAACAATATTTGAATATTAATTTAAGCTAACGATTTCACTTCTTTCTGAATGTTTTATGACTCAATGTTTTTGTAAAAAGGAAATATAATAATGTGCCAAATTAGAGGTAATTTTATGTCACCGTGTGTGTTCAAGAACCACTATCAGCAGCCAGTTTAAACTTTTTTGGAAAACCCGAAATAAACTTATGTTTATAAAAGTGTTTCTGTAGAAATGTAATGTGACTAAGAATTGCAAACAAATAATGTATTGTATATAAAAACGTTATCATATCTTATGCGGTTAGCTTTGTTGACATTATCACGGAATGCAAACGTATTTTGTAGAAGTATAAAAAAATGTTTTAATTCATACCATCACGCCGCCTCCCTACTGAGGTAGGCAGAGATGGGAGAGTGACATACTTTTCTATCGTGACACACATTTATCGGCACTTTTACATCTATACGCCTTCTTATACAACTCCTCCGATTTCTCTGACTTATTACATTTCCTTTTTTTTTTAAATATCATTTACGTAATCAAAATATCCTTTCCTTAGTGTTTCTCTACCACGTCTTCCATTCGTATTTGCACTGTATATTTATTTTCTTAGTCTTTCTTCATTAATTCGTTCTACAGGCCTTAACCTTCTCAGAGTGCTGTTTTTCATCATACACTTATGACTTATATCTCACGTTTCGGTTTTAACTTTGTGTAACTCTATATTAGAATATTTGATAGTAAATTACTTTGTTATTCCAATAATTATAAAACTTTAAAATTTTGAACATTACACGTATGTTACCCACTTCTAAAACAGCGATTTCAATCTAAACCGGATAGCTAATTTATCATGTCAATTTAAAAATAAATTAGTACAACTAAGTGGCCCATGAATCTAGGGTCTAGGCAGTCTAGTCTCTAGGGTTAGAAATGAAAATGTCGCGTTGCATGCAACCCTCGGGCGAATCAGTCTGCCCGCGCCGCCCCCTTTGCATGTGCCGCCCGTCAGGCGCGCCGCTCTGCCACCCTAGCGTCGGCTCTGCGTACACTCACATTGGATAAATATGTACATGAAAATTTCAACACACGCTTTCCTTAAAATATTTCTAATTAAAACAAATAATTCGATTTTAATTTCAATTAACGATTGCGAATTTTGCGTTGCTACATATTCCCCATACTTCTCTACGATATTGAAGCATGGACACACAGATACATAACGTAAAAAGCTAAACTAGGATCCCTTTTATTGGATTTCATCAGCAATATGCATCAGCGATGGATTATGTTATACAGGCAACGTGTTAAAGTGTAAAGGACGAGTTGAAAGATATATTGTCAGAGGGTAGCTTTCATTAAAAAAAACATATTTGCATATTTGACTTGAATCTACTCACCCCTAAGCGAAGTATATTATTCAAGTTATTGTATTGTATAATATTAACATGTCTAACCAATGTGTATATCTTGTGAATTGCTTTTTCCAACTCTTCTCTCACTTTTCTCGTCAGAAATCGAACAATAGACTCCAGAAGGACCAGATAAAAAGCCAAAAAAGCATAACATGAATGTGAGACGTTGATAAATGATCCAAGATGCTGAAGAGAGAACTAGGGAGAAAAATCAACAAGAGCAATCTTCAACTATGAAACACTGATAAAAGAAAAGAATCCTTAGAAATCGTTCATTATTCAAATAAAAATAAATTAAACAATGCTTTATACATTCTATGATATACCAATATGTCCAGAATTTGAAGACATGCTTAACACATGAAATACTACATAACGAGGATGACGGCGGCCTGTCGATATCTGAGACAAAACATAGCCGTTTCTCCGAAATTCATATTTAACCTGAGAAATATCGATCATATAAATAAATAAATATAGGTTTATTGACAGCAACACAGTATGTACAAAACATATTTAAATAACACTTCTTAAACACATAAATTGCAGATAATACTCGTACATTAAATACAGAAGCTATCAAAAGGTCTTCACATTAGAAATAATTTAATTGGTGACATAACTGTGAGAACTAGATGCTAAGCTCACGTATTATTTGTATAATATCCTTGACTATCCCGCCGTCTTTCTAATCCCTTCGAAAATATTCAGCATCTTTCCAATCACGGACTAGGGCTACGCTCAAGCGGATAATGTTTATTGGCTTTCCCAGAACACCACCATTTTTTTCATCGCTCTTTATTGTCTAAGCAACGAGACTCTGAAACCAGTTACTAACTAATTAAGGTTCGTTCCGTCATAGGGATATTTCAAAAGGCGATTAAAAACTGTATTGCCAGTATTGGTGGACAACTTACAATTAAATTGATAGGTAACAGACAAAAATATGTAAAACTATTTGATTACATTTTTTTCATCGTGTCTTTGATTCTTAAGTGTTTACATTGTTAAATTCAGAATTTATAAATGTGACATATATAATATTTCTCAAGAGAAGTAATAATACTCGTAAATTAAGAACAATTCAGTTTTTACGTCATTACATACACGTTTGTCTGGGATAAAATTGGCATACCAGACTATTGTGTCTACCATTGACAAATCGTGATGTTAATTAAGGGTTACTTTTTCCAATAAATATTAACAGAATTCTTCTTGTATTAATATTTTCAATTCGTGAAATTGTGCAATTTCGAAAGATTTACAAAAATAATCTATACAAATATTACTGAAGTTTGGGAAAGCCTAGAAAAACGTGGCACGTTTAAATTAATCATTTTCTGAAAGAGGGAAGGGTGGAAAGTCTTTATAATAGAAGAGTATGCATGACGAGATGTATGGACGGGACAAAAGCGAAGGATGTTTGCCAGGATAGAACGAAAAAAATATCTGTTCACTATGGCTATGTCGTGATGACTTAATTTTTAAAACATGTTATGGATCTAATTTAGATCATGCGATGTTTCAAATTTAAAAAGTAATCGAATATACGTGGGTCGTCCAGAAAGTAGAGAACGTTTTGGCATAACTAAATACAAACGAAAGATATCAATACAAAACTTTATTTACAAAGTCACAGTACCTTACTCTATTTTTCAATGTAGTCGCCATAGCTGTCAAGGCACTTATTGTAACATGGAACCATTTTTTTCAATTCCGATGTTATACTCTTCTACCGCCAAAGATTTGATCCAGGATGTAACTTCTTGTTTGAAGTCTTCATCGTTTGCGAACTGTTTTCCACCCAAAAACTCCTTTAGTTTCGGGAATAAGTGAAAATCATTTGGTGCCAAGTCAGGGCTGTAAGGAGAATGTCCAAAAATTTCCCACTTAAGACGTTGAAGTTCTCGCTGTGTTCGTGCAGATGTATGAGGCCGCACTTTGTCATGAATCAAAACCACATTTCCTGACAAACATTCCACGTCTCTTGTTTTGGATGGCACGTCTAAGTCGTTGAAGAGTTTCACGGTAGGCCTCTGAGTTTATTGTGTGTCCTCTTGGCATAAACTATACGTGGATCAAACCCTTTCGGTCCCAAAAAACTGTTGCCATCACTTTTCTGGTGTTGAGATTCGGTTTTTCTTTTCCGAACACAGATTTTTTTGTAGCCAAGGTGCTCTGTCACTATTTCATGTAGGAGCGATCGTGAAATTTGTGGGAAAGATTCACGTAGTCAGATAACTGGCGCGCATACGACTGCGGTGGTGGGGGATAGGCACAGGGCGTGGTGTGCAATCGTTCTTTACTTTCTGGACGCACCTAGTAGTTCTAATAAAAAGTTCTAAGTTGTGCTGTTAATGTGTTGACAATCTCCAACTAAAGATCATTTCTAAGTAATTTGAGATCGGAAGTTATGCATTTCGTTTCACTATTATTGGGAGAAATAAGAATACCTTTGACAAGATCATTTATCTTTTAATAATGCCATGTCCCTATTATTGGGATAGGCAGAGAGAACAAATCTCCACTTTATTCTATCTTGACACACATATTTCGCTTCCGCAACGTCTATTAAACTCGTCATGCATACTTTCTTATTAAAATACTTTTCAGTCTTCCCTCTTTCAGCATTTGATTCATTTTTCCTTTCACGTTAATTTTTTATCTTTATTTAAAAAAAATCTTCGTAAATTTTTACAAATATGTCAATAATTATCTCTAATATTTTTTTTTTCTTAAAAATATTCTTGAATATTTTTAAGAAAAATAATAAGTTTTGAAATGATTTTGTAACTGAACCATTCCAAACTCTTATTATTTACACCTTAAGATTTCTTAATCTTAAAATAAATCTTTCTTAAAAATGCAACCCCAAACAATTTAAACGTATCTTCTTCTCCCTGGCAAAAAAGAGATAATTTAAATGTATAATATAATATTATTAATATAATGATTATTTATTAAAAATTGCAGTTTTTCTTTACTTTTCACGTTTTTTAGGTTATTCTAAACTTGTACCTAAAGACTTGATCAAAAATCATTATATTATTTTTACTTTTATGGTCTACTTGTTACACTCCAAGAATGGCTACAAAATCCGATTATCCGAAACGTTCGTTTCGTCGTTTTATTGTAAGACAATTTGGCTGTTCAAGACTGTTAGGCCTCGGCCACACAGGAAAGAGCCTCGCTTGATGCTTGGAGCTATGTTGCGAGTTAGGCGACATATCCTAGTGAACCAACGTACCGCATACTATCGCAGTGGCCACACTGCACGCTTCGCGCCACGTTGCATGACGATTAATCATCGAGTGAATCCCCTAGCGAACAGACGTGCTGGTTAATTTACAAGATGGCGGAAGTTTTAATGACAGCTGTATATAAAAGGGAGCCTTTGTGGAACCCATCGAGAAAATTATAGAAAACTGTACCTGTAGTAAAATCACTTTGGAATGAAGTTGCACAGAAAGTAAATAAAGATGGTAAGTTATAGTGAAATTGGTTAGTTTTGAGAGTGACACCCTGTGTTGACTCAACCGCTCCCAACCGTGAAATGAATTTGTGCGTAGCACTTTGGTGTGGCCAGGCATGAAGTCACCTAGTCATGTAAACTCTAGCTTAGCACCTAACGAAGCATTTTGATGCAGCCTCGGCCTTAGTGTCCTTTGGTGACCGGGGTATAAGTTTTTGGAATACAAAATGAACAGCCTTCCAATCCCGAGTTCCGTTACATGTTAACAATACCTTATATAAAAACAAGCAGTTTAGGAGCCATCATGGAACAGTGCTATAACGGAGGTAGTACGATTCTCAGAAAATGCTCAAGCTACAGTTAGGAATCGCTTACAACAAATAAGATGATTTGGTGACACAAAATTACAGTGTTATAAAGTGACACAAAATTTCAGTGATATAAATTATTATTATTATTATTATTATTAGAAACACATTTGATTGACGATTGATAATGAGTAATTTATTATCTCAAAAGAAGAATGACGACCTCCGTGGTCCAGCTTGCAGGACACATAAAAAACACAAAAGGTGTCACATACAAGCATTTTAAAGTTTAAGAGGAAGAAAAAAATCTATGCAACGGAAGTGTGATATAATATAAGATTGATGCATTCGGATCATTTGATCAGCCCTGTGAATGCTCTTCCTACAACAAATTTAAGAATAAGTCGCGCCAAGTGTCTGACATTGAATAAATTCTTTATCAATTTTAGCCCTTTATTTCGCAGTACGGTTTATTCGTCGCGAGATATAACACTATCAATCTAATATTTACTTCGTGATTTTTTAAAACTGTTTAAATTGAAAAAAAAAACAAACAAACTAGTGTTTTATAAAATATCGTTTCAATACAAGGTGGACGTAAATTTGATACGATTTGCATTATAAATAACCAGTTTTAAATGACGATTTAAATTGAAGTGGTGTGTATTTGTGATTATAATACTTTATTTTTAAATACCATTATACGATTTATATTCCTTAAAAGAAAGAACGAAATGAATATCTGAAGATATTTATTTTACCAAGTCATATAAGTGTGGGTAAATAAATAAATTTATTGCATTGTTTATTAAATACTTTGACTTAAATTTTGCCAAACTTACATTAGAATATTTGATAGTAAATAACTTTGTTATTCCAAGAATTACATTAATCCTAACTACACGTGCTTCTACCTCATACCCCGAGGCTCTCTTTATACGGAATGAGCTTCCACTTAAAGCATAATGGGCTTCAACTTGATAAAAGCTTCGGGAAATAAGATAGAAACACGTATAACGGGGATTAACATAATTAAGAGACTAACAGAATCATTTATTGTTAAATATTCTTACTGCATTGTGTTTACGAGGCGAAGCAATACATTTTCTTTTTTATCCCTTTTCTCTCGCTTTCCTCGCCAGAAATCGAATATTGAGCTTTAGAATCATTAGAAAGCAAGCCAAAAAAGAATATTAAAGGGGCATGATTTTATATTGATGCGTGATCCATGATGCTGGATAAAAATCAATTAGAGCACATTATCGCAATTCTCAGCTCTGAGACAATGATGAAAGAGAAAATCCTCAAATTTTCAATTTTACATTGCACGAGTATCACTGTCTAAGCCTGCTGATCGGTGCATTCCTCAAATAAAAAGAAAATTATAAATAATGTATCAGTGTCATCTGGAGACCACTTGGACTACTTGGAGATCACTGAATATACTCCAAGTAGAGGACACTAGATGCAAGGTGATAAGATGGGGTTTCTTGAATGAAAGTACCACTGAATGTGATTGCTCTGAGCAGGACCTGATTGTTACGAATGATTTTTCCAACTATTGCTTCCTACTGGAAACGCGTGGTATACTTGATGACCCAGACACAAAAATGAATAAATGGGCCCTGAACTTCGAGACAAGCTAAACACCTGGAAAAGTGCACGTAACGTGGGTGACGGCTGTCTATCGAGACCTGTGACAAACTACAGAATTTGAAATATTTGTTAGAAATTAATTTAAACAGTGAAAAGTCTAAGCCGACCAATTGGTGCAACCCTCAAACTAAAAAATGTAGAAGACGATACGATAACTTTTGAGCTTTAAAGAAAAACCATTATATTAGTAATGTCAATTTGATGGAAACAAAGTCGATTATTACACCACTTGGTCTGGATAATAACTATTTATTTTTTTAAACCGTTGAAATCGAAAATAAAAAAATCACTCGTGTTTCATAAAATAACGTCAAAATACACTGTAGACGTTAATTTGGTATAATTTGCTTTAAAAACAACAGTTTTAAAACGAAGTTTCAATTTTAAATGATATATTTGTTTTTAAAATACTTGTTTTTAAATGCCATCTCATGATTTATATTTATAGAAAGCATTAGCGAAACGTACACCTTAAGATATTTATTTTGCAAAGTAAAAGAAGTGTACATTAATAAATCTTTCAAAGTTAGTATACACTAAAACATCTGAGTTGATCGCAAAGTTGTTCAACATGTCACGAGCACTCAGTGATATAATATATCACTGAGTTTTAATATAACTACAAAATATAAAGTTTATTTACTTTAGTAAGTTTTGAGTGAGCAAGGTGTCATATAGTTGACCTCAATTTAACAGTATGTATGTTTAGCCGTATACATCAGGCTAGACTTGCATTTAATAAAAGGTCGAAAATAATAGAATCAAATAATATAGACCTAAAACTGAGAATACTCCTCATCAAGACCTATGTATGGAGTATCTTGATGTACGGCTGCGAGACATGGTGCCTATCCGAAAGAGATAGACGAAGACTAGAGGCTTTTGAGATGTGGTCCTATAGAAGACTATTAGGAATTTCCTGGAGAGACCGCATCACAAATGAAGAGGTTCTCCAACGAATCGAAGGAGGAAGGCACCTGCTCAGGATCCTGTCCGAAAGGCGTGCAAGATGGATCGGTCATATAATACGACAAGAGGGCCTCTTGCATGCCATAATGGAGGGTATGACCGAGGGGACAAACTCTAGGGGACGCCCACGTCGAGAGTACCTGGAGGACCTGTTGGTGGACGTGCGCTGCTCAACATATACAGATTTAAAAAGAGCCGCACAGGACAGGGGGGAATGGAGGAGAAGAGTTGAAATTGCTGCAAACCAGTCTTAGGACTGCAACCACGGAGAGAGATGTTTAGTTATTGTATCAACTAATTTTAGATTTAACTTTGAACTTGACCACTAAATTTTAGGAGAGTATTGATAAAATAAAGGACGGATTTTGCATTTTGATTCGAAAAATCAAAGAGTTATCACGCCCAATTAGTCAAAAAGACGACAAGGGTCTATAATTATCCAAACAATATTAATAGAGACAAAGAATTCCACCTCAAATTAGCATGGCCCCCCATAATCAAATCGAATGGACAACAAAAGGAAAATTAACAATAACTTTGACAATTGAGGAAGCCGCGCGCTTGTTCTTCCGTGGTGGGATGGAATCATGCACTAAAGTTACGGTTAAGAAACGGGACAGACCCCAGCGCTCACGTTACAGTTGAGACTCCGTGCAGAATCCAGCACACATCCACCTATGACAATGTTGATTACAAAAAATCACAGAAGATGAAAGCTGCAACGTTTTTAAAACGTCGTCACTATAAGCCAAAGCATGCAGTACAATATTTCGAAAGACCATATTCAACAGATTTTGGATGTTTCATTAAATATTTTCATTACAAACGCTCTCTTAGAAGGATGATGGGTCTTAGATGGTAGAGCAGGTGACGAATTTGAAGGTTCGTCGACAGATGCAACAACAACTTATAACCATTACAACAAATGCGAGGCGCTGGAAGTTGGGTCACATTTTAAGGATGCCGCCTGGTAGCTGGTCAAGAGCTGTGCTGTTTTATTGCCCGCAAATAACTTGATGAATCAGACAGCCATCCTACACCATAAAGCGGTATTATGATATGAAGATTCATAGTCTCGGCCTAGTTTGTAAGATTAAGTTTGTCTTGCTGGTTTAATTCCCATTGAAACCGTTTTTTATAAAAAGAGTATCAGTTGAGCTTTTATTTAAGACCTCTTATGCTTCTGTTGGTTGGAAAAGATTTCCACATGCCAATAAATCTATCACCATGCATCAGTTATTTACTCACACGACTATGTGGGAAATCCAAAAAATCCTTATACCTCACTTTTCCTCTGTCCATGAGCTACAATTTTGAGGAATGCAGTTTGGGGGTACTTTGTAACTGTATTTTAGACGAAAAAACAACATTAATATCATATTACACACATATATTACACTACACCTAAAACGTAATATGTATTACAATAATATATCGAAAGATCTACATAGCTTTCCTTATAGTTCGACTTCATTTGGTATGTTTTCTGCGGCGTTCTTATCAAATATGTTTCTCTAAACTATGCGAAGAAGTACAGTATCCGGTGGTAAGTAATAAACATCGGACTTAAGAAAGAGACTGTCGGTCATAATCGGCTAACTTCGGCTTTGTAGAGCATCGTCTCTGCCCCTAGAATGTTTGACAACGACTGACAAATCGCGACGGAACACGTCTATGAATGACAGAGACGGCGTTAATCGATTATGGCCCACAGTCTCTTTCTTAAACCCGATGTGTATTACTTACCGCCGGGTGCTGTACCTTATCTTACGGCCGTAGGCACTGCCTTTATATCCTTACATTCAACTTATGTACATTAATTTTGTAATATTTTTAATGTCATTAATTGTGGGTTATAGTACCGACATAAAGCGCCCTCTAGAAGAGTTTGCACTCTAAACGGCGCTAAATAAATTATTCTTTATTATTACTATTGTATTCAAATTTCAATTTTAATATACACCATTATAACCACGCCATAATCTCAACAATCACATAATTTTTTAAATTTATTAACGACATTTTCTAAATATATGATCTAATAGTTCATAATCTTTTGATCTCAAGTGACACTTCCTACCGCCTGATCTTCAGTCAGACAAGACACACTTAACCTGCTCAGCCCCGACTTGCTCTATCTTCACCTACCCCCCTTCTTACCTCGCAACCTTCTCTGCATCCTCTACAAGAGCTGCTCATACGAGAATAAGTGGAAGGCTCTATTGACATATCGTTAGAAAAGTTTGTTCACCTTTTGAAATTGACAAGACAGAATTAACAATTACGCTGCCTGTATAATGATGTAACATTTTAGATTGGTAGTATGCGTATAAGAGTTTTAACCGAATATCAAACATTAAATTTTGAAACGAATTCAATTCAAATACGTTGCCTGAAGATAACTTTTTAGAAAAATACCATAGTATTTTGATACCAATAAAGAATTTGAGTGTCTACGATTGTATTTTGCTACCAACTTTGTAATGTATGGGAACAAAACGTGGACGAGGAAAAAGACTGAGAGGAGTCGAATAAATGCTGTAGAAATACGTGCATTGAGAAGAATATAATATATGAAGTGACAATATATGACCGAATACGGAATGAAGTGATAAGGGATATATGCGAACTTAAGGTTGATTTGTTAAGTAAGATGAAGACGAGCACGCTGAGATGGTTTGAGCATGTGGAACAAAGGAATGAAGAAAGACTAACAAGACAGGTATATATCACAAATGTGAGTGAAAGGCGTATGAGAAAAATACCTAGGAAGGTATGATTGGTTCAAGTGTATGGTATTCTGAAAGAAGAAAACGTAGAAAATCAGACAACTTTAATGAGAAGATTTATGGATATAGAAGAGGCTAAGGATGTGTGTCGAGAAAGTTAAGTCTGTCAATCTATCGTCTCTACCTACCCCGACAGGGAAACGACGTGTTTGTATTCCATATATCCTGTCGTGTAGCTCATGAATGAGGATCGTGACTCCCATGATACTCTCCGACGACGCCTTTCCATCCATCCTTGCACTCCGCAGCTCAAAGGGCAGTCATTAAGAGTAGTCCACTTGCGTATATCACTTAGTAAGTCCAACGCATTAGCATTACTTCTCTTGTGCGTCGTCTTTCCACGCCTCCACTAACCACGAACCTCTCCAAACTCTCTCCTCAAAGAATCAGAGGACTGTCGACAATTTGTTGATTATCAGTTCTTCAAGGCGTTAGTTCGCCTTCCTGTTCATGGAATTTGTAACATCCTTCATGTACTCGTATGTCTTAAAAAATGCTAAGGTGTATGTGATCTGTTCGGATATGTTGCGTTCGGATAGTGATAAGAATACTGTATTACACTTTTGCTGTATACAGTATAACCTGGTGGGTTTATTGCTATGAAGCAATCTCTTCTAACTAACTACCAGTAGAAATATGTTAAAGAGGCTTTTAGTGAAAACCAGGCTATAATCTTGTTGGCAACAATGTCGTTGCCTAAATGGAAAAATGTACATAACAACGGGAATCGAACCCTCAACACCCGGACTGGAAGACAAACTTACTTCTTACCTACTAGATCATGGAGATCGTCTGAACTATCTTGTTTATGTTATTTATTCTTACAATAATATGGTTAAAAGTAGTTTGATTTAAAATTAACAATTTTATGCATGCTTTGCTGAACAGGAATTACTTACCATGAAAAACTACTCCGAATTCACATTTCTTACAATCGAAGCTGATCAAAGCGATGTTGGCACGATCAGATATCTCTTACCTATATCAAACGATTTGACTCGGCATTCAAACTACCAAGAGAAATAACAGTTAATTGCTACAATATCGATAGAAAAGGTTTGATCCTGTCAATCTCCCTTGAATTAGATTTCTGTCAACATTTCGAAGTCAATCGATGTCAAACAGTATTCACTCTTATTCTTGAATAATTATGTAACTTAAAATGACGCCCGTGAAACACGTGATAATAACTATTACATACAAGAAAATTTAATAGTTTAAAAAGTATGTAGTGAAAAATGAAAAATCATCCCAGTTTTGAGACTTTTTGGAGTGGAGATTGGTGTAAATCTGGCTTTTAATCGAAAGCGGTGTGCTGAAGAGCTCTTCAACGGTACACGATGACTGAAAAGGTGGAGAAGATGAGTGGCTTTAAGAGGTGCCTCAGTCAGATGTCCATCATGCTGGCTGAGGCGACATCTTCCGGAGAAGCAGCATGGAGAGAAGTCTTCAACAAGTACGTTGACATAACTGAACAATTCATCACTCATCATAACATATACGTTATTTTAATATCGTATGAAAATTATCACAAAATTCTCAAGTAACCATAAAGTTGCAAAATCGATTAAAAAAATTGTTGTTTTACGAGTATGTCAAATAAGTATTTATTCTGTTTGTCTTTGCACATTAGTTAAAAAATATGTGTGCCACATTAATGTCTAATTGGTAAGACGTCTGTATTCTAGCCCTGCTGAGGTTGCAGATTTGATTACCGCTGGAATCCTTTTTTTTTAAGGATTTCAGTCTGGTTTTGACTTGAAGCATCTTTAACATTTTTCTGGTTGGTTAGAAGACATTGCAACATGACAATTACCCATCCAGGTTGTTTTGTATACAAGGAAAGTGTAATATGATATAATAAAATACATTATAACTTTTGAAGAATTCTAAATTGGACTTGCCAGTTTTAAGGCTGTTAAATAATCATTTTCACAATTTAAAAAAGAATTATTATTATTGTAATTTGTTTAGTAAAACATTGTTTATTTGGAATAAACAGTGTTTGGCCAAAAAAATTACAATCTCTTGAAACCTCCATTGTATCGGACGTATGCGTCACCTAAAATATATATCATTTTATTTGTGTAATTGCTGTGTAAATATCGTAGAGTTGATATCTGTACTTATTGTAATGAAATGTTCTTTATGCGTGGCCTTCGCAATAATCACTATAAATAATCGAACAGCTCATGTATGCAGAGAACGCGCGGTATACATGGTATCTAGCAAGTAACTATAAGTCGTGACGGCATACACAGGCGAATATACGAATATACGATGAGTGATTGGCTGCACATAAGGAACGAAAAATGAGAAAAGTATATTCTCAGTTTCTGGAACGTCTACTGTGTTTCATTTACGACAAACTTCTACCTGCTAAAGAGGAATCTCTTCACCCTGCTACTTTTCACCGAAAACGCAAGAAGTAAACCGGAATCTCCGAGTATCGAGCGGCAGCCATTCACCTATTTTACAGTCTTTGTACCGGTGATGTACATCCATACTTTTAACGTCTTAACTATAAATAATACATAGAATAGTCATTTTGCTATGACGGTAGTCCACAAAAGTATTTTGATGTCAACTTGATGTATGGGAGTAAAACGTGGACGTGGAAAAAGACTGAGGGGAACCGAATAAATGTTGTAGAAATGCTCGGATCCAGAAAAAATCATGGAGTTACAATATATGATTGGATACGGAATGAAAAGATGAGTAATGAATGTGAACTTACGGATGATGTGTCAAGTGATATGAATAAGAGCACGCTTAGATAGTTTGGGCTTGTGGAACGAATAAATGAAGAAATACTTACAAAATAGATATATAGTGCAAATGTGAGTAGAAGACATGTGAGAGGAAGATCAAGGAAAGTATGGTTGGATGTCTTGGGTTCAGTCCTCAATAGTGTCAAAAAGAAAATAAAAAGCCATCTCTTTACTGGTCACAAGAATCAGGCAGATTTCGTCATGGTGTGAAAGGAAAGGATATCTCCAGTTTTATGTTACTTTGTAGGTGGAACGAACGAAAGAAGAAATACCAACAAAACAGATATATAGTGCCAACGTGATTGGAAGAAGTGTGAATGCAAAGCGCGTACGTGGAAAGCCCGTGCGTGGAAGACGTATGAATGGAAGACCAAAGAAAGTATGGTTGGATCAAGTTAATGATATTCTGAAGAAGGAAACGTAAAAAAGTCTGAGAAATCGTTATTGCATAATATTTAGAAACTTCAAAAAATCATAAAAAATTAACAAAATTAACGTGTATTATTGTAATTTGTTGAGTCAAATACTGTTTATTCCACTTTTTATAACGGTATAACCTTATCGGTTTCAAGGCTTTCACCTTATCATCAGGGGAGTACAAACAAGACTCTCCTGATGATGAGGTGAAAGCTTTGAAACCGGTAGAGTTATACCGTTACATAAAGTGGAATAAACAGTGTTTGATAAAACAAATAACAATGTCTTTAAGCCTCCACAATGTTAAGACCTTAACTATAAATAATATGAAATATAATGTGTATTATAAATAATCCATTAAATTCATTCTTCTCTCCCCTTTTTACTCAATTTCCTCTAAGACCATAGATAACATTTAATATGACTTATAGTGATAATTTAGTTAAATTAATTCACCGGAGGAAAACACAGTCTGTATATAAATTATAATTCAATGAATATGTTATATATGAAGAAAACAAAGCCGTTTTATTTTTTTATTCCTTTATTTATTTATTTTTATTTTCATTACCCGAAAACATTAATTAAATCGCTTTATTTACAACAGAGAAATGAATTTCTTCACAGCAATCAAAGTTTAATGTAATGTACTTCGTTTTTTTAACAAGGAAAATTATTCACCACGAAAATTTTTGGTGGATAATATTCCTTGTATTAATATGACAGCCTTTACGAGCATTATTTCAAGTATTTTTACAATTTTCCTTAATTTAGTTATGCAAATTACTTAATTTTATTATACGAGTATTATCGAGTTGTTTTCGCAAATTTTAAGGAAAGTGTGCTTTTATATGTTTATTAATTATTTATTTTAATTTTAGATAATTTATTTTATTTATTTTACACTTGACAGGAAATATCGAAAAAACAACAAGTTATTTAATTTAGACACACAATTTTAATGGATCTGGGTTTGTTGCCTTTAATTTATCGTGTCCCCAGTAAACTAGGGTTTTGCCTGTATCTCAGTAAGGACATTGTTGAGAAAGAAATATTACATTGAAAACATTTATGTTTATGTCAGTATAAATAAAACGGTTTATATTTGAATAAATGAAGAAGTAATTTATTTTTAGAAAAACGTTACTAACATAAATGTTCGCTTTTTTTCTATTAGTTAAATATTATAACATTTATATAATATTTTAGAAGTACATTATTAAAAATCAGGAACATATAAATTCTGGAATTCCATACTAAAATATTACATTGAAAACATTTATGTTTATGTCAGTATAAATAAAATGGTTTATATTTGAATAAATGAAGAAGTAATTTAATTTTAGAAAAACGTTACTAACATAAATGTTCGCTTTTTTTCTATTAGTTAAATATTATAACATTTATATAATATTTTAGAAGTACATTATTAAAAATCAGGAACATATAAATTCTGGAATTCCATACTAAAATATTACATTGAAAACATTTATGTTTATGTCAGTATAAATAAAATGGTTTATATTTGAATAAATGAAGAAGTAATTTATTTTTAGAAAAGCGTTACTAACATAAATGTTCGCTTTATTTCTATTAGTTAAATATTATAACATTTATATAATATTTTAGAAGTACATTATTAAAAATCAGGAACATATAAATTCTGGAATTCCATACTAAAATATTACATTGAAAACATTTTTGTTTATGTCAGTATAAATAAAATGGTTTATATTTGAATAAATGAAGAAGTAATTTATTTTTAGAAAAACGTTACTAACATAAATGTTCGCTTTTTTTCTATTAGTTAAATATTATAACATTTATATAATATTTTAGAAGTACATTATTAAAAATCAGGAACATATAAATTCTGGAATTCCATACTAAAATATTACATTGAAAACATTTATGTGTATGTCAGTATAAATAAAATGGTTTATATTTGAATAAATGAAGAAGTAATTTATTTTTAGAAAAACGTTACTAACATAAATGTTCGCTTTTTTCTATTAATTAAATATTATAACATTTATATATTTTTTTAGAAGTACATTATTAAAAATCAGTAACATATAAACTCTGGAATTCCATACTTAAATATTTAATAAAAAAAATTGTTATTCTACTTATTATATTTTCATCACAACACGTAATTCTATCTCTGGCGGATTGTCGTCTACTGTTAAGTTGTATGGTAGTTTTAACCTATAGATAATATAATGTTTTGCTTTATAAGGTTAGTAAGCAATGTATTGAATATAGTTTGACATAACTTTTGTAAAGCGAAATAGGTCTGTCACTTTAAGTTTATTGTGTAGGTGTTTGAACATTAAATGTTAAATAATTCTGTTTAAAATGGTATAATATTTTCTTGCACGACAAAAAAGTTTTATTTACAACCGGTTATAAAAGTACAATCCTTTGGCGAACTTTGTTCAAACAGTAGGAACATATTAATGATAAACAGTGTGGACTCGTTCCTACGGTAGCGGTGTCTACATTAGATTGTTTTCCGCATATTTTCCTGTTTCACTGTCTCTTTTTCATTGGTGTGAGCGCCATGACTTTGACCACACAGCACAGCTGGTCTGAGGCATTTGGCACGTGTTTTGACTGAATCTGGGTCGAACTGGCGTCAAAACGTGATAATTCTAATTTAATATTTATTATAAATTCCCCTTTAAAATGACAATATAAAAATCAAAAGTAGCGAAAAAATAATAATAGTGTATTGGTCTAAATCATAGTTTCCCAAACTTTTTCGCCCCGTAGACCACTTGCCTATTTTTTTGTTTTTTGTAGAATCTATATTATTGAATTTTCCTTAACTTATTAACTTCAAATGTGTTTTTGACAGCTGACACAGTGCTGTTCACCTTGATAATGTTTTTTGTAGAGTGGACAATTGTAAAAAAAGAAAAACACGTACAATTTTTATTCATACCTTTATTAAAAAGACACAAAATGCAAGTAAATATTTAGCTTTGGAACGAAACAAATCAAAACCTAGTAAAATTTTTGCATAAAATTAATACACAAATAATACTGTTAATGATAGGGATGAACCTGATGCTCTGATAGCAATGATTCAATACTTGGCTTCAAATTAGTGAGGAAAAGTCTTAAATCTCCACGTTCAGTGATTTGCATTCGATTTCTTTATATAAGTATTTTCTATGTCTAATATAAGTATTATGTACACACAATCTGTGTTAGGTGTAATAAGATATTTACGGAACGCCTAAATATTGATGATGATCTGATTAAATGGGGTCCGCTCACGTGAACCCCCATTTACATCTCGTGCACCCCCATTTTCTTTTCTCGCTGACATAGACCCCCTGCAAGTCAAAATTGACCCTTGGGGGTCCATATAGACCACTTTGGGAATCTCTGGTCTAAATCAACAGCTCGCAATTTTCCTTTTGAACCTTAAAAAAATATTATTTCGCTCAACATGATATTGAATAACAGGAAAATCAAACACTAACCACAGATTATATTTAAAAAATGACTATAATTAAACAATATACAAAATTCGCCGTTATTATACATTAAATATGTCTACTTTGATGTATTTCATGAATATTTATAACATTGAAAACAAATAAACACTTCTATGATAAACTAAACTCGAACTATGTTTTTATTCAAACAGTGATTGAAAATCAGTCCACCTCTGTTTGAGATCTTTCATCGCGTCTACCGAAAATATTGTGCTCTAACACAAATCACTTTCGTCCCACTGTTTGGAACCAATTCCCCTTTTTTTAACAAATTAAAACCATAATATTTGAATATTCTTTCAAATCTGTATTGTAATAATTATTTCGCGTCAATACGTAGTAATGGACTAATCGTGTTTGAGAAAAGAACTTGCGAAATCAATTTATGCAATCAATGATTGTCCAAGCGTTGCCGATGGATTAAAATAGAAGCTTTTATAAAAATTAATTTATTAAATGTATACGTGACTCAATACATTAAAAGGTATTTATTTGAATTTACTAAGTGAAACTCACCCATACCGTGTTCAATTGTGGAATAAAACGTTCCAAATTTAAATATTCGTAAATGTTCAATTATAACTGTCATTTTACTTTTTTCTCTGTGCATAACCTTAAAAAAAATTCGAATGTTTATTTATTTATTGTATATACTTTAATTTACTTTTTAGGTAGAATTTATCAGATGATGGAATAGTTAAGAGGGATAACGAACAGCGTGTAACGATAGGGGAAAAAATCAACGGGGCACTAAAACACACGTATTCTATCCAAGCAGTATCAAAATCTGTTAAAATGATGGTCCACAACAGTATTTAAGTGCTAATTTAGATTTGTGGGAGTGAAACATAGATGTGAAAAATAATAAATGGAACCGAATAAATGGTGTCGAAATGTGTCTACTGAGAAGAATAAATGGGGGGACAATGTATGACAAAATACGGAATTAAGTGATTTGGAATGTATGCTTTTCCAAACTTAAGGCTGATGTGTTGAGTAAGATGAATAAGAACACTCGGAGATGATTTGGACATGCAGAAAGAATGGATGAAGAAAGATTTTAAAAGTATATTATGCAAATGTGAGTGGAAGGTGTGGTAGAAGAATATAAAAATGTAGTTGGATCAACTTAATGATATTTTGAAAGAGGGAAAGGTAGAAGAGGCAAAGTATGTGTGTCGAGATAGGAAAGTCTGGCGCTTTGCCATATCTACCTACACCGACAAGGAAATTGTGTGATGGTATGTATGTACGTATTTTTATATGGATATTCATCCTTTGAACAGTGTTTCTAACCAGTGAGCAATGAGGAGTTGATAACTTTTATTGAGAATACAGAATACACATTTAGCTCTCGCTACAAAATTGATTTAATTTTATTTTATTACAATGTACAGTGTTTTATCAATCATTAAAAGAAACAGGGATATAAATAAAACTTGTCACAAAAATTATAAACATATATTATACACGCATATACAAAATAATATCGAAAATTAGTATGCATACCATCCACCATACATAAAATACAAACCTAAGACAGGTCATGGCTCTGGTAATCAAACGTCTTAACACGCCAAAAGAAAGAAAAAAAGTAATAAAAATATACATAAGCATAAGCACAATGAATTCACTCTTAAAAAAAACACATCGAAGCATTAGCGTATTTACAGACATCTCCAAAACAAAGACAACGAAAAGAAAAAGGTGCAAAAAAATAATTAAAATATGAATATAATTAATATTAAATAACAAAATAATTTGAAACAATGTACCTCGTATATCAAGTAAGATTAGAAACTATAAATTTTTTTAATACTGTTTGTGATGAGCATTCTCATATTTTGGTTGGTCTTCGGTTATTCTTCAAAAGTAGATCTTTATAAAAGGTGGACTACGCATAATTTATTGAGCATTCAAAGAGTATGTAATCCAACGTTTCCTCGCTGAGTCCACATTCACACATTCTAGATTCAACACTTTGATCTTTGTCAAATGTTACTTTGTGGAAGAATGTCTAAAACGCATCCGGCATATCACATATATGTTGATTGCTTGTCTAAGTATGCATAACTAAACCAAATAATAGACCAGGCAAGTCCAAACTTTAACTTAGGTGGGCCATATTCTCTGATGGAAGTTGTCGAGGGCCAAAAGTAAATAAAACAATTTATATATTTATTATAAATGAATAATTACAACAAAAAAAATGAATGCTTCGATTAAATGAAATGATCGATAAATTTATTATAAATCAATAGTTACATTTCCTTTATAATTACAATACATAACATAAATAAATTATATTTACTTTCAAAATTATCAGTGAGAAAAATTAAACAACTTTGAATCATCCATCAATTTTTCCATGTCAGTCTGCATGCTTGTTGTTGATATATCAATTATTCTTGATTTTTTTCGATTTTTATGAATATTCATTATTGAGAAAGTTTGTTCGTATATATAATACAAGTTGAACGAAATATCACTAACATTTTTATTGCTAATTCTTTATTAATGTATATTTCTAGTCGTATTTGTTACTGTCTAACCGACATGCGGTTAGACAGGATCCAATACGAATGTCTGCGTCTACTATTGGGAGCAATGAAATCGTCTACAAATACAGCGTGGCTTATAAATCGCTTTATATTGTTCATATTCAAGTGTTGTTGCGAATATTTTGGCTTAAATTCTTATACTAACTGAATATTATTAGGAAAGAGGTACAAATTGCTTCTTAAGATTTGTTGTACATAAGTTCAAGACATTCCGAGCTGAGCTGAACGTCGTATGGATAAAGTTGCTTGATCATAAGCAACACTCTCTTGTGTATATCACTAGCAACACTTTCTTTTCTTCCGACTCGAGGCAAGTCAACTACTGATCTTTGCTGTCAAGAAGTGCTATTCATTTCCTAATCGCCGATCTTGCTGGACAATCTCCATCAGTAAATACGCGTTGTGTTTGAATAACTGACTCGCAAACTGTTTAGCGAAATAATTAAATTTAAAATCGTTTCTTCCTTGTAAAATTCTCCATAGTAATATTTAAGTTCGGCTTTAAAATTATCCGACAAAAATATAAAAAAATCAAACCAAATTAGTTATGAACGTTTGAAATTTATTCGTAAATGCTAATGACATAACACTCTTTATGTTATAAGTAGATCTTCAGACATATCAAATACGAGTAGATTACGGCTCGATCATCTTAAGGAAAATATAATGTTTTAAATATTGTATACACAAATCACGTTTTTAATACATACTCAACAAATATGATTGTGTATAACAAATGATTACATATTAACTAAAATTTGTCAATTTCGGTTCTCAGCATGTTCTATTGAGATATATAGTACTCGTATGTATTTGAATTTTACTCTTTGGCAACATTGATAAACGATGTGAGCCGACACTGTGATCAAATTCTACTTCGTAATACCCCAACCTAGAACTATAATAAATAGATTTCAATAAATTCCACTTTATTCCTCACTATTTAATATTGAAATTTTACAGGAGTAATGTATGATTAATATCATTTCTGCTTTATCATATTTCTAACTAGCTCAAGTTTATATAAATTGCCATCTCCTGATAGATGGGTTTTACTTGACAAAGTGTTGTTACATAAAAAAAAAACATGAATGGAACAAATATAATTTTCTTAATATTTAAGAGTCTTCGAAAAAAAAGAATGTTTTAAATCAAATAATAATTAAAGTGAAATGGTTGTTTTTTTGTGAGAATTATTTTTTCGCATAACATGCATTTTTTTGCATACTTTTCGCAAGACAATTAAAAGTAACTAATTTACACATTATTTTCAAAATTTTAATATAGAATGTGAAAATATAAGAAATATAGATAATCTCTGTGACCTAGTTGGTAAGACTCTTGTCTTCCAGTCTGGAGGCTGAAGGTTCAATTCACGCAAAATTTAAAAAAATAAGTTTTCAGTTGGGTTTTCACTTAAGGGCTTTTTAAGATCATCTGATTTGTTGGAAGAGATTACCAAATGGCAATAAACTCACCAGATTTTACTGTATGTAACAAAAGTTTAATACAATTCAATACGTAAAATAGAAATTATCGATACAAACATGTATGAACTACAAAAAATCATTAAAATATACACAAACTCAAAATATTTTCTAAAAAGCTAAGTAAAAACAACTTAGAATGAAAAAATATAATTTATCATTTTTATAATTTAAAGTGTCAGTCATGTGTCTTGCGGATGGGCCACTGCATGGTGGCTAGTCATCTTTACGGAATGGGTATTGTGGAGGATACCAGTTGCGAGTATGTCTGAATGATGATACTATAGATCAGACGTGGGCAAATGCGGCTCCGAGAGCCGCATGCGGCTCTTCGTTGGGTTAAGTGCGGCTCCCAATGTCTCTTATAAAATATAGATACTTTCTTTCCCCATTATACTTGTATTTTCGCAATTTTCCTTTCTAAATGTTGTAAGTGACAAGATGCGCATGTATGAATGCAACTGTCAAAGACAAAGGCAAGTATTGCTGTATACGTGTGTGTGCTGTGATTTCAATGTGTAGAGTGCGCGCGCATCTCCTGCCTCTTTATGTGCGCAAACCGTATTCTGCGCTATTTTTATATTTTCTTATATGTGTATTTTTTACACTTTATACAGCAGTTAAGATTTGTATAGAATATGTAATACATTTGAATTTGTGTGTTTAATACTACTCGAGAACGTGACTATGGTGTGGCTCTTTATAAATATGAAAATCCAGAATGTGACTCTCGTTGACCTCATGTATGCCCACCCCTGCTATAGATCATTTTTTTTTTCGGTTGTCCTTTCCGTGACATATTTGATTTAGTAAATGCCATCCCTTTTTCGTGTCCAATGAACGTCCATTTTTTCCAAGAATCTTTTCAATTATAAATCGATTGTTAAATTGTTGAAATTTAATTCTCTCACTCTGGTATTTTACCTCTGTCTTATCTCTCTGGGTAGAATACTGATTCATATTTAGAAACATTAAATTTAAATTCCTTTTACTATATTTAAAAACTAAATGAGAAGCTTAAACATTTACAAAACTGTTCCTGTTTAACCTTTCCCTTCCTATGCTAAAAAAAACCCGCCCGTTCCGGTGATGTGTATTCAATACACATGTAAAAATGAGCGATTTAAAATTGAAAAAAAAACAAGAATATTCATAGCCAATCGCTTAAATTAATTAAATTTGAAGTCAAAAGTTATAATAATAAAAATTTTATTGCTGAAAACGTAAAAAAAAAACATTGGACGTCGTTCACAAAACTGGGGAAATAACCACCTCTAACGAAAGCCCGCTGGCTACTGAGCGAGAGAAGCGAGCGAACTGAGATTCTATTCTTGCGTTCCCATATACCGAAGTAGAGTGAGAGTGAGACGTGAATAGCGTCGCTTCCTCACCCATAGCGGTTTTTAGAATGAATATACCTACGTCACACACTGGCACACGTTTGAATGTATTGGTGAATTTATTCCCGATTTTCACAAAATATCTCTGATGTGGCCGATTAGTGATTATTATTATTAATATATTTTTTTCAATCAATGCGTAAATGTATTACGAAGGAATACCTAAAATCTGAACCCAGAATTTATTATGTTTATAGAGATATTAAAGTTTTTAGAAGCAATGTGTACTAGTTATACATCAGAGGACAGGAAGAGTTAATAAAGCTTAGTATTTTATTCTTTAGGTAATTAATGTATCTTGTTTCTTCGTAGAACGTTTCCACTTATAGATTGATTGTTGAATTTCATTGTTCAATCAGTTGAAGCTTGTTGAATTGTTTTTTTTAATCTCATTTATTAAATTGCATTTTTGACTTTGGTGTGGTGTCACAAATCTTCCTAGTATGGGTAGGATGCCTATTAAAAATACAGGCTTTATAAATTATTATATACAATAAATCATTCACTCCCTGTGGTGCGTTATTAATTACTTGCTAGATACTTTTTAATTTCTATACATTATTTACTATACAAAAAAACGTATGTAAGTAATTCTTATAGATAAATAAATAAGACACTTTTTTATTGTTCTTTCAATAATTCATAGAAATTATTACACTATAATATTTACATAAAAATATGCACAATAGGAAGAATCCTAATGTGTTGGACTGACCAAGTGAGAGACGCACCTAAACTACCCTTAACAACCGCCCTTCGGGTCGCGGTGTAAAGGGATGGATAGAGAGGAGTCCTCAGACTATAATGGGAGTAACGATGCTCAGTCATGAGCTACACGATAGGATGGATGGAATTTACATTTAATCTTGGTTTTAAGACGTGACCTAGTTGGTAAGACGCTTGTCTTCCGAGTTGCAGGTTGTGGGCTCGATTCGCGTTGGTATTAAACTTTTGTTAAATAGAATTTCAATCTGGTTTTCACTGAAGGCTTTTTTTTTCTCGGTCGAATTGGTACATGGCAATAAACCCGGAAAAGTATACTAAATAAATGTATTTTGGATGGATGAATGACGAAAGGCAAACTAATCAGACTCAGACTTGGCGTCCATTATAATGGACATGAATTTATGTGCACTTTGTGAACAACTTTGTGATATATTTCTGTTCCCAGTGATAACAAATGAAGTGTAGAATATTGTATTATCGACTTTGAACGGTTTGGGCGCCACTTACCATATATAAACTAATACGACATAATGTTGCATTTAGTGTCAATAATACACTCATAAACAAGAATATTGTTTAAAATCTTAGGGTTAATTCAGGTCTGAAGAGATTAAGTTGCAGTAAAATTTGTGTGGAGTCTATAATATTGTGCGTTTTGATAAGAGGCATACTCTTATATAGTACATTGTGAGATGGGATTTTGATTTATCTGAAATGATGAAGTATACCAAGGGTTGACGCACATGGTAAACACTTTAATTAGGTTTGACAACTTATCAAGTTGATGAACATTCATGACATAGGTAAAAATAAAAATTAAATTTTAAACAACTAATCAATAATTGGTTAAAATAATAAGGTTCATGTTTATATGTCCTCAGTAAGATACAGATAAAGTCTTGTTTACTGGGGGCATGACAAACAAAAAGTAATTAACCCAGATAGATTTGGAGTGCCCTTAAGGGCAGTTTGCTTTCTGAACTGCGGTATATATCATACATTTTCCTTTTATTATTATTTTATAAAATTAGTAAAGTTCTACATTGCTAAAATAATTTGTTTCAGCGATGAACATCCACTGCGAAATATATAACTGCATTGCGTCCGAAATGCCTAAAATATATGGCATTTAATAAAAGATACCACGGAATTTCTAAGTTATTTATATTTTTATTTAATTATATAATTATTTAAAAGGTTCATAAACATTAAAAACATTTTTTAATATGGACAAAAGGATATTACTCCACTTAAGAATTTCACAAATTTATTATTTTTAGTTTGACCCTCACACGCAATGCATCTTTTCCAATTAGGTCACAGCTTCCAGTGTTAGGTTGTATAGTTTCTGCACACCTCCAGAAAATGTATACAGTGGGTAACTGTGTACGATGTAGTCCATGTTCTGAAGTTCCTCGTATTCACAAAAATGTGACTCTGCTAGGCCCCACTTGTGCATATCGTATGTAGTGGGACCCACTCCGCATCTGATCATGTTTAAAATACACCACTCTTTTTGAGGTATGGAAAATTCAAGCAACCTCACCGTCGGGTCACCCACAAGATGATGATTTTTTTTTACGTTACACTCCGTACAATGGAATCGCCATTTTTTGGCGACCAGCATGTTGTCTATTTGTTCCAGAGTCTTCTAGATTGGATAAAGGGTGGTTAGATGGAGTGACTGGTATGGTTTCTGAATAATAAATGCCACATCGAAAAGAGCTGAAAACACAGGTATCCAAGTATATCATCCGTAAATGTTTCGACACTGCACATAAATAAATTAATTGATTTTTTACTAACCATACTCTTAACAACTCGTTGAAAACAATTATCTCATCGAATTTATGTTAGACAGGAAGTGTACATCAATGAAAAACTTTTTTTTTTCTTTCATTTCAGATATCGTCAGGCTCGATACGCATCTCGCAGAGTAAGAAAACGAGTTGTCTTCAAACACGGAGACTGCAACGTGGTCCAAGGAAATGTTTCCAAGAGACGCAAGCGCTACCTCCAAGATCTCTTCACCACCCTGGTCGATGCACAGTGGCGCTGGACTCTGCTGGTGTTCGCTCTTAGCTTCCTGCTCTCGTGGCTGGGCTTTGCCTTGGTCTGGTGGCTGATAGCCTACGCCCACGGAGACTTGGACAGGAATGACGACATCACGCCGTGCGTCATGGGGGTGTACTCGTTTACATCGGGATTTCTGTTCAGTATTGAGACGCAACATACCATTGGGTGAGTTTAATATGAACAGTTCAGTTCGATCCCACATAGCTTAAAAGTACCTAATCAATCTAATAACCACATCAGCTATCTTCTTAGTGTTAGACTATAGAAATGAATTTAAATTAACGTTCCTTTTATCTTAAACAATATTTAATCAGTGTTACTCAAACTATGATCCCTGGACCAGTTAGGTTCGCGGACAGTTTGTTACTGGAGACCACGTCGAGAGAAAATTACAAAATAAACACATGATCAAAATTATACATTCACAAAGCATCATTCTTATAATTTGTTTTTTTATTATTTTCATTTGTCTAATCTGAAAATAAGAAATGTATTTGAACTTCGCTCTTTTCGTTTATTTTTTTTATTTAAATTAACAAAAATACTGTTCTCGGTGGATGAAATTAAAAAAACTAGTCGCAGAACACGGAAAGTTTAAGAAACACAGATATACTCGTACATAATTTATTTCTCTAAAAACGGGATGGATTCCTGTTAAAATAAAATTTCCACTTTGCATATTTAAATTGCTCGAATGGAGTGTGCACTTTTAAAGGTGGTATAAAAATTATTATTTTGTTAATACATAATATTTTTCTCTTGACTTGAAGATATACTAATCATATTTACACTACGTATGTAAGATCTTTATACTCTATGTACAATAATTGCATGTTTATGTAAGATCTTTATACTCTTTGTACAATAATTTCATATGTATGTAAGATCTTTATAGTCTATGTACAATAACTGCATGTGTATGTAAGATCTTTATACTCTATGTATTGTACAATAATTGCATGTGTATGTAAGATCTTTATACTCTATGTACAATAATTGCATGTGTATGTAAGATCTTTATACTCTAGGTACAATAATTGCATGTGTAAAAGATCTTTATAACTCTATGTACAATAATTCCAGATAATGGAGAACAACTTATATTTAATTTATAATACATTAAACATACTCGTACATTATAAAACAAACACACATCGCCAATAAACAATTGTTTCCAATGAACCGGAAAGATGTTTAAATGGGAAGTTTTTTTAAATTTTGTTTTAATCAATATCAGCAATTAAATCGGTAACCAAGGGATCGGTACAGGCTTTCTATTACAAATTAATGGAGATTCTAAGTCCTTTGTAACATTAATTTGCTTCAAATTTATGTCTTTTTCTCTACGTAAAACGTATTTTGTCCTTTATACAATATTATTGTATTACGCTTCCGTTGTACACTCTAATCACATTGAGCTTAATTTCATGCACAAATCTCTTCCAACGAATTAATAAAATGTATTAAAGGTCTTACGTGATAATCAGACTGGATTTTTTTTATTTAAACTGGGTAACGAGTATTGAATCCACAACCCTCGGGCTAGAAGACAGGTGTCTTATCAACATGCTCACTAAGGTTGTATTGTTATACATGTATCATTCTAGTTTATACCAACGGTCCGTAAACTATGGTTTAGTGACGCGGTAAACAAGCGTACAAATACTGAAGTTCCACGAAACTTCAACATAATTTTCAACGTCTTAAGTCCGGCTTGCATAAACGATATTTATTGAGCCAACCTAGGGTTACCTAGTTAAAAGAACAAAATGCATCTCACCACAAAAATTTGCTCCACTTATCCAGGTTTACGCTTATATTTTCAACTTGTCAATTTGGTCAGATTAGCGCGGCGGTTAGTCGGTTAAACATCACCATATCTAAAAGAGTATCTTTGAAAGTACTCTTTTAGATTTTATATTTTTGAGAAATAATAATACTTTCATAATAACAAGATACGATAAATACAAATATAAAATAAAAGGCAATTACATTATTACCTTACAATCGTTTTAACAGGGCTAAATTGTGTGAGAAAGGGAATACAAGGATGCAGCGAAAGGAATAAGTAACAACTTTGTCTAGGCGTTGTTATCTTTGAACATTTTTAATTCTTAAATTATTAATCTATGTAAAGTACGTGAATTTTAGTTGGTATCTAACTGAGCCATGCTCGATGGAAAACAGGTCCTGTTTGACGGTTAACCTACCATACGCAGCAATGATACTCGATTGCGTATAGCTCATACTGGAAAACTTTGAAAAAAATAGTATGCTTTGTCATGATGGTCTCGGAGGGATGTAAAATTGAATTTCAGCCAGCAGGAAAAGACTATCAATTGTGTTAAGAAGTTTGTGTATAATTTCTCTTCTATCAGAAAGTAAAATAATAAATTTTCAAGAGATTTTAAAGAAACAGCTTCGTACATTCTTCTTCTATGTACAGTTCTTACATGAAATGTGTCTTCTCGAACCAGACAACACAACGTCTGGTCTTAGTTTTTTGTAGCTAAACAGCTGTTTATAATGTGTTATATGGTATGTTGTGATCAGCTGTTTAATATGTAGTCCATGATTTGGCACGCATAGACTCTGTTTGACTCCAATTATGCATTTCATGTGCAATACAGCCCACTTCTCATGCAATTGTATTCAGAGTACACTACTCCTTCTGAAGTAGGGAAAAATAAGAAGGCACCTCCACTGTCGGGTCGCCAACAAAATGCCCGCCTTCTACATCACGTTCCGTCGGTTGTCGACTTGCTCCAAAAACTTCCAGATTGTTCGAAGGAAGATGAGACGGTGTAGCGGTGGTTGTTTTACGCTATCTACATTAAACATATTTTGATTGACAACGTCTCATTTTTACGAAAGTAATTTAGGTACTCACAACTTGAGAAACACTTTTAACATATTAAAATTAGTTTTCTGCGTATTTAGCAACATTAATATGACCTTTTCTCGTTGGTCTTTTGCGTGATGTATTTAAATTTACGAGCCTTTTGATTTGTTGTCCATATGCGTCAAAAATTAAGAATTTTTGCCATATTGCGATATATGCGAGAATCATACCATAATACAGTTTTGCAGACTCTGTACCACACGTAAATGTGGGTTATGGACGTGGTGTACATTTTTATTCGTGAAAGTAATTTTCCTTTTATTTTCTCCGTCTCTTTTAATTCTTGAACATTTGTTCTAAACCAATAAACATGAATTATTAAAATTGAATCATGATTTGTTATTAATGTTTGCTGTGTTATTCATTACTTGCTTATTAAAAATTAAGTCATGTAAGTAAATATTACATAACACATCGATCAATAAGTCCCCGGGACTAACTACTAAAACAACATTTGTTTGCCAAAATTCTTCTTTATTTATCAATATAGTCTCCTTCAAGAGCGATACATTCATTCCAACGATTCCCTAACTTTTCTATACCAGCCGTGTAGAACGATTTATCTTTGGTTTCAAAATAGGCGTTAGTTTCGGCAATCACTTCTTCATTGGAACCAAATCTCTTTCCCTATAGCATCTTTTTGAGGTCTGCGAACAGCCATTAGTCGCTGGGGGCCAAACCTGGAGAATACGGTGGGTGCGGAAGCAATTCGAAATTCAACTCGTGCAATTTGGCCATCGTTACCATCGACTTGTGACACGGTGCATTGTCCTGATGAAAGAGAACTTTTTTCTTCTTCATATGGGACCGTTTTTTTTGCAATTTCTGCCTTCAAACGCTCCAACGAGAATTGTATGGATTTGTTATTAGAGGCGCCATCTGTTGGTTAGGACTTATTGATCGATGTATTACATACTCTTGTATACCATCACGCTGTTTTCTTGTTGAGGTATGCAGAGTTTCAGAGCACCAAACTTTTCTATCTCGATACATATATTTTGCCTTTCCACATCCACATCACTTCTCATACAGCTCCTGCAATTTATCTTACTTCTATTTTCTTCTCTCAAACTTGATAAAATTAAACTTTCCTTGGTCTTCCTCGACTACGCCTTGCACTGCACGTTTGTTTTGTTAGTATTTTATCATTCGTGTCCAAAGTATCTCCGAGTGTTATTACACATCAGCCTTAAGTTCAAATTTATCCTTAATAACTTCATTCTAACGACCTTCGTGGCCTAGTAGGTAAAAAGCCTGTATCCCAAGCTGGAGGTTGCGTTCTCAAATCAGATTCCTTTAGAAAAGATTCCAGTCAGTTTTTTACTTGAAGACTCTTAATCTTTCTAATTGGTTGGCCTTCCAACATTTCATTGCCATACGGCAATAAGCCCGCCAGGGTGTACTGTGTATAATGAAAGTGTAATAAAATAATAAAATTCTGTATTCTGTCATATGTTGTCAAGCTAAAGCGTCTTTCAAATTGAGTTTTTTTTTTATTCTTAGATAAAACACAGATGGCGTCGCGAACTTGCCTGGGTCTTGTGACATTTGAGAAGTGTAATGTATGACATTTATAAAAATGGAGTCGTATACAATACAACAACGCGTTCAAATTGTTGAATTATTTTATGTATTGTAATCTCCGGAAACGGCGATGTTAATTGACCACCAAGATCATGTGATCTGACACCGTTGGACAATTTTCTTTGGGGTTACGTGAAACGCCAAGTCTATAAGAATGACTCCCAATAAATTCCAGAGCTGAAGGACGAAATAATTTGTGTTATTGGTGAGTTAGAACCGCAATTATGCCAAAATGTCATCGAAAATTTTGACAAAAGAGTGGACATTTGGCGGATATTGTTTTTTTGTGTTTAAGTGTCATACATTATACTTTAATGACCAATAAAAAGTATTTTGAAATCAAAGCAAATTGTGTGTTTTATTCAAGAATTTTAAAAAAAAATTTCACTCTCATACATCAAAGATGATACAAAAACAATGTTGCGGACTATGCTTTTAGCAGAGTGAGTTGATATTGTTCGGTTAGAGTTTATATGTTTTAGTGCCCCATCGCTTTAGTAGTCCTATCGCTACACACCGTTCGATATCCTTTGTTACTATTCCACCTGGGAAAATACAACCTAAATAGTATATTACAATTCTTCAAATATATTATTTGTTATAACATTAACCTTTTCTACACGTGTTTCTAATTCTTATAACGAGGCTCTCTTCAGTTGGAATATCCTGAAGTGAGCCTTGGGATATATAGTAGATTTATTCCGCATGAAGAGAACCTCGGGATAGAATATAGAATCACGTGTAGCTGGTATATTAATGTAATAAGTGGTATAAGAAAGTCATTTATTTTTTAATATTTTTATATGATTTCCACAAGGTTAAAACCGAAACCTTTGATATTCTTTACAATAAAATATCAAAATTTAAAAGACTCCATTCTAGTGATGTGATACCTATAGTCACATTCATAATTCACAGTCAATTTGATATTTCAGGTATGGTGGAAGATCAACAACGGACGAGTGTCCTGAGGCTATATTTATCATGTGTCTACAGAGTATAGTTGGAGTTTTTATACAAGCATTTATGGTAAGGTATTTCTGTTAATTAATTAGAAATTAGAACATTGTTTTGTTGTAACATATTGTTAATTTGATTATATTTTTAAATTTTCAGTTACATTTTTTCAAAATGTGAAAGATAACCTGAAAACAACAGTGGAATTTATTGATTTTCTTCAAAATAAAATGTCAAGCATTTTTCAAGTCAAACATTTTTCTTTGTTAATTTTATTTTAAAACAAATTTTTTTGAATTTTATTCACGGCATCATTAATATTATTTATTCATATAGAGAGGACTATTAAGGAAATAAAATTAATTTTACACGGATCATTTGAATAGGTTAAAGTAACTGTGTTTGTTTTTCAAAAATTACTTATAAAAAGGATATGATATGTGGTTATTTCAAATAATAAACTAATAGTCATTTAAAATAACTACACGTCTTAAGGCGCGTTCTCACGGTTCAAGTTTAGTTGGCCGATTAAAGTTGATCAACAAAAGTGGAATACGACTTAAATCAGTTTTAGTTCACACGTTTCAATAGAAATTGAATAAATAAACTGTTTCAATTTAATTAAGTTAAAAATGGCGTCGAAAGGATTTTCTCTTGCATAGATTTTTATATTTATCGAGTTGAAAGCGAACGTGACAATCAACTTGAATTCACATGTTCACACGTTTCAAGATAGGTTTCAACTTGAAAGCAAATGACGGATGACTCATAACTTGAACGATACAGTTTGACTGTGTCAATCTTTTCTTGATCAACTAAAAAGTTGATCAACTATATTGAAACAAAGGTTCTCACTACAGATTTCATTCAACTTTTGTTGATCAACTTTAATCGGTCAACTAAACTTCAACCGTGAGAACGGGCCTTTATCTCTTTTCATAAATTTCAATAACTTTTTTTATACAGTTCAATGCAGTTAAGATTAAAAAAATATATAAATATATTATTATGTCGCATTTATTACGTTGCATCTTTAAATTTAAAAAAAATGTAACGTTTTGGATCTTTGACTGAGAGAGAGTGAGTAGTGAGATGCTTTTGGAGGTCAGCATACACTTGTGAGTGAATGACTGATGCGAATGTAGAGTGTGTAATGAAGAGTTCCTGGATATGATTTTTATGTTGTTGTTGAAATTATGATGCGGTTGTAATTGTGTGTGTGATAGCTTGGGATGAAAGTATGCGAAAAGATGTTTTTTGAGATCTTTTGAAAGAAACGTCCGCCGAAGACGACTTTCGTGGCATAGTTGGAAAGACGCCAGTGTACTGACCCGGAGGAGTTCGATTCCCGTTGGAACCCTGATTTTTTAAAATGATGCCAGTTTGGTTTTTACTTAAAACCTCTGTTACATATTTCTGGCTGGTCGGAAGAGATTGCCATATGGCAATAAGTCTGCTTACAATGAAACTGATAAAAAAAAACTTGACCCGGCGATATTTAATTTTTAACATTTCTAAATACAACAAAACAACGCGTCTTCTATTGGCTCTAGTTGACATACTACTGAAGGTAGATATATCAACTGTTACATCTCCTGACCATGCGGTCTGCACTGCCAGCGTGATATATGTCCATACACGTTTTTACTTGCTTAGGCCGGAAACTTTCGGACCATAGTGATATGAGAAACAGAAGAGCATATATGACGAGATGTATCGATATGAAACAGGCAAAAACTGTGTGCGTGGATAGTCAGACGTAAAATTTTATTTTCTTTATATATGTATGTCCCAAAAGGGATGACCTTCGTAGCCTAGTTGGTAAAACGCTTGTCTCCCAGCCCGGATGTTGCGGGTTCGATTCATGTTGGAACCCAGATTTTTTAAAACGGATTCCAGTCTAGTTTTCACTTAAGGCTTCTGTAACATTTTTCCAGTTGGTTCGAAGAGATTGTTTTCATGGCAATAAGCCCACCAGTTAGTACTGTGTACAATGAAAATGTGATAAAAAATCTAATGACCGAGCGATATTTATTTTTTAACATTTCGGAATATAATGAAACGATACATATTCTACCGACTCTAGTACTGAAGACAGAGATATTAGTTCAATTGTAACATCGGCTGACTATGTGTGAGCGTAGCTGGCGTGTATCTGTCCATACACGCTATGATTTGTTCGGGCTGGAAACTATTGAACCTTAGAGGTATGCAAAGCAGAATAGCACATACAACGAGATGTATAGTTTTATATTACACTTTCGTTGTATACAGTACAACCTGCCGGGTTTATTTCCACGTGACAATATCTTCCAACCAATCAGACAGATATGAATGCGGTCTTAAGTGAAAACCAGACTGGAATCCTTTTTTAAAAAATTGGTATCAACGGGAATCGGACCCGCAACCTCCGGGCTGGGACACAAGCGTCTTACCAACTAGGCCACGGAGATCGTCGATGTGAAACAGGCAAAAACTGTGTATGGGTAGAGATAGAAAGACGTAGAAATTTGTTTTTATACATGTTCCTTTATATGACATACCATAATCTGTGGTCACAAAAAATAACTAAAAATTGAAACGTTTTTACTATAGGAGGTGTATTTATTTGTGAGAGTTGTCTAAAAATTAAGGATCCCATTCATTTTAAAATTATTTTAAATCCACCCAATTCTCAAAATTATATAATATTCAAATAACGATGGGTGAATGAATCTTAAGAAATGGCCTGTCAAATGATTTGACGTCTCCTAACAAATGGAAAAGGGGATTTACGCAACAAGTTATTCTGAGGATTTGCTCCAACCGACGACGTAGGTACTCTTCGTCGTAAGAACTCCAATCTGACATTGACATTTGTAAGCAGACTCACTTGCAGCTAACGTCAACAGACGGACGTCAAAACGGAAAACGACGAGACGTTTTTTTTTTAATATTCATAACAATCAAATTAACGTGCGCTGAAAAGAATAATGGTGTGTCGAAGTATAGAAGGAAAATAATGTTTTAGGGTTCTTTAAATTTTCGTGATCGGTTCTCCATGATACTCAAAAAAAGGGTTCTGGTATGTTAATGAGACTCATTTGCAGCTAACGTAGACATATTGGAAAACGACAATGGAATTCACAATGGAAAACGAGAAACGACGGGTCGTTAATTTTTAATAAGAATTCAACTGACGTGCGCTGAAAAGAATGTGTGGTGTGTCGAAATATAATAGAATAAGAATGTTTTATGGTTCTTTGAATTTTCGTGCTCAGTTCTCCATAACCCCAAAAAAATATTCTAGTGTATTAACGAGACTCGTAAACAGTTCTAGTATGTTAACGTAAACAGTTCTAGTATGTTAACGATACTCGCACGCGCCGAGTACGCGTCGTAGTGTTATAGCATCTTCACGAACGGCGTAATGACTTGCATTGACGAACTGCGTGTACCGTGCCTGCTTTAAAAGTTCTAACCCCTAAGGCTGGGATTACTGGGGCCAATGACAATATTGTCTTTCGGCCAAGCTCTTCAATATGTCCGAATTACCAATTCGGAAATGTTAAAGGGGGACATGCGAAAGAAGACCGAGTGTAAGATAAAAACGAATAAGTTACCTAGGTGAAAATAAGCACGCCGAAGTTTTTAAGATATGTTGAATGGATAAGTGACGAAAGACTGATAAAATAAATTTATAATGCAAACATTAGTTTGAGTCATGCTAGAGGACGTCCAAGAAAAGTATCGTTGCACTGACTGAATGAAATTTTGAATGAAAGAAAGGTAAGGAGTAATATAACCGGAAGGAGCTGTATAAAAGAAAAAAAATTATAGAGAGAAGGCGAATATAGTATGTCGTAATAAGAAATTTAAGGGCTCCGTCTTCTTTGATTACCCCAACATGGAAGTAGAGTTATGTTATGTATTCAACTGAAAAAAAATATTTCAAATATGGGCTCAATCAATATCCTGCCAGCAAAATGTTAATTTCATGATTCAATTCCAATTATTTAATTCCTCATAAGCATAAACTGGTTGACACATGAAAGGTTGAAGGATGTATTGGGTGTTAACATAAGTTGTGTTCATTTTTTTTTTCAATTTCAAAATGAGCACCAAAAGTAAAACAAAATGGTAAAGGTTATACGTCATTCGAAAGAAAATTTTCTGTTCTACATGATATTGTTTTTGATTTATGTTACATATATTATTTTATTTGATTACAAACCTTCAAAATGGGATGTCAAGTAGACGAAATTGAGCATTTTCGACACCTCGCTGTTCGCATTCAATCGAGAGAATAAAGCTGCCAAAGCTGCTCGCGTTATTTGCGAAGTGTACGGTGAAGATGCTATGAATTAAAGGACAGCTTGTCGATGGTTTTTGCGTTTCAAAGACGGTAATTTCGACCTGAAAGACATGAAGCGTTCCGGACGACCAGTGGACTTCGATGAGGACCGCTTAAACCATATTATTCATGAAGATCCTCTTCAAACCACCGTCGAATTGGCCGAGCAGATGAATTGTAGTCACATGACTGTATACCGCCATCTTAAATCAACGGGAAAAGTCCTGAAGTTCGGCGCTTGGGTTCCACATGTTTTGAGTGAAAACAACAAAAATTAACGTTCGACAATTTCTTCTGGTTTGCTCGCGCGTCATCGAGCTACGCATGGCCACAAGCAAAGGTTCCTTTACCGCATCATTACTGGTGATGAAAAATGGTTTGAAAGTGGTGATGAAAAATGTTTGAAGGGGATCTTTATGAATAATATGGTTTAAGCGGTCCCCATCAAAGTCCACTGGTCGTCCGGAACGCTCCATGTCTTTCAGGTCGAAATTACCGTCTTTGAAACGCAAAAACCATCGACTAGCTGTCCTTTCATTCATAGCATCTTCACCGTACATTTGACAAATATCGCGAGCAGCTTTGGAAGCTTTATTCCCTCGATTGAACGCGAACAGAAGGAGGTGTCGAAAATGCTCACTTTCGTCTACTTAACATTCCATTTTGAAGGCTTGTAATCAAATAAAGTAATATATGTTACGTAAAAGCAAACACAATATATTGTTAAGCAGAAATTTTCTTTCGAATGACGTATAACCTTTATCATTTTGTTTTACTTTTGGTGCTCATTTTTAAATTGGAAAAAAACGGACACAACTTATGTTAACACCTAATACATCGCTGTACTGGGCATACTACCATCGTCATCCTGGCAGTGTGCGCAGTAGCTCCATCCTGTTGGAACCATACATCCTGATTATCTTCGATCGCTGGGCGTAAAAAAATTCAAGCATTGTCCTATACAGGTCCTATGCCCCGTTGATTCGTTCTGGCTGATCTTCCTCATTTTCAAAGTAATAGAGACCTATAACTCTTTCAGCCATAACAATGCATCAAACAGTGAATTTTTGGGAATGCAATTGATGCTGATGTAATTCCCTGGGATTCTCAGTACCCCAAAATCTGCAGTTTTGTTTGTTGATGTACCCGTGTAAATGAAAATGGGCCTTACCACTCATTCTCAAGTTGTTTAAAAAGTTGTAGCTAGGTGTTGAAATCAAATGGCGTACTGCAGGCGCTGCTGAGGATCTTGGGGTAGAAAAGTTCTATAACCTGTAATCAAATAAAATAAAAAAGATTGAAAATGAACAAGTTACTTTTTCAAACCATCTAGTCTTTCAGTGACCAGCCTATAGAATGCCGTGTTATGTTTCTCTCAATATTTCAATAAAGTCAAATTGTCGGTTGGGTCATTTTTGCATAGATACAACATTATATTGCCGATGTAAATTTAAGGGTTTCAAACAAAAATACACCTTGTCAAAATTATTAATTTTACAAAAATTACGTTTTCAGAAAATTGAATAGTAATTTTTTTTATTTCAACTATTGATCATAGTGTAATCCAATAATAATAATAAAATGTATAGAGTGCTGTTTCGAGAGCAAACTTTCCTCGAGAGAGCTCTAACTTAGAAAGCGAACCCACTCATATACTTTGATAAGGCCTCCTAAAAAGGAAGTGCTTCCTAAAGCTGCACACGCCACCCATATATCTGACAATATTTCACGCCACAAGCCCAGCAACGGCAAAATCTCTATCATAACATCCTGCCCCATTGGATTGATTACAATCCATAATTTTACAAAATATAACAAGTGTAGTATAACAAATAAATAGCATAACACGTGTAAAACATAATATATATGTACAATAAATTCATATTTTGTAGAAAAATTACAAATAATTTTAAATTAGTAAAATATTCCCCCTGTTTTTTTCAGCTAATGTGCAAAAATTGTCGCCAAAACCCAGTAAGATATTATTTAATAATTCTATAATACTTCAGGATTCAACAAAACGAGACCAAAATCTTGTTAACTGATGTCGCATTACATAATATATTCATACACAAAATCCCGCTAAGTCCCTGTCTGAATAATCAGATAGGACAGAGCGCCATACTTTCCTATATCGACACATATTCTTAGCGTCTTCTACATTCATATGTGTATGTAGAAGACACTAAGAATGTGTATCGATACCTTCTCGTACAATTTACCTGATTTTCTACATTTCTTTCGTATTGCATTTATGCACTTGATCCAACCATACTTTTTTGGTATTTGTTACATATGCCCAAACCATCTTAACGTACTCTTCATATTACTTAACAAACTAGCCTTAAGCTCACATTCATCCCTTATCACTTAATTCCTCATGCTATCATATATTATCACCCCGTGTATTCTTCTCAGTGCACGCATTTCTACAGCATTTATTCGACACAGCTCAGTTTTTTCCACGTCCACGTTTCACTCCCACATATCTAAGTTAACACTAAAATACTATTGTGGACATATTTTGATACTGTCTTGTTTGTAATTTATTTTTAACAAACACTGTTTATTCCACTTTTTTATGACGGTATAACCCTACCGGTTTCAAGGCTTTCACCTCATCTTCAGGGGAGCGTTTGATTACACACGTTTTAGTGCCCCATTGACTTTGTTTCCTATCGCTACACGTCATTCGATATTCTCTTTAATTATTCCATCATATGTGAAGATACTACCCAAATAGCAAAATTCCTGAACTTGCCCCAATCTCTCATTCATTTCGCCATAAAGCCTTAAATTAATGTATTCTATGTTTAATAAACATCTCGCTCGTACTACAGAAAGAGTGTTTGTGAAAAAGCTGAAGGAAGCATAATTGTATCCAACTTGAATATTTGTGCATTGGGCCATTGTATAATTGTATCACATTTATGATACATAAATGGACAACCGATACGGAGTATTGAAGAGTATTTTTATATCGTGGTAGCATCAATTAAACCTTTAAGTCAGCATTCAACCCTTCATGGTGGAAAACATATTATTACTTTTATTCTTAAATAGCCGTTTATAAACTAAATGTAATCTTTTTGTTTTTTAATTCAAATATAAAAAGATTTCCTGGCAAGGCGTCATATATATTTTTTAAACAGTAAAAAAAAGAAATAGTAAAAACCGGGAAGAACAAACGTATTGGCTTAGTTGATAAGGCACTTAAGGATTGCGAAATCGATTCCCATTGTCATCTTAAATCCATTTTCTGGCACTACCATCGAGAGGAAGGGAAGATGCAGACTCAGCAGACAAACATGACACGCATGGCAACTAATGATATGTTCACCATCCCTAGAGTTAAAACCTCTTTTGCCCAAAGGCAATATGCTTATTTGGCTCCCATTACATACAATGGCGTGCCAACTTCAAAGGTAAAGGTAGGAAAACCATTTAGACAGTCGATCGGAGCGTGGTTGTTATTGCGACAGGATTTTGAGTACTTGGGCTTTCAGGATGAATGACGAGAGGAAAGGATTTGTGTGAGCTCGTGAGTGTGGGTTTCTTCTTGTTGTTTTAATTTTGGTGGTTTTTGTATTTGTGTTTCTGTGTATTTTTTGTTTTAATTTTTATTTTTATTCTGATGATTGTGTGCGGTATATTGTGGGATGAATATTTTTGGTCTTTCTGGAGTGATGATGTGTGAGGAGTTGAACTTCGCAAGATGTTTCCAGTTGTAGTTGAGTGTCACTGTTTGTCAGGTTGATGAGAGCGTGCAACGGGGTTTTGTTTTTGTGTAATCAAAAATCGGAAAGAAGTATCGATTTATTTTTTCATGCTAAATATCCTCAGTGAGATACAGGCAAAAGCATAGTTTACTGGGGATACGACAAATGAAAGGCAACAAACCAGATCCATTAAAATTGTATGTCCAAATCAAATTACCTGTTGTTTTTTCGCAAATTGTGTATATTTATTGTCATGTGTAATAATAAATAAAATAAATTGTTACCCAGCTTTTTAAAAAAGGTTTTCACTGAAAGCCTATTAAACATCAAATAAACACTTCAGGTTGTACTTTATTCAACGCAAGCGTAATACGTAACAAGTAAAATTTTATTTTTTTATTATTCATATACGTGACAGGATTTGTTTGTTTTAGAAACCCTTCAAATATGCCGCTGATTTCAATCCATCGCGTGCAATAATTTAGTCGACGGTTTGCGTCATTCGATTAATTTTCACTATTGCGTGTAATTCAATATTTTGACTTCAGCATTATCCACCAAACTCAGAGCATACAACAGAAGCTGAACGATATAAAAATCTCTGTTTACAAAGAGATCTGACGCGTTCCTTTGTAATATGAGAATACCGGGAATTTTATACGAGAACGCTGGGAATAAGAAATAAAAATAAATGCAAACACTACAAATGCTATGGGATTTTCTCACTCGTTTTACACATTATGTAAAAAACATTGAGAATCGTTTTCATTCAAATCAAAACAATAATACTCTCAGGCAATTTATATACATTTTTCACAAGGTTTTATCAATATTTCTATAAAATGATGCTTGAAGAAAACGTATACATACATATATTGGATAAAAGGCTAGCAATTTGGCGTTCTAACGACCTGGACGCTTGGTTTTCAGCCCAGAGGTTACAGGGCTGATTTACGATTGAATCCATATTTTTTTTTAAATGATTCTAGTATAGATTTCACTTAAGGCATATTTAACGTATTTCTGGTGGGCTGGAAGACATTGCCACATGAAAATAAACCTGCCATGTTGTGCTGTATACAACGAAAGTGTAATACAATATAATTCACAATCTGAAAACCACAACAAATGTCTTTTTATGAATTATGAATAAAACGCCTTATTTCTATCACTTAAGTTGCATTTACGTAAGAAAGATCGTTTTTTTTAGTTCATTCAAGTTGTAGTTCTTACCCTATGTATAAGCGCCTTGGAGGTTTCGTTTATTTATTTGTTGAACCCTCACTTAACTCAAGGCTGAGAACATCATGAAGTCCCTAGTTAAAATCAAATTTTATATGTCTTATGAGTTAAATAAAAGTATATTTTGCCAGTCTATATATACTGATTAATGCGGTGTTTAATTAATAGAACTCCATACTATAGGGTGTACCAAAAATGTATTCACAATTTGACGCCGTTTATTTGCACTTATGTGTACTGTAGAAATTTGTCTTACCACGCATTCGTGAGGAGTTTAAGGATGAGTAGAACTTTTGTTTCAAGCTAAATTGTACACCTTTCCACTGCCATCGTTATGTAAGGGCCTATTTTAATGAAAATTTGCAAAATAAATGGATTGGACATAAAGGTAACATTGTATATCCCTAGCGCTCCCCAAACCTCATACCAATGGACTTTTTTTATGAGGACTCATTAAAAATACAGTTTATGACACAAAATCATGAACATTTAAATAATTAAGAGCTATTAAAAGAGAATGCGCCCAAATACAAATCAAAGTATTTGAGATGTTTACAATTTCAGCCAGATCAGCCATTGATTTGAGCATTTGTCATAATTTAAAAAATCTACACCTATCTTCTTTAATTTGGAGTTTTAAATTTAGATATACCTTAGTAAATACTGAATTTAGATATACCTTAGTAAATACTGAATTTAGATATACCTTAGTAAATACTGAATTTAGATATACCTTAGTAAATACTTCATTGAGATATTCCTTAGTAAATACTGAATTTAGATATACCTTAGTAAATACTGAATTTAGATACACCTTAGTAAATACTGAATCTGTAACAATTCAAAGTGTGAACATATTTTTTCGGACATCCCATCTAGAAAATAAAATTATACTGTTTTCTTAAGTATTATGATTTGAAATTCTATCCCTATTTGCTTTTACCAATGTTTATAGTTTTCGTAAAATTTGAGAAGTGCAAACTTCAATTTCAGCTGATATTTTCAAAAATTACAAAATATTTGAATATAACAACTAAGCCTTAATCCTTTGAACTTTAATTATAAGTTAGTCAGATAACGATATGAATTCCATCCGTTTCTGTATTCTTGTTGTCAGTCAATATTTTGGTTCATCGACTGGCGCCATCATCAGGACATGTCTCTATATCAGTTGTTTGATAGTTATTACCGAGATAACGCGTCCTAGTGCTTGCTCTGACAGAAGAGCAGAAATATCGACAGCAAAAAATCCTATTAATCACAGCAATATGCGTACATACATACAATCATGCTATTTTTCTGTTTGTATGGGCAGAGAGGATATTCTTCTTCCACATTCATATACCTTCTCATACAACTACAATAAAATTTCTCTGACTTTCTACATTTCTTTTTTTCATAATATAATTCACTTGATTCAACCATACTTTACTTGATCTTTCTCTACCACACCTTTCACTCACATTTGCACTATTGTTTCTTTTGTTAATCTTTCTTAATCATTAGTTCTTCATGCCCAAACAATCTTCGAGTGGTCTTCTTCACCTTAATCAACACACCAGTCTTCACGTTCATCGCTAATCACTTCATTCCGTATTCTGTAATAAATTGTCACGTCATGTATTTTTCTCAGTGTACTCATTTTTAGAGCATTTATTCAGCTCTTTACAGCATTTTTCGACGTCTATATTTCACTCTGATGTATCAAAATTGGTACCAAAATACTGTTGTAGACTATCATTTTAGCATCTCACACGATATTTACTAATCGATTTATCGTTCGCACACATTTAAATAATATTATATTGAATAATTTATATAAAATAAATTTGAACTCCTCTGTTGAATTTTTTAATAAATTACAGGAATAAAAAATAAATATACTATGATTTATTGGCGATTTTTTACTACAGTACTTATGTCTATAAAGTTTCTAATAAAGGGTGATAAAATTATAAAAGACGGCTTCATATATTTAAAAAAAACAAATCAGGATTAAGTGTTTGATGGCTGCTGAAAGAAAACATGTTCGGTAATCATTTACGCATAATAAGAGTAGGTTTCTAGCGTTGACAAACTATGAAGTGAACAATGTTTTACCAAAATGATCATAACTGTATATTATCAGGAAACTGTAATAAACTGATTATCGTTCTTCGTCGTGACCTCAATGTTACTTGACCCACAAATTATTAATCATATTCATATAATTTTCTTGGGAAAAATGATGTGGTGGTTTCCCATTGCCTTCAGAACCGCAGTAGATGTCATAAAAATTGTATGCATGTTGTTTATATATTGTGAGCCCTGCTGCGCCAACACATAGTATTTTGGGGTGTGGTATTAGGTTCCAGAGAAAATGTGTACGTGTTGATGTTAAGTGAGAGCAGAAGCATTGTAGAAATGTTTTCGGATATACTAATATTGATAGAAATTGGAAGGATTAGAAGAGGTTAGGTAAAACACAGAAAAAGAAGTGATCAGCATCTGTGCCTTTCCATCAAATTTAACCTGCGAGCCTGCACTGTTTCTGGGGTAAGACCGATGTCCATGCACTGACAGCTACTTGGACCCAAAGGTGAAGAGTTCGAGAAGTCAGCGGACTAGGGGTTGAGGACTTTTTAGGTCAGTACTATTCACAAGGTACTATCCCATAATCTGATTACCAAATTTAATATTGAGGTGTAACGAGTAAGGATGAGAGATACAGTTATTGTGGTGAACTTCTTTATAGACGAATGTTGGTTTGAAGCCTGTATTGCTCCCTTCTAATATGAATAAACATTTCATTTATTCATTTTCAATGACAAAGGGTCTTTCAAATTGAGCGTTTTTTATTCAATTTTTTTAAATTCTTGAATAAAACACACAATTTGCTTTGATTTCAAAAAACATTTTTATCGGTCTTTGAAGTTTAATGTATGACATTTAAACACAAATAACCATATCCGCCAAATGCCCACCTCTTGCAGTTCCACAGAAGTCCACTCTTTTGTCAAAATTTTCGATGACATTTTGTCATAATTGCGGTTGTGACTCACCAATAACGCGAATAATTTCGTCCTTCAGCTCAGGAATTGATTGGGGGTCATTCTTATAGATCTGGGGTTTCACATAACCCCAGAGAAAATAGTCCAATGGTGTCAGATCACATGATCTTGGTGGGCAATTAACATCACCGTTTCCGGAGGTTATGTTACAATACAACAAATATTTCTCAATTTGAACGCGTTGTTGTATTGTATACGACTCCATTTTTATAAATGTCATACATTAAACTTCTCAAATGTCACAAGACCTAGGCAAGTTCGTGACGCCATCTCTGTTATATTGAAGAATTAAAAAAAACTGCTTAATTTGAAAGAACCATTATAAGCATACTCGTATGTGTAAATGTATATTAAACAGGAATTCCTAGTTAGTCGGCCAGTATGTCTACAGTATATGATGGGGCAAGGAGAATATATTTTTATATTATTATTGAATTGTGCCTGTTTAAACTGTTACTTTGTTATTCTTATATATTTTCTTATCATATAAGCGTAAATAAATTACATAAAATAATTTAAATCATATTCATTCGTCATGAAAAAAAAACAATTGATAATTCATAAATTAATATGAAAAAAGCTGATTTGAGTTCTTCGTCATATATTCGTATTTCTAGGATTTACGCCATCATATTCAGGCGATAATAACTCATAAAAAATTTGAAACTCATAAAAAAATCAATGACTATTTGAGTTATAATCACAAAGCACTGAAAGGGCTCTAAATAGTTCTTTGGCGTCATCAACAGGTAGGGATAGTTTTCGCCAAGCTCTCAAGGCCCAAGAAGAGGACACAGACCCTCCTATTCTCCGAGTCTGCCGTCATCTGCCAGAGGGACGGAGAGCTGGTCTTCATGTTCCGCGTTGGAGACATGCGCAAGTCTCACATCATCGAAGCGCACGTACGGGCGCAAATGATCAGGAAAAAGGTACCCAAGGGAAACGGAAGTTGCGTCATCTTGTATTTGCGATCATGATTTTCGGGATGATACACTGACAAAAATCTATCTTAAATTGTGATTTTTTTTGTAAAATGTGACAAAGCATATATAAATTTCAATTGTAGAAAACGGATTCCTTTTTAATGGTTTATTCTCATGCAAATTCTTAAACGAGTTTATTCAATTGATAAGCTATATTTAAAGGACAAGACTTATTTGTCAAAAGAGTATAAAAACGTTGTCTTTGGGTTGAGATTTTAAGTCAACTTACAGTTTGGTTGGGGAACAAGCTTTGTAAGATTTTAACATAAGTCAACTTATAGTTTGGTTGGAGAACAAGCTTTGTAAGATTTTAACATAAGTCGACTTATAGTTTGGTTGGAGAACAAGCTTTGTAAGATTTTAACATAAGTCAACTTATAGTTTGGTTGGAGAACAAGCTTTGTAAGATTTTAACATAAGTCGACTTATAGTTTGGTTGGGGAACAAGCTTTGTAAGATTTTAACATAAGTCAACTTATAGTTTGGTTGGAGAACAAGCTTTGTAAGATTTTAACATAAGTCGACTTATAGTTTGGTTGGGGAACAAGCTTTGTAAGATTTTTAAACGTCTAAAAACTGACTATCTGATGTGTTTATAAATTACTTTAATATGTATGCACAAAATTACTCGTTGTTAGTAGATTTTTAGGTTTGTCATTTTCACGTTTCTTACAATAATTATAATAATAAAAATAAAATTGACACTACTTAGGCAACCCCTCGCAGATGATTATGATTGTCACTATTTTTCATGTGTTGAGTGGCTCAAAAGTCCTCTCCTGGATCCGCATACCCTCGCTCAGTTTGTGTATCCAGGACAGATTTCTCTTCTAGGCGGCTCCTGATGACTTCGTTCTAGGATTTTTTTTCGCTTTATACACTTTTCCATTTCTCAGTCCCAATAAAGTGCATCCTTCCAAACTCGGTGTGTCTCCACTGATCATGTTTTTGTGTCACTGCATCCCAGCTTTGAGTATGTATGCCACACAGTTTGAGACCGGACTCAAGGCCGTCTCTGCATCTTTTCTTTTAGCCACTCTGGTATTTTCTCCCCAATCCAAGTTCAGCGAAGAGCAATTGCTCGATAATTCCCGATTCTGACAATGTTTAAAGGACTGTTTAGAGAGCAGACTCTCATCAAGGGTACCCTAACTCGCGAATCGAAATCGCTATTATTGAAATATTAAAAATATCACAAAAAAAGAAAATAAGTTGTGTGTAAGGATAGGACGGTGGCAAATGCAGCCATCAGATTGTGACTTCCCCCCATCTGCAGATGTTTTGTTGTAAAACATACTTGGTAAGCAAACCGCAGACAAATTAAATAAAAAAAGATAAACGAACTTAAAGTAGATATTCCGATATGTGAGAATTACATATTTGTTAAGTGTTTGATTTCAATCATCATTTTTGGTAAGACGTTACATTATAATCAACTAGAATGATTTTATCGTTAATAACATTTGGTTCCTCAATAGTTGTAGAATTTCGCTATCCGCTGAATTTATTTCTGCTATTTTGCAGTAATACGATATTATTTGAGTCGTTGCTGATTAAATTCGTTCAAATCCATATAACTTCAATCTAGGATTTTCGATGGTTTTCTATAGCAATATATTCCAACAATATTTTTACTATAAACACGAGATAACGATTTTTCCAGTATGATATCGGATAGATTTGCAACGATTCATTTTTACCGTAGTGTTCCTTAAGTTTATCTTTATCCTGACAATTTGAGAAGACTTTGTTAATTATTTTACGTACGAGAGATAAAAAAAATGCATTACGTACAGTAGTATTGTTAACACGTGCGAGTTACGTGCTCACTTCAGTGTTTCTCTAAACCCGATAGCTCGGCTGAAGAAAATAATATCTTCCGACCATATTCTACATGTCCGCATAACAAATTTGGATATGTTAAGAGATGATATACGAATGGATACTAACTTTTTTCTTTGTCTTTTTATGTTACCAAATATCTCGTGTGTTATTTATTATCTGTTCAGCCCGTTTTTTTCTGTTTATGGATCAATTATTAATGCGTAAATCGCTTTAAGATCATCGTCATGTGAAATATTTACTATTCTGTTTATTTTCAAACCCAAAGAGAAAGTGAACATTAAAATTTGTATCACTGCCAAAATATTTTATTTATTTCATTATTATCCGAAGAATATAAATACGTTCAAGGCTGCAATATTATAATGGTATCCGAGGATATTTCCTTGATTTAAAAGAAATAAAGTACCAACAATTTTCATTGCTTCGTTTGTTTTTTATCCAACAAAGCCATTGAAATTCTACAGACTCTCATTTATGACAGCTGTCAGTCATTGTTGAAGAACTGGAAAGATACAATGTTGGATTTTAAACGGTTCTCCGAATTCATAATCTGAGACATGTTATCAAATGACACCACGTAATGGAATCTTAATATTTAATACACTTGAAGAATTTGAAAAAAAAGATAGCGAGACACTTGAAAATGTTTCGAAACGAAAAAGTTGAGAATATTATTCCGGGTTTAGTGGTTAGACGAGAATTTAAGATAGTTTATTGCTTAGTCACAACAGATGGAGCAGAAAAGACCTTAAGTATCATAGAACGTTGTTTTGTAAAATATTTATACTCCAAGAGCGCTTTGATTTTAAATTTATAAAACTATCTCATAAGCGCCATGTAACTACTTTATAAAAAATGTGTAAACGTATATTTGAAACCCGACTCCCAATAATGTATCACAAGTCGATTAGTTTTCACACTATTGCAGCTGATAATACTTCCTTTGACGTTTGGATAGATATAATAATAAATATTATTATCAATATAGGCCGCAGTATGAATACTGTTAATATCTATTATACAAGCATATCAAGTTTATTATATTTTTGTGAAGAAAAATCAAAGGAAACTAATAAAGCCAACAAAATAATAAGCATTGAAAACAAAAAAGCACTTATGAATTTGTGTATAGGAACATGTTATTAAATTAATTCAATGTCACAGCATTCACTACACTACTGTGTAGTTTGTTCCAAGATTGCATAACTCACTTAGTAAAACAATGTTTCCTTGGGTTATTGTAGAATTAAGTTATAGTTATTGACTGAATCTCTCAAATGTGCTTTTTGGTTAAAAGAAAATTATTGGCAGAATTTTGAGCAATAATAATTACTGCTCAAGATCTTTTAACATTACGTTAAGTCTCCACAATTTCGTCTTTGTTGCAGAATAGGCAACTTCAATTAACGTGATCTATATTCGTTAGTCAGAGATCTTGGACATTTTATTAGTTGTCTTTCAACCCTTTCAAGAAGTTCAATGTCTTTTTAAAAATAAGGGTTCCATATTTGATATCCAATTTTTATCAAAGATCTAACATAAGTTTTATAAACCAATGAACCATTTGTGGATTAATCCGACCGAAAACTTCGTTTACGATGTAGAGAAACGTGTTGATTCTTTTTACAATATTAGTGATGTGTGCAGTCACATATATCTAGATGTAAGGTGATAAAATTCAACGACGCAGGTTAAGAAAAAGTCTTGTTTGCGGACGAAACCTTAAATAAATCACATTTAAAAATATTGATATATCCGAGCTGCATGGTCGCGCGGTAACGCACTGGACTTCCGTGCGGAAGGTCGTCGGTTCGAACCCCACGCTGTGCTACTCTCCTCGAACGGCACAGACACTTTTTCCGCCTAGTGTTCGATGGCATTAGGATACCCATAACTTCAAAAAAAAAGAGGCAGATCAATATAGCTTTCTATTTCAAATATAAATGTCTCAAAAGTAATGGGGTAAGCAATTTACAATAGATAATTTAATTCGGTTCCAAGTTCAAATAGAAAAGATTTTTTTTTAAAGTAACATGTACATTAATATCGTCCAACAACAAAAAATACATTTAAAAAAAAATCTTCAAGGCATGCTTGAAGAGGTTAATATCCGTTATTAAATAAACCATAATTGATGTCAACTGTATCGCTTTACTGCAAAGTATATAGTCAACTACAAATTGATCAAACATCGCCCTTAGATATCATGATCGTAAATTTTTCAAATACAACATGGCGCGTTCCGTTTTCCTGCCAACATGACATTTGGATATAAGAGTGTGTTTTTTCTTTTGTCCATAGGTGGGTTTAATATTTGCGAAACTGGCACGCGCCAAAAAGCGAACAACAACGCTCCTTTTCTCTCGCAACGCCGTGGTATGTTTGCGGGACGGAGAGTTCTGCCTTCTTTTCCGAGTTGGCGACATCAGGAAGTCGCACATTCTAGAAGCGCACGTGCGCGCGCAGATCATTCGGAAAAAGGTATAATATATTTCTCAAAAGTAAGAACACTCCCTTTCATAACCCTTTATAGGGCAAGAGCGGCTAAATTAGTCAATTCACGATAAACCAAAAATAAACTATTTATATTTTAAAATCAAATATATAATGTTTAATAAGTCTCAAGTGGAATAAATAAATACATATAACAATTCACAAACATATAATTTACAAATTTAACGAATCAATTAATTTTTTTTAAAGTACGGCAGATCGACTATAAATTTTAAAAAATACGTAAAACGTATATTATGATGTTGAAGCGTGTAAAAATATTGTAAATATAATACGAAAGTTTAACTTTCTGTTTTATTTTATTTTAAACCGTTCAACTAGTACAATGCCATGAAAAAATATGTGTTTTAAACTAAACCGAAAATTTGGTAAGTAATTGAATTATTGGAAATCATTTAAACATAGATTAAAATGGGAAATGTATGTCTACCAAGTCATATGAAAACACTTTAAGATATAAGAAAATTAGAAAATATAATTCTAATATCCATGAATACAAAATCTTTCTAAAAATATAGTTCTCATTTTGTGATTCGACCAAACGTTTGTACGTGGTTCAAAGTATAGGTTAACTTGACTCGTCTTAACGAGTATAATGCGAATACATGAAGATTTCACGTTTCTTTAAGAAATGTGAGAAAATGGAGTTCTTTTTCTACAAATAATACGATGATGTATTTTTATCTTACTTGTATCAAGGCTCATGGACATATTAATGTCTTTTGCTGTAAATTTGACAAGTGAAATTTTGTAATACTTCAAATTTTCTTCCAAAATGATCGAAATCAGTTCTTAGGGGAAAATCAAATCAATTCGGGGGTATTCTAAACTTATTTCCTTCGTCTGCAGTTCATGACAAAAGACATGACTTTTCTGTAAACTAAGTCACAAACAGTGTTTTCAAATTAAACTTTTAAATTTTCTACTATTTGTATTACTTGACACATTATTCTGCTATTATCAAAACGAAATAATTATGATTTTTTTGCTTTAATTTTTTTGTTGAAAAAAAAATCAAAATAATAATTGCACTATAAAGGGTTGAATAGATATTTTACCTTTTATATATTTCATCGCAGCACTGATTGTTTAGATAGCACTTCACAACTCACCATGTTACACTTGTCACACATAAAAAAATGGACCATTTATTAATATTCTACGAGTAAAATCAGTACGAGTCATTCATTTTTTGCTCAACAAACAACGCCAGCCTGATAACGAATAAATTTGATATTGAATATTGTATATGGATGGATAACCTCAAATATTGATAACTCTAATAAATGAAATTAAGAGTTCAAAGATTCATTCGATTCACTCGTAACTTTTCAGAAGTTTTTTTTCATTTCAGGAGCTTTTCAGTATTGTCAATATTAAAAAGCATAAAACTCCACCAACTTTCAAAGATATTACAGTTCAAAATTTTAAGTTTGACAACTGTCATTTAAAGTAAAACAAATACAGATAATGTCAAATAAATATTGTAAATAAAAAAAAATACATATCCATGATTAACAAAATGTTTATACAAAACTTGAAAAAAAACCTTAAAAATGATATAAAATACGAGTATATTTATGAAAGTTTTTCTCAAAAAAGATAAAAACAAAATGACGAGTCTTTGGAACTTGAATACTGAATACATAATGTACAAAACGTGTATAAAACATTTTCCGTATACCTTATCTAGAATAAGGTAACGTTTATTTTAATTTTATACGGCGTTATGAGTGTTTTAATTTTATTAAATATTTCTCAAGACTAAAATAAAGTTTCAAGTTAAAATATTAAACTTAAAAAATCAATTCAGACTGAGTTTATATTTTAATCTTAAAAATAGCGTACTGAGGTCAGAAAAACAACAAAAATTAAATAAATATCTATAATCAAGTATTACACAGCATACAGTTTTATATTGTGTTTTTAAGTCAATTATCAGTAAAATGAAGTTTTTATCTAAGCCTGCCTAAGTATAAGCTACCTGCTAAAGGCTACCGACTTTTTTGTACACGTGAACTATAATATTTTTAAGGGTACGTCGCGATCTACCAGTGTACAGGAAAAAATACTACACTATAATCAGCTATAATAATTTAATATTTATTAAGAAAACAAAATTATACAGTATTAAATTATCTTGTGCGATCGAAGAAACAGTAAAACTCTACTTTAAACTATACCGCGATTGACTGATTGAGTGCCCCTGGTATAAGCTAAACATTTTTTATACATTTTTCACATAAAATTTTCTTCATGACATTTTGGAGTTGATTGTGAGTGCGTTAAGTACTCGTACAATAATATTTGGTCCATTTTTTTTATTATCACGCAACTACAACGATATATATTTTTTTCAATTATTTAAGAGTGTCACTAATTGTGTTTCTTTTTTCCAAAATTTGTATTAATCATATTTATTATTATGCCTCAACATATTATTTATTTTATATTCCACACCTTAAAAAAAACTATTATTGCTTTTCATGAATGCGACAATACGTCTCAAGAATGGTATTGAAATATTTTTATAATAAGCCTTTGGTCAAAGATACCTTGTAAACAGACGCTTGCCTGCTTCGTAGATATTAGACCCACTTGGTGTACCAAATGATGTTTCTCAAGAAAATTTAAGTCAATGTTTTTTTATGATTTATTAACAAAATTTGTTTTATTACATTTATTTTTTTGTGTCTTAAACTTTATACCCTTATTCTTAAATTTTACAGTGTTTTTTTTTTGTGATTGTCTTTAATTGTGGTTTTATTAAATTATTCGAATATTTTTTTTTATTCGACTGTTGATATTTTTTCTACTTATTTTGAAATAACTTCAATGCTTTTTTTATACATATTATGGTCCAAAATTTTCCGGCCCAGGATATTAAATATAAAAAATGTGATGAAACATTGCATTGTAATTCAATACATTTTTTAAAACGATGAATTAATTTTTCAATAATTAAATTTTGTTCTCAAAATGGCGTTACACTGCGGAGATTACTTCCTCCTCATTTTTAACTATTTTTCCACGCAAATCGTTGTTCAGTTTTAAAAATAACCACTAGGGACCAAAACCACAGTATTGAATGCCACGCTTTGCAATAACAGAAGTGTGCACTAGCGCATTGTCGTGTAATAATCTCACGCCTCGTGACAGCTTTCTTCGGCGTTTTGGTTTTATGACATTCTTAAAATTGTATATTCATTTCTTTGAAGCCAATTTGTAGAATTCCCTGACAATCACAAAAAACGTTGCTATAATATTTTTTTGGCTTGTAACGCCTCGGATTATCGCGATCTATCAGCCCCGTGATTATCCCGGAGTGCGTCACATCATCGAGTCCCTTTTTTGACAGAAGATCTAAGTACAAAATAATTCTCTCAAAAGTTTGAGTAGCCAACTTGCGTGGTATCTGTTCATACACACTCAAACTTGTTTATGCCTGAAACTTTTGGACCATAATAAATACGTTTTTGTTTAAATATTCTTGTATTGAATAAATTCTATTTATTCGAAGTTACTATAGTATTTTTATTTATTAAAAGTTACGCATTTTGGGGACTTTTTTTTGTTTGTCAATAATAAACATGATTTGTTTTTTGAGACATTTAATGGGTTATATACAATTTTAATGGGTTATATAAATTTGTTTAATTTATTTATACAGTTTTTATACTAAAACTAGTTGATATTACATCTTTTTAACCAACAAATGTGTTTATTTGAACACAATTTAAAGTAAATTGGAAAAAAAATATTAATTGAAATTTCTTCTCAAAATAAACTGTTCGTCACGAAAATTTTTTTTCTTCTTTTTAATGATCTTATCTTTTTAGCGATTTTTATTCTTTTTGTATCTTTTGTTGGAAAGATTTTTTTGATTCGTAATGGACACATGTTTTGTTATTTTTGAACATTTAATGTTTTTTAAACATGATTTGTTATCTTCTTTTATTTAGAGATTTGATGATTCTTAATAAAGAAAATGTTTATTCAATCAAATTTGGTATTTTAAATAATGCTTTGTCTTAAAAATTGCCATATGGAAAATGTTCGAAAAATTAAGCAACATTGACAAGTTTGTTTTTGTGTTTTACTATCGGTTCACTGGCATAGATAAAAAAGAAACACTGTTATCTGAACTTAATATTTTAAAGTTTTCTTTAAAATTCTTTTTATTCTTGTTTAAATTCTAATATATGAATTATCTTGCACTCAGAATTAAACACTTGTTTGAATTCTAATATTTTATAATATATATTTATTATAATAAATTTTTATGGCTTAGTTCACCTCAATACTGCTTAAATTACATTTAACAAAAGAGGTTCATTGCATCCATTTTGTCTGGTCTATTTGATTTGATTTATTGTTCTTCAAGTCGCTTGATATGACACGATTTTTCAGCCCATTTATTTTTGATTTCATACAATAAAAACAAAACATGGAAAAATCATCATACATCTTACAATTATTTTGAATAAAATCATTGTATGTATGACGTGAATTAAAAAATTCACTAGCCATAAAAGTGTGAAAATAATACTTTCTTTTGTCGGAACTCGATGTTCATTGGTTTAATTTAATTTTTTTATCTATGGTTATGTCTGTCTACTTGTTAAATAATCCATTTAACTTCAGTTTTTTTTTGTTTTTAAATCCATATCGATTTCTGGTCCATTGAAAGAGATTGCCGCCTGTTAATCAGCTCGTCAGGTTTTATTTACAATGAAGTATAAAATAAATAAAGATGACTTACCATGAGAGCTGAGACAAGGGTGGGGGAATCGAGATACTGACTTCTGGTGCGATATCTAAGAAGGGCAAAAATCTGTTGAAAAAAATTAAAATAGCATAAAAAATTATAAACCATCTCCCAATACATAGTATATCATATGAAATAAATTTAAGTAATGAAAAAAAAAATCAAATTTGCTAAACAATCTTGTACAAGAGAAGCTGTCAGATAAATAAATTTTCTTTGAATTAGAAAGCTTGAATATTTGATTACGAAAGCTTGAAAAATAAAGTTACAAATGTTTGACATTTTAACTTCCATATTTTGATTTAAACTGTGAGGTTAAGTGATTGGATGTTTCCAATTTTGACTACCCATGACTAAGTTAGATACTATAGAGAATGATTGTGACATAATATGCGATAGGCTTCATAATTTGGAGATGGTGCCATATGCCGATTGAACATATTTTTAATCATTGCTAATACCTGAATAGATCTACAAAACTGGCTGCAATAAGGCGATAAGAACAAAGTAGTAGATCTTAAAATAAACATATAAAATACCGAATTTATCATAAATAAATTTGCAAATACTGTCGCAATCCAAACAAATAGTAATAACTTGGAACAAGGCCAATAATACGTCTACTAACGACAATTTATCTGTTTTGAATTCCACAATATGAAGATTATAGGCAGAAGAATTGGTTTGGAATTCTATAGGTTTATTAAAACACATCTCTAAAAGAATTCTTCCTATTTGCCTTAAGTAAGCGAAGGTCTTAAATATGTGTATACTGCCAGTTCCCTCATAAGGGTGTAACACATAGACCCTTTCGTCTAAAGTCACAAAAAGTTTCAAAATATTTAAAGAAGCATGGAGAGATGAGTTCTGGGCTACTCGAGAAAATATCACAAACACAATTCATATACCACTCTAACACAAGTCAAATCATAATTGAGATCGTTAAACAAATTGAAGCAGCAAATAACCAGAATCACATAAAGTTGTTGGAAGTATATGGTAGACTGATCCAGTAGTACTCGAGAGGAATTAAAAGGCTTAGAAATCAACCTATAATAATACGCTGCTTGTACAAAATACGAAAGATGAAAGGCATAACTTGGCAGTTGACTGTAATGGGTAGCCGATTTTAGAGAAGTCATGAAGAAATGAATATTCAACAGTAAGCCAATAAGAAGGCTAAACATGTTGAAGATTATACAAAACTTGGATTACATTAGAGCATGTTCTAAAATTTTGTATAATAATATAAAATTGGGAAAATTACGTGCGAATTTGTGTCTATAGTATGTAGTGACGAAGAATGCACATCTTACATATTATGAATCGCAAATCTTTAGGTCCGAATTTACAGTTCGACCTTAACACTAAATCTTAACTATTTTTCACCAATGAAATTAATATTTAAATATATAAATCGTACAAAATTGTCGTAGCTTCCTTTATTAATGATAGAGTAACGTGGTTTCATTACCTCACTATAAATATTGGAGTATAAATATTGTTATATGAGGTTCGTCCGACACTGAATACAATTCTCGAAATTTTAAGAAAATAGTATTTAAGCCGGACTATGAATTATAATGTGGTCCGTATTTAAATTCCTGCCTAAATACCAAATTCTAATATCAAATTATAATATTTCGTAATTTGTATTCAGAATTGAACCTGATACGCTTTAAACTTAAACTTTTAAGTGAGGTATTGAATCACGTGACCCTCTTATTAAGGGAAGATACGACAAATTTGTACGAAATTTAATTGTAAATATTTATTTCTTCTGTAAAAATTATTAAGATTTAATTTTAACCTCTTCTGTCCTGGCGTCCATTGTAATGAACACAGAGTTTATATTCACTTTGTGGTTTATTTCTATTCCCAATGATAACAAATGAAATGTAGGATACTATATTATCGACTTTAACGGTTTGGGCGCCATCTATCTAAACGAATACAACATAATGTTGCATTTCGTGTAAATAATATAGCTGAGGTCGGACTAAGAATTCGATCCTTAGCCTTAATTTAATATATATCTTAAATAACTTTTATTATTGCCTTTCATGTTTCAACCTGATTTAAATGTTTAATGGCGTAGGTAACAAGGGAAGGAGAGTTGCTTCCTTTTTACCAACAAGAACTAAAGGTTGGGGCTGACGGAGAGGAAGATAGACTGATGTTCATCTGGCCCACGACCATAGTGCACAAAATCACTGAGAACTCGCCACTTTATGGACTCTCGGCCTCCGACATGCTGAGGGAGAGATTTGAAATAGTTGTAATGCTTGGTAAGTTTCTTTACTTTTATATGTATCGTTACTACCAAATTTGATTTATTTAGATGACAAGACGTATACTTCCGAATCCAGATCATTCATCCATGTAATAGCAATTGAATTTTCGAATTTCCATCACCACCATCTATAAAGGACTTTAACGGGCACTGCTCCATGGAGAAAATAAAAAAAAATGAGATATATCTTCGATTTCAATAAGTTTTCTGTAAAACCAATTTCCAAACCAAATAAATGTTGAAAATTATGATATCTGAGACATTTAAAAAGCGTTCACGAAATAAAAGAAAAAGTACTTAAGTTAAATTAGCCCTATATATTTGCAGTCTAAATAAATAATTATTTCTGTATCTCAAATGTCTCTCTCTCTCTCTGGCTCCATCCCAACTCATTGTCTGCGAAGACTGTTGGGGCTAGCTCTCCTCGTCCTCAGGTTGTATGCTCTTCTGTCCCCGACTACGTCCCCCAGGCCGTGCCTCTGCATCAGGTTATCTTTTTGCACCACCCATGAATTCTTTGGTCTTCCTCTGGATGTTATTCGAGGAAGATCCATGGAGATTGCCTGGTTCACAATGTGATCGGGTGCTCTGCGTCCAACGTGCCCATACCATCTCAACCGCCTCTCCTCCATCTTGCTGTTTATGTCTGTAACACCCAGGTTTCCACGAATGCGTGAGCTTCTTATTTTGTCTCTTAGGGACACACCTGCTGACCATCTTAGCATGCGCATTTCAGCAGTTTCTAGTTGCCTAGAGTAAGAGGTATACATCGTCCAGCATTCGGAGCCATAGAGGAGTGCGGGTCTGACAATTGTTTGGTATACTTTTCCTTTTAACTTTACTGTCATTTTCGGATCACATAGAACTCCCGTCATTGATCTAAACTTCATCCATCCCACACTAATTCTATGTGTTACATCTGCTGCACATCCTCCATCGCTATGGATGAGTGACCCAAGATACTTAAAGGAGTCACAATTTGGTAATGTTTCTCCATCCATTTGCATTACGGGAGTGACAGCATTTGTGTTCTCGAATGGTAGGTACAGATACTCTGTTTTCTTTCTGCTGAGTCTCAATCCATTGTCCTCCAAGATTCTTCTCCACCTTTCCAGACTATTTTGCAGGTCTTCGTGTTTTTCACTTATTAATACGATATCGTCTGCAAATAGTAGGATCTTTAGGAGACTGTTCATTTCCTGGTTAGTTAAATAGTCCATGTATCTCAAATGTCTGTAAGGAACATAAAACTATATATATTTTCCAATACATATATAATAGTTGGATCAAATGTTGCTCCTGTCAGTGATCGAAATATATTAGAAGATACCTTAATATCTTTCCTGAGATAATATTTAAAACGTCATTACTTGTACACGGTATGACCTTGTTGAACGAATTTTCCGATATTGATATATTTCATATATCGCTGGAGAAATTGAGGATTTAGCACATTAAATTGCTATCATGGACATAAAACCATATTTTTTCCAATAAAGTTGAATTCTGAATCCTGTCAGTAAATTATAGATATAGGAAGATACCTTAATACCTTTTCTGAACTTTTATTAAGAGCGTCACTACTTGTACATGGAATGACCTTGTTGAATGAATTTTCCGATATCGATATCTTTCATATATCGGTGGATAAATTGAGTGCTGAGTACATCATAAAATAAAACTATATATTTTTTCATTTGTATATAGTATTTATTTAACACTTTTATTGCAAATACAATCTGGCAAGCTTATTGCCAGGCGGCAATCTCTTCCAACCAACCAGACAAAAGTAAATGAAGCAAGTTACATGGTCGCATACATATTTCAAATGACTATCCACGAAATCCATAAACACATATGTGAGCATATGTGTTTATGGATTTAATTTAAGACAAACCCCACAAAGACATCATCAATCAAAGAAAGAGGAAGGAATGGTGGAGAGAAAAGGAAAAGAGAAAAAAAAATAGGAATCAAAACAAGTTATTTTATTGGTTAGAAATTAAGAGTTTTTTCAGTAGTTTCTTAAAGCATGCCAAGGACGGAGCGAATCTTATATTAAGGTTAGCAAGAGCTCAGGAAGGCTATTAAGGCATTTTTGAGAGTGTCATTACTTGTACACGGAATGACCTTGTTAAACGGATTTTCTGATATAGATATCTTCCATATATCAGTGGGTAAATTGAGGAAGAAGCTTATTAATAAACTTCGTAGACATAACTGATCCACTTCACAAAGAAGCACGAGTAATATTTGTTCCTGTTGTTACTATTTTTTAAATTGTTTATATCTGGGTACTGGTGGGAAGCAAACCCATAATCTCCGATTTGGGAACACCAGCTTAAAGAGCGTATTGAATTTAAAAGATTAATTTCATTATACATCTAAATAACTTGATTTTTCCAATCCAGAGGGTGTCATCGAGTCAACAGGGATGACAACGCAAGCCAGGAGCAGCTACCTACCTTCAGAGATCTTCTGGGGTCACAGGTTCGAGCCTATCGTTGCCTTCAAAAAGGAAACCGGGGAGTATGAAGTGAGTAAAATACGATTTTTTCAAAATAAACTAAAAAGTAGACTAGATTTCAGCTGCATGAAAGTTTTGTTTCAGTCACTCAAAGTTTAGATATAATTTGACACTACGAACGCACAGACAATGTGTATGATATGACTTTGGGACCCTGACTTATTATGTGTGGAAAGTGACACATATGAGAATAGTACTTTTATGTAAGCTTGATTATGATTTTATTGTTTTTTTATTGCTAAGCTTTCGTATCAGATATATAAAGTCGTATCAGATATATAAAGTCGTATCAGATATATAAAGTCGTATCAGATATATAAAGTCGTATCAGATATATAAAGTCGTATAAGATATATAAAGTCGTATCAGATATATAAAGTCTTTCGGAATATTAAACCACGTTATTTTATTTATGATACCGATATTTCGAAAACGTTGTAGTTTTCAAGGATTGTTTGTAGTGAACTTCGCCATAAGTGTATGCGCGCTAAATACCGCTTGAACTATAGAGTCTCAACCGTAACTTGAGTGTATGGGTTCGATCCGGTTCACGACTATTAAGTAAGCGCATGGGTCCATCCCACCACAGGAAAAAAAGCGCGCGGATTCCACAAATGATGAAGTGATTTTTTTCTAAATTTGATGTTACTTCCACTTGATTATGATGTACCAGACTGATTTGAGGTGGAATTTGTGAAAATGAAAATGAACAATTACTTCAAATTTAGTGGAAGCCGCGCCGCGTGTTTGTTCTCACATGCACTCAGGTTATGATGTCTCTCTTTGCTTCATTCCTCTTGGTAGAGTGATGTAATCCGGGATCACCACGGCCCAAAAAAAGCCAATGTGACACTAACCCAAAAAAATGATGGTGACATTTTTTGGAATCGTCAGGAGATTCTACTAATTGACTTCAAAAAGAGAAATACAGTTCATGGCGAGTATTACGCGTCATTCACTTGAGCCAACCGTTCTTTGTTTGGTATTTCTCCAATATGCCTTCCACTTACAACAGAAGAGCGTGGTTGACTATATGTATGAATTAGGACGAGGCGAGTGATGTGTGCGTGGATGGAAAGGCGTGAAAACCTGTCCTTTATTCCAAATAGGACATGGCGCGATGGTATGTATCTTGTACGAGTATTTCTATATACACGCGCAATCAGTATTTAGAGTAAACAAACTATCTCTAATATTTGTAAAATACTAAAAATATAGTTGATTCATCTTATTTCATTTAATGATTTATTCCAAGACCACCACTTCATTGCAAATTATTTGACTCTAGAAAACCTTTCTCTGTCGAATCATACTGCCCTTGACTCTGAAAAGTTCAAGTGTCTTCAATGTCGAATTGAACATTTTTATGAACAGTTGATTTGGGTGTTGCCATTTTGCATAATATATTCCAGAAAGGAATTTTCCAATTCCTCTCATAAGTGTATATGCTGTCACAAAGTTTTTCTCAATAACTTATTTTTTGCGAAGTATATTTTCCTTTCTTCCCATTTTCCTAATCTAATTATTTTTAAATTAAATTTAAACGAGAGATGTAATTTAATTTGTATGAGATATCAATGGGCGACTAAAATTTGTATATTCAAACCGGATAATTTCAAAATCGGCCAAGTCCACAACAGTATTTATGTACCAATTTTAATGTATCGGAATTATACGTAGACGTGAAATAAGGCTGGAAAGAGCCAAATAAATGTTGTAGGAATGCGTGCACTTAGAAGGATACATGGGGTGATAATTTATGACAGAATTTCGAAATAAAGTGATTAGAGATGAACGTGAACTTAAGAATGATGTGTTGAGTAAGCTGAAGAAGCTAACTCTGAGATGATTTGGGCATGTGGAACGTATGAATGAATAAAGAATAACAAAAACAAATATATATTGCAAACGTGAGTAAAACGCGTGGTAGAGAAAGATCAAAGAAAGTATGGTTAGATATCTGTGGTCCGAAAATATCTGTTGCGAAAGGAATGTTTGGTGTTCTCTTTTTTCTGTCTGCCCCGACAAAGACGTGATGGTATGTTTTTTTACACATGACAAATATATATAATTTGCGAAAAAACAACAGGTAATTTAATTTGGATACACAATTTTAATGGATCTGGGTTTGTTGTCCTTCATTTGTCGTGTCCCCAGTAAACTAGGATTTTGCCTGTATCTCACTGAGGACATAAAGCGTGAAAAAATTAATCGATGCTTCTTTCCGATTTTTGATTATATAAAACCCCGTTGCACATTCTCATCAACCTGACAAACAGTGACACTCAATTACATATGTACACATCACGTGAATCAAACCCCTCACACTTCATCACTCCAGACAGACCAAAACGTTATTTATGTATGTTAATTATTTTCGTTAGGTAAATCTGTTATTTAAAATTTGATATTTCATTTTTAAGATCTTAAATATGGACATTAAATAAAAATAAATGTAAGTTGTAGTGAAAATTACAGAGTCTGAAGTTATTTTTCCATATTATTTTTTTATCAGGAATCTACAATAATATAAATAATACGATATTTTTACAAATGTCATCAAAATCGATGTTTATATTTTAGAATTTCATATGATTTAAATAATAAATTAAAACGGGAAATAAATCAATGTTAATCTCGAACACATTTTTCGGTGTCTTTTTTTTATTAATTACAAGTTGAATTTCGAATGAGATTTAAATAAAAGTAATTCATAATATCCAGTAGAAAAAGAAGCTTGTAATTATTTAAATTTGGAAGCCTTTCAAACTTAAAATTGTTTTCATCACTAATTATAATCTAAACGTGAAATGGTGGCATGTGTATCATATACAATCTACGAACCATAGACAATAATACTTAGTCTGGCCGTAAATGTTTATTTATTTAGCATACGCCAGTGTCAAGTTAGGGATAATATTACTTGGAAATCTATAAAAATATATATTTGCAATTATAATACACTTTGACTCTGGTTGCAAAATATTGTTTGATCATTTACATTTTCTTTACACCTTAATTCAGTTTGTTCAAAACTTCTTCATCTATTACTACACGGTTTTTTTATTTATACACACGTTTTCATACCTCTTATTATTTATATTTTAAGAATGGAAAATTACTTTTAAGGATTTCTGCATTTCAATTACATATTATGGCGAAATGAAATATATTTTCAAGAGGAATCGTCTTTTATTAATATTGTCCTCTTAAATATTTATGATAAATTATTTAATTTTAAATTGCTTGCATATAAAGAAATATCTCACGTTTTATGTAGTTAAAAATATTTTCGGAGTTGAGTTAGCTTAAATAATGACCGATATTTTTAAGGCATTATAGCATTCGTTCATCAGGGCGATGTAAAAAAAACATTGCTGAATCTATGGTATGTAATATTTAAAAACTAGCTAAAAATAATTTAATACGAGCGGAAACCAATCAAGAAAATCTTCGAACGTATCTCACGTTTTATTTGCATATTGCATCTATTCTTTTCAATTCGCCTATCAACTTCTAGAAACACAAATGCTATGAGCATACCCAAATATGTACAAAATATTTATTTAAATGCCTTTCTAGCTTGCAAATCTCTGTTTTTAAACTTGAAGTTTCATAAGAAATTTCTCTTTAACATAATACACTTCTTTTTAAATGATAAAACGAATTGTTTTTCGAATTAGTGCCTGCTTCATACATCGTTAGTTTATCTTGTATCTGATTTCTTTTCTTTGTTATAATTTGATCAAGAAATTGAACAACATCAAGACACAGCATGGAGAGGAACAAGAATAACAAGGAAAATAAACACCATTTCGTCTCTTACTAATAACGTTTGTCTCTAAAAAACATAAAAGTCCCATTCTAGACAGGGCTACCAATGTTTTTCAGTATTGGCCTGTCTTTCGTTATGATTTTAATGTTTTCTAATTACTTTTGTTAATAGTATTTCTAGATAAAAATTTTACAGAATTACTCCAATATTTTGTGTTAAATTTACTTCAAAATATAGTTTTTTATTTTAATTTTATTACAAGAAATATACATAATTTGCGAAAAAATAACAGGTAATTTAATTCGGACACACAATTTTAATGGATCTGGGTTTGTTGCCTTTTATTTGTTGCGTACCCAGTAAACTAGGATTTTGCCCGTATCTCACTGAGGATAGACTTTTTGACTCGACTTTTTCAATTGTATCTAATGGTCGATAGTTATATTATAAATATTCAAGTTGATTCCTACCCTCCAATCAAACTTATTTTAAGTATAGCCAGATAAAAGTATAATTTTTTCCATGTAAATAAGCATGGTTTTAATTAAACTAAACATATTTTTTCTATATTTTTTTAAACAGTTTAGAAAGCTCAGTTACTAATCGATCGTTGGCATATTTTAGCATCTCGTTGTGAATTTCGTCTGGTCCTGTTGATTTCCGGTTTTTCAGTTTTGCTATAGCTGCTTTGATTTCACTATACTCAATAATTTCCGAATCTGTTACATTCTGAGGCAATGGGATTTCTTCCGGGTCATTGTATAATTCCTGAAAGTACTTTTCCCACTTTTCTATTGTAATTTTGTTTGTTTGTACATATTCATTGATCGGTTTCTTCTTTTCTCTTAGCATTTTCCATACCTTCTTTTGAGCCCCGTACGGATCAAACTCGATATCTTTGATAAATTTAGTCCAGTATTCCCTCTTTATCCGTTTTATTTCCGAGTTGACTCGCTTGTCTCTCTTCATCTGATGTACTTTTATATTTTAAATAGCTTTTTCGTTTCTCCTCAGCCAGTTCTTTTACTTCCTTGGTAAACCAATGTTTTGTCTTATTATGTGCGTTAGTGTTCACTCTCATCTTCCCCAATGCTTCCATTGATGCATCATGCAAGTTCTGTTTCACGCTGATGATATTTAAAAATTTGCCACGAGATCTCCTATCAAAGATGTAACTCGCTTTATTTACTTTTGTCTGCTTGGTTGGAAGACATTGGCAGCTGGCAATAAACCATCCAGATTGTTTTATTATGAAGTATTCAATAAATAAATAACACATCTTGCCATTTGAAGAAGCTTAATTTTACGTCCCATAAATTGAATTATATGATCAGACTGAAACTCTTTTTCCGGTTCGAGCTCAATTGGGTTCCAACGGAAATCAATTCGATAACTCCCGGGTTAAAAGACAGGTGTCTTTCGAGTACCAACTGGGCCATGTCGTCATTCGGAGGATGTTTATTAATTTTTTACAATGCACGCCAGATTGTTTTAAAAAGAAATGAGTTAAATAAACAAACAAAGATGCAGAAAACTTGCCCTGCTTGTAAGAGAAATACATGATACTTGACGGACTCAAATGCGTTGATGAAGAATTTGGGTATAAGTCTAACCCAAATGTGTCCACCCACTTCACATATTTCGGTAACCCTGCAACAATACAACATCTGGTATTTACCACTTCGATCTGTGCCATATCCCATTTGTCAGGCTAGTTAAGTTTTCCTCTGACGCACACGAGAACAGCGTCACACGGCATGGTGTGATGGTGTCAGGAAGGGAAGATGTTTGTATGAATAAGGAGGCGGGGTTCAGGGTTAAGTCTCGAATTTCCAAGTACCTAAGCAGAGCACGGCGTGCTTTCAAGGTTCATCGTTTAAGTGCTGTCATTCAACGAATCATTATATCACTTTTTCTGTATACAGACGTTTTTTAGTAGGTCACACTTAAATCTTGTCTGGAGACTTTTATAGTCAACGTCTGAAGATAAGCAATGGAATTGGTGTTTATAGCTTTAATGTAACATCGCATCAAATTTAAACTGTATGTGTTTAAAAAAAATAGAGTGTTATTCATTATTGGAAACGAAACATTTGGTTTAGTGTTTATCATATATTCTCAGTTTCAGTCATTGAGACATTTATGTTTATCATGTATTCTCAGATGATGGATGAGTTGAGAGGGATATTAAACGGCGTGTAGATTTAGAAAACAAAGTCAACGGAGTACTAAAACATATATATTCGAACCAGACAGTATCAAAATCTATTAAGATTATATTTAGTCCAAAATCGTATTTTGGTGCTAACTTTATAAACATTCATAACCCCCGGGGCGGGCTCTTTCGGACTAGATCACGGAGGTCGTTATTTACACTTATATTTAATCTGCTAAGATGACAGTCTGTAACAGTATTTTATGGGAGTGAAACGTTGTCATCTTTGAGTTATGGGAGTGAAACGTGGACATGGAAAAATACTTAAAAGAGACGAATAAATGCTTTAGAAATGCGCATATTGAGAAGAATACACGGAGTGTCAATGTATGATAGAAAACGGAATGAAGTGAGAAGGGATGAATGTAAACTTAAGGGTGATGTATTAAGTAAGATGAAAAAGAGTGCGTTGAGATGGTTTGGGCATGTAGAACGAATGAATGAAGAAATACTAACAAAACAGATATACAGTGCAGATGTGAGTGGAAGTCGTACGAGAGGAATACCAAGAGAAGTATGGTTGGTTGGATCAAGTGAATGATATTCTGAAAGAAGGAAAAGTAGAAAATCAGAGAAATCTTATAGGTTGTATGGAAGTGGAAGAGACTAAGAATGTATGGCGAGTTAAGAAATTATGGCGCTCTGTCCTCTCTGCCTACCCCGACTGGGAAATGACGTGATATTATGTATGTATGTATATGTTATATGCACATGTCTTATTTATTTTATTTATTCATTTATTAACACTTCTTCGCTAAACCAATCTGGCGAATTTATTTCCAGGCTGTAATATCTTCCAACCAATCAGACAAAATAAAGCAATTATAAATATATTCAAATGGTTATTTAAATGTCTTATTAAAACACAAAAAAAAGAAAACATGAATGCATTCACTTCTTCATTTTCAATTTCATAAAGGTCTTGCAAAAAGTATGCAGCTAAGAATCGGGCACAATACAGATGATGGGTTATAATTTCCAGGGTTCGTAAAATATCAAAATGTCGTAAATTATACATCAGGGTACGTGCTTAGCCATAAACAATATGACTGAAATTAATATTTTCGATTAAAATTAAAAAATAAAGTTTCTTGTAAATAGGCCATTTCCGAAGAATGTATTATAAATACTAATTTGTAATGATTTTATCATTATGAATACAACATAACACATGTAGATGAGATTTCTCTTGCACATTCTACAATATTTATGTGCATATAAAGTCGAATGTATTTCACCGGGAGTTGGCAATATAAATGTCAAATAGAAATCTATTTCTGCATAACAGTTCTAACCCACGATTCACGTGTTTTAAGATATATTTAATCTTGTTGTAAAATCAGGATACATAAAATATTTATTGATAGCAAAAAGTATATAGATATCTTCTTTCCCTTCTTATCCCATCTATCTCGATCTCGCCAATCACTCGGGGATATTCCGATCCTCGTCATGTCTTCCTCCACGTTCTGGAGCACCTCTCCATCTATTGTGATAATTGATCCAAGATATTTGAATAAGTGTGCCCATAGACGGTTTTCTGATTGGAGTTTGTTCGTTCCAATGCGCGTATCTGGTATGCCTAGCATATTTTCAGTCTTAGCTCTGCCTATTTTTAATCAATTTTCCTCTAACATTTGTCTCCATTCTTCCAGTTGTTCTTGGAGTATTCCAATATTTTCATCACATAACACAATATCATCTACAAACAACATGTTTTTTTGGGTTTCTCTTAGGACGTGATCAGATTGTTGTGTCCACGCGTGGTTCTAATCATTTTTCTACTGTACGGACGTATGTCACTGGGGTATGTAAGCTGCAAAGTGCCCTCCATATTAGTTCCCTGGAGATTCAATCGTATGCATTTTTCATATCAATAAAGATCATATGTAGAGTTTTTCTAGCGTTTTTGTATGTACGTTGCATTGCTTGTGCTTCTCCCAGCATAAACCGTTTTCCCGGCATAAAAAGTTTGTAAATATATATCCTGAAATAACACATTTATGTTAAGGAAATATAAAATAAAATACATTTTTGATAGAAGCTTTCAAACGGTCGTATCATTTCGGCTAATCTCATAACATCTTCCCAATCGAGATACACCCCTACCAATAGGAGAGCGAGTCTAACTACGAGAACGTCAGATATTTTTCAGACCACACCCTTGTATACATAAATTATGGTACAAAAAAGTTAAATGATAATAAATAAACAGTTGATACAATTATAAACCCAATAAATATGTACAAAAATTCATAAAAACATAAATATACAATCGCAGATTCACTGCCAGCGTAAAGAAAGAAAATAAAATAACAGTCCAAATTTTGACGAAATGATGAAATAAACTAAAAGATGACTTTTTCGCTAAGAGATTTCAAAACACATTTGTTGCAACTCGGACTTGTTGAACTAGTTGTGAAAACACACTTGCTGCAACTCGGACTTGTTGAACTAGTTGTCAAAACATACTTGCTGCAACTTGGACTTGTTGAACTAGTTGTCAAAACACACTTACTGGAACTCGGACTTGTTGAACTAGTTGTCAAAACACACGTGCTGCAACTCGGACTTGTTGAACTAGTTGTCAAAACACACTTGCTGCAACTCGGACTTGTTGAGAGTTTCGTTTCTTAACCACTATCCATATATTGCAGAGTTAGTTATTATACAAAATGGTTTTAAAAAAATCGAAACTTTATATTTATATGTAACATCATTTAGCGACGACCCCGCCTACCTTGCTCCGCCTATCCAGTTTATGCAGTAATTAGTGTAATTGTGATTAGTGGTAGTGGTAACCAGTGTAATTGAAATTAGTGAAATAGACGTCCTCCGTCCCGGTTTTATTATTCGAGTGTATTGGCCAATGAATTTTATACCCAACGATTTTTAAGGCAGTACTTCGTAATTAACATAGCTTAGATTTGCCATATTTTCATACATTTTGCAATATTTACTAATGGTTAATAATTGATGTAATATTGGTCTAAAGCTTTTTGTTTCAATGATTCTTTATATCACTTCTTCCAATATATCGTGTCAAGTAATAGTCAATTGGTATATAAAATAGGTTTTTTACTCATTTAATACAAATATACCTATCATCACACTATTTTCCTGCTGGAGCAGGCAGAGAAGATAGATCACCAAACGTTTCTTTCTTGACACGCATATTTCACCTCTTCTACACCTCATGTATCCCTTACGATTTTTCTTACTTCTTACAGAATATATTCACTTGCTTCAACCACAGTTTCTTTGGGTTTTCTTGCGACTGCGAAGTCCAGGAATGCCGTCATCCAGATGACGATAATATACCTAAAAATCTAAAATGATCCTTCTGAGGAGTAAACGGAACTAATATTTTAAGTAAATTATAAGATTCACAAGTAAAATATTATATTATATTGACCAAACATTTAATAATTATAAACAATCAAAAATACATAGTGAAAATTAAAAACTTTAAATTAAAGTAACTCAAATCATAATACACACCATTAATATTCCGAGAAGAGATGACTAGATGCAAGGTGAACTATGATGTTTCTACAATACGAATGTGAGGTTTCTTGAAGAGAAATAGTATTAAATGTGATTGTTGGGCTATGCAGAACTCACAAGACATGTTTATTTGTCCGAACATCTAGACTACATGCTCGAGGCAAGACCTTTTTAATACGAATGACAGGGCGAGCTCTGTTGCCTCCTACTGGAAACACGTGGCATAATAGTGGCATAGAAAATGAATGAATTAAAGCACATCATGAAACATATTGGGTGGGAATTTGGGGAGTAGAGAAAAGAAATAGTAAAATTATAAATTGATATGTTCATTATAAGTTTCAATTAAAAAGTATATATTTGTGGCACAGATCTTTTTTGCATATCTTCGTCTAAATATTGAATTCCAACTGTCATTCTTGTCACGTCATATCTAAAAATACTTAAGTACTTTCAAGCGGGATAGCTCACCAGTTGTAGGGAAACTGCGCTTCTCGTATACTCGTATATTATTATAAAAGCGAAAGTATACCAGACCCATTAATGTCGGGATTGACACGTTTGCCTGTCAAATTAATTTCCTGAAATAAAATCAGTACGAGTATTTCAGCATTTTCGTTTTGTTTTATCGAATTATTTATCGCATACAACGGCAAATATATCCTTGCCGATTACAATATCAACATACTCACACTAGCTTGTACAAAATACCGTAGTCATTCAACTTCCGTGGCTTAATTGGTAAAACGCCTATTTTCCAGCCTGGGAAGTTGCGGTTTCAATACCCGTTGGTACCCAGATTAATAAAAAAGGTTCCAATTTATCTTTTTTGTTTTTTTTTTATAAATAATAGGTATGACTAAAGTCGTTAGGCCTACTTTACGTTACTTTAAAGACGTTAGGCCTACTTTACACTTTTCTGGTTGGTTGTAAAAGATTGCCACATGGTAATAAACCTTCCTTTTTTATAGCTCATTCGCTCATATTCTATATGATTCCATCTTACAAAGACTAACGTTCAATACGGAATCCTGTTTCAATTTTGGCTCACTTCGATGATATTTCACATTAATTAAGATTTACTTGGAGAGATCAATAAATTTAAATAACCAACTGAAAAGGCATACCAGGTTTAGTAGGTCTCGATTTTTTTTTTGTATCTTGGTTCCAATATCAGGATAACGAGAGAAACTTGGACGTGGCAAAAAGTGATGGAAGTTAGATAAATGAGGTAGACATGAGATCAGGAAGATAAACATGAGATAGGTAGACATGAGATCGGTAAGATAGACATGAGATAGGTAGACATGATATCGGGAAGATAGACATGAGATAGGTAGACATGAGATCGGGAAGATAGACATGAGATAGGTAGACATGAGATCGCGAAGATAACAGTGCTTAAAATGAAAAAAGGAAGTAGGTATTAGGATAGTTTGGATGAAATGATTTACAAAATTATATATCCGAGTAGTCCGAAAAAATTGAGAAAACCTATGAAAACGTGGTAAAGTTAAATGAAACAAATTCGAACGAACGAAACGAGTTCTTGAACTTTTAATCAATTTTTAAAAACGTGCGCATTTTACTGCGTCGTCTATCTTTTGTCAGTGACTTGAGGGAATACCTTTTCAACTGTTGTGTCATATGTGTGATTGTGTTATTTATATGTGTATACTTATATTAAGTATTTGTGTGATAATCTCTGTTTTATTTTTGGCTCGATGAGCCTTTGATCTCTCTTGCTTTCCTTAATCCGAATTGTATCAACCATAGTTGGGCATGGTGACTATACTCAAAGGGATACGACAGCTCATGTCAGCGGCCCTGGTGGCGCAGTTTAGGTTAGGCGTCCTCCCGCCCCTCCCGGGGGTCTCAGTGAAGCGACGATGGTGAAGACGGTGGAGTTGAGGTGATGATGCTGGAGAAGACGGCGAAGAAGGCGCAAAGACGTGGCGTGGCGAGGCTACATGAGCTTTCTTTGCTCAAATTCTGAAATGGTGAATGCCTTTATACTAGGACAGTATGCATGACGAGATTTATAGACGTGATAAAAGAGAAAGATGTGTGCCAGGATGAAATGAAGTGGAAAACTTTTCTCCCTCTCTCTCTACACATGAGGTGATGATCTTAGCCCAAAGATTCAAAATGAAATATATTTTTTATTGTTTGCATCACTGTTGCAAGAGTGGTCGATGCAGTGATAAACGGTTATCATGACGGTTTAACAATGCTTCAATTTCTTGTCTCCATTTCGAGAGGTAGTTTTCCTCGAGAGCCTCTCTTATATATTCTCGATGATGTGTCATCGATTTGACCAGACCACTCCAACATATTAGAAACCGACCACGACCTCGCGTGATATCTATTCTTCTATACACAAGTTTCCTCATTAAGTCTTCACTTCAAGTGAATAAACCGAATGATTGCAGAATTCTTATGTAAATAGAACGACGATTGCGTTTTTTTTTATACAGTAGACTATGAATTATCCAGGATCATATTAACCGGGTTGTGAATTAACTGGGAAAGTGAAAAATTGCGGATTAACTGGGACAGTACAAAATAAAAAAATACTCAATTTGATATGTAGCAGAAAATTAAACTGGCGAAATTGATAATGTGTAACAGATAATAAAACAGGCGAAATTGAAAACTTAATATCAACCAGAATTGCTAAATACTCTTATACTATTATTAGGGCCTACTTAGACTCAGTGTTTAGTTTTAATGCAAGCGGGTGGGCGCATCTATTTTATATCCTCAATGTTTGCAGTTTGATGTGTTTTTTAATTACTTTTTAATATTCTCTGTCGTTGTAAACAGTACAACCTAGTGAGTTTATTGCCATGTGATAATCTCTTCCAATCAACCATAAAGATGTAACAGAGGTCGTAATTGACTACAATATTATTTAAAACATTCGGGTACCAGCGGTAATCGAACCTGTAACCCCTGGGTAAGATGAATGGCGTCTTTCGGACTAGATCATGAAGTCTTTATTTACACTTTAATGTATCTATTTGATTTGCTGAGATGACAGTTCGCAACAGTATTTTAGAATAATCTTTGAGGTATAGGAATGAAACGAGGACGTAGAAAAAGGCTGAAAGGAACCGAATAAATGCTGTAGAAATGCGTGTACTGAGAATAATACGTGGGGTGACAATGTATAACCGAACACGAGATGAAATGATAAGAGATGAGTAAGGTTGAAGTGTTGAGTAAAACGAAGAAGAGCCCTATGAGAAGGTTTGGGCATATAGAACGAATGTATGAAGAAATACTAACAAAACAAATATAAAGCGCAAGTGTGATTGGAAAGACCAAAGATTGTACATTATAAATAACCAACGTTAGAACATGATATATCTCAAGAAAAAAAAAGGATTTATTGTAGAATTGGAGTAGTGTAGAAATAAAGAATGTAGAAGAATTTGAGATGAATAATGATTTTAAATAGTGATTAAAAGGTGTGGTAGATTAAGATTAAGGAAAGTATGGATGGATCAAGTGATACGTAGAAAGTTATAGAAATCTTAAAAGTTGTATGAGGTTTATGGATGTGGAAGAAGCGAAGGATGTATCGAGATAGGAAAGTCTTGCGCTCTATCCTCTCTGCCTACTTCGACACAGAAATGGTCTTACATCATTATTGTATTGTATTACACTTTCCTTGTATACAGTAAAACGTTGTGGGCTTATTGCCTTGTGGAAATATCTTCCGACCAGCCAGAAAGGTGTCAAAGAGCCCTTAACCATGCTGCAATCCTTTTTAAAAAATCTGGGTTCCAACGGGAATTGAACCCGTAACCTCCAGATTGGGGTACAAGCATCTTATCAACTAGGCCACGAAGGTATTTTGAACTTATGTAAATTATCTATGTTTGTATAAATATATTATTTTCATTCATCGCATTACTCATTCTCGATTTTTCTTTAATATTTTTCCTGACTTTTCCTTATGTTTATCACAAGGACTATATTTCAGTATCGAGGAACATAAATTTCAAATCTCTATTTCACGGTTATTTAATATCTGTAAATAAAGACACTTTAATTCCAGAAATAGGATGCAGATTCCTTTCTTTATGATTTCCAGGGAAACTTTTTTATGGTATATTTTATTATTTGCTGAAAAATGTTAAATTTAGGGGTCAGATACGGTATACGAGAATGTTGGACTATGTATAGCTCCTACTCTAGACAACTTGAAACAGCATAAATGCGAATGCGTGGTGGTCGGCAGGAGTATCACTAAAATATAAAATTAAGAGCACACGCATTTGTGTTAGCCTGGGGGTCACTGAAATAAAAGTTAACTGGAAGAGCGACAGCTGAGATGGTACGGGCACATAAGACGGAAACCACCATACTATACGGTAAATCAGGCAATGTCTGTGGATCTTCTTCGACAGCCGTCTAATGGAAGAACTCCTAGATGAATCAATGCTCCGAAATCCTGCTGAGAAACGGCCTAGATGAAAGCGACACCCAGAACCGAAGAACATACAGCCTGAGAATGAGAAAAACCGACCCCAACAGCCTATCTAGCTAATGAATTGGGACAGTGCCAGGAAGAAGATACGGTATACGAGGAGAAATTAAAATAGTACTTCTTTCGGATGGTACCTTTCAACATATCCTCATAGATAATTCGAACTTTGAGTTATACACGTATATTAGGAAACGTCTTATTCGAGAGTGACCGGTAGACAATTTGGCTTCAGCCATAGTAATCCAGCCTTCTTTTTTCTTTTTCATGGATATATCATTATATTGTTGTTTTTCGATCATAACAATCACCTTGCGAGCACTTCCTAATTAACTTATAGATGTAGAAGGGACGTGTAATTTTTCAAGCCTACCGAAAACTTCGCCGATTTAGGATTGCCTCTAAGGAAGGAAGACTGTTCTGTAGAAGATATCCCGCTACCTGAAATGTTATGTCGAAATATTTGGGTTTACCAACTCTATTGGGAATATAAAGAGTCAAAGTATTTGTGGCGTTCGACCTTAACCTGAGACGAGATTCAGAAATCTCCTCCCGTCTAAAACAATCCTTGAACTTGCGGTTTGTTATTGCAGCTGTTGGTAAAACACTCACACATTGTACTAGGCGCATTTTAGTACATATTGTTATCAGACGAAGTCTTTTACAGATTGGACCATCAGAAATCTTGTGCCGAACACCCTATAGTATGTGGAACATAAGCGTCTTATCAACTAGGCCATAGAGGTCAAAGAATTTTTCCATGTTTGATCACTAATTCCCGCTGAAAATTGGTTTCCCCTCTTTATACCAGAGTTTGATTAAAGTGATTTTTTTTTAATCTGGAATATTTAAAGATCCGTGCTTTTTTGTCACAAAGTTTTAAACTAAAAGTTAGTTTTCACACAATTTTTTTAGCTGATTTTCTTTATATACTATTTAATATTTAATACATTTTAAACTATTTATAAAAAGTTTCAACAAAAATCGCAGCGCCTTATCGTCAATATAAAATGGCAAGGCCAAGAATGATAACGAATATGAGTGAAATGGGAGATCTAAAATATCATAAATAACGAATAATTGTCTATACACGTACATACTCGTATATACTATCGCACCGTTTTCCTGCTGGCATAGGCAGATAGGACAGAGCGCAAGACATTCCTATCTAGACATATATATTTCGCCTCTTCCACAGACACCATACAGCTTCAACGACTTTTCTTACATCTTACATTTACTTTTTTCAAAATATTATTGACTTGATCCTTTACCACGCTTTATTTACCAATCTGTCAGCTTGGCAATAAATTAGTCAAGTGAAACAAGCCTGTCAACTTGATTAAAGTTTATTATGTAGGTTTTTTTCACGTTATGTGTTAAATCATTATGTTCAAAAATTAAGTTCTACAATATAAATACCGAATCAACGCAAAAAATGTATTTATATTCATCTGACATTAATTACACTTAATATTTTTTTGTATTTTGAGAAATGTACAATAGAAATTTCATTTTTTTGTGCGAATAACGATCACTATTTCCCATAGATGTTAAGCAAAATATAAAATAATAAGCGTTAGCAAATACTTTAACTTGTAATTACTTTAAAACCTCTGATAATCCAGGATAAATCATCTTTATCTTAATATTAAATAATTTTACGGTTTGCAAGGTTTTAAATTAACAAAAATATCGAGAAATATAATGATGGACACACGATTCTCTCCGAATTATTTCAATGTTAGTATTCATAACTTCGTGCCATGAATTACGAAATCAGATTTGAATTGTAGATTTTACGAGCATAACATTACAATGTTTTGAAGCTCAAACGTCTAAAGCTTCAATAACAGCTTTACCGCTTATTATTTTTTGTAGATTCAGTATTGAAAGCTTAAAACCAAAAGGTTGGTTGTAGAAATTTGAAAACGAAGAAGGTAGAAAATTTTGCTTGAATTTGAAAATATTTGGAAGAAAGTAAGTAAAATATATGGTTTATTTCGTCTTTACTTACTCGTACTTCGGTAATATGGTAAAATCAGAGAGAAAAGGTGTTGTCAGATAAAAAAAAAAGGTTCAAGAGTAATGATATTAGTAGAAATAATGGTGAGTCGTGCTGTTGAGGTTGATGATCTACAAAAATTTAAATGAGATTACTCTAAAAAGAGTGCAATTAGCTATAAAAGACGTGAAAAAAGTGAAAGCGTCAGGTTGTGATGAAGTGTGAACAGAACTAATTTAGTAGTGTATGGGGGTGAGCGAATTATCAAGTGGCTGAGACAGTTTTTCAACAAATCTGAATATACAGCGAAATACTCGAGGAGTATAGTCATTGTTGCGTTATACAAATATTATAGATTTTTTCTTTACGTATGCCTGTCGGAAAATGTTTGGCAAAAAGTAAAAAATAAGTTTTTTTGCATATGTAGACTTTTGATTAACATTTAACATACACGATTCCTTACAGCATCGTCACCACACACAAATTAGAAACCAGGAGACTATCGTTTAAAGGTTGATTTTTTTTTAAAAATCACGTTAAAACACGGGTTTGGCGTACAGTGTTAACATCTGAAAATGCTAGAATATAATAAAAAAATATGTTTATAAAATTTATGCGATGAATAAAAAATGGACCTAACATTAATTCAAATAAAGCCATGAGAGAATATTAAACTAAAATTAAAAAATGACCTGATTTAGTACGTCAACATAAAATGAAAACTCACATTGGTTAAATAAAGGGTCTTTCTAATTGAGCGTTTTTTTTTAATTCTTGGATAAAACTCAGATGGCGTCGCGAACTTACCGGTGTCTTGTGACATTTGAGAAGTGTAATGTATGACATTTATAAAAATGGAGTCGTATACAATACAACAACGCGTTCAAATTGTTGAATTATTTTATGTATCCGGAAACGGTGATGTTAATTGGCCACCAAGATCATGTGATCTGACACCGTTGGACTATTTTCTCTGGGGTTACGTAAAAAGCCAGGTCTATAAGAATGACCCCCAATCAATTCCTGAGCTGAAGGACGAAAATATTCGCGTTATCGGTGAGTTAGAACCGCAATTATGCCAAAATGTCATCGAAAATTTTGACAAAACAGTGAGCATCTGTGGAGCTGAGGTGGAAATTTGGCGGATATTGTTTTTTTGTGTTTAAATGTCACATTATACTGCCGTTATAAGCAAGAACGCAGCTAACGGGAAAAAAAACAGAAATTTAACTAGGTATGAGGCAATAATATTCCATATTAAATTCTGAACCATAATCCATAAAAAAAATACAGAAAACCATTTATTTCAACACAAAAATCGACATATTGTATTTTTTAATTTTACAAAATACTAGGTATTCTAAGCAAAAAAACAATAAAATGTGATTCATAAGTAAAAAGACAGCAGGTGCCTATGCGTTTGCTGCGTTTTTGCTTATGAATCACATTTTACACCTCTTTTGTTTATGAATCACGACATTTTTAAGCAGCAATGAAAAACATGAAAGTACATTTTTCTCAAAACTTAAATTTTGTCATTAGCTGCGTTTTTGCTTATGAGGGCAGTATACTTCAATAACCAATAAAAAGTTTTTTGAAATCAAAGCAAATCGTGTTTTATTCAAGAATTTAATAAAATAGAATTAAAAAAAACCGCTTAATTTGAAAGACCCTTTATCATGCAATGAAGAAGTATTATATTTAATGCCCTAGTGAATACTCTTTCCTTTTTTTACGTTATTTGATTATGGTGGGACTTCTTGGGCTCCGTATTGTGTTGGTAACAAGCGGATTTGTACGGTTTCTTACCTGTTTGTTTTTGTTGTAATTGTGTAAAATTGTTTTTTATTTTTTTATATATTCTGTCCTTTTTATATACTCGTATTAATGTGTTGAACACTTACAACTGGTTCTTTTTTTTTTGTTGTAAATTACACAACCGTTTATTTATATAAATAAATAACCATATAAAATCTCTCTAGTTCTCGTATTTGATTCTTTATCAGGTATATCTCATTCTCTACTTATTTCAGACAGAGATATGTGTTTATAAGTAGACTTATCCCTCGATTTACGAAACGCGTATTCTTTTTGCGAGTTTCTCCTTAACGCTGTCAAGAAAGATGTGTTTTTAAAAAGACAATAGATTTTCATATTGTTTGAATTTCGTCTAGTAAATTAGATATCTAGACGAAATGTTCTCACTTACTCAATCAGTGTGCTCGGCACTGAAGTTGTGGTCGGAGAGGCACACTGGCGTCACAATTGATAATTTACATGCAATCATTATTATTATCAGTACTACATTGTTCCCACTTTATTTTAGTATGACATTAAATAATTAATTCCGGTGTATCGAAAAGTAATATTTTTATCAATAAATAAAAATATTTTATCATACCTTTCTTTGGTTTTTATTAAGTACCTTTATTCGACAGTTACATGAACTATTTACCTTATTATTAGTGCCTTTATTCGACAGTTATTTACCTTAATTTGAGCAGATTTCGATATTCTCGACCGTTTCTTACCTCGATTTGCGCAATCTCGATTACAGTGAATTTTCATCGAAACCTATTTACCGCGTATATCGAGGGATGGGTGTATTTCATAAGTCACTGTTTTCAAGTATTAAAACAATCATCGATACCTTTCTTTGTTCCATCTTCTTTTTCGTATGGTACTCCTCAAGATATCAGAATTAGTGTTTTCGGATATATTGAAGAGCGTGGCCGGGAGACAATATTGTCTTAATTCCCAATAATCGAGCCTTCGGGTTTATAGCCTCTGGAGTAGACACGAAACTCGAGATTCGTCATTGAACATTTTGGCAGCACTACAGCTCGGCACGTGTGAGTATTGTTACCATACGAATTATTTTACGGGACTAGCATTTTTTTTAGCAACATCGGGAATCGAGTCAGAAACCCACGGGTCAAAGTCAAGAATGTTACCCTTTAGGTTACGGAAGTCATCATACAAACGTGATATGATACAAATCTAACACTCTTTTCATTCCATCAGGAAGACCTATCCAGATATATCTTACTTACATGATAACTGTGGATGGTATAAGTTGAATACTCGTTTCGTCAAGTCACCAGTAGGTGAAAATATAGCGTCCCTCTTGGCCAACTATGTAATACAAATTGGCAATCAATTGATATTGTCTGTCACCAGGTGGACTACACGCTGTTCAACAACACGTACGAAGTGGACACTCCGCTGTGCAGCGCCAAACAGCTGGATGAACTGAGAGCCACGGTCACCTCCTCGAATAGAAACGGTAAGCCACCGCTCCTGTTACCGATTCCGCTCTACACCTGTTTGTCTTGTCAGTGTTCTGTGCCAAAGTTGATCAACCACGCATTATTTCTTTGTTATACGAGCTTTTGGCAGGAAAGTCATAATGACGGCTACTGTACCCTGATTTAATTGTTGGTAAGTTGCCGTTCTTACTCAAAAATCATGGTACAGTTATATATTTTCGTATTTATTATCCATAATAACAGATCTGTTGTTTATTGGAAAGTTGTGGACTGTTTGTGAAATTTTATTATTTATTTAACACTTTCATATCCGATGTTTAAGATAGCCTTTGATCTAGTGTATATTGTCCTTCATACAAGATTTGCTACCTTTGGTCTAATATACTTTGATCCAATATATATTTCCTTGGTCCAATATATGCTGCCACTGGTACAATATGTACTCTCCTTGATCCAAGATATGCCACCTTTAGGCCAAAATGTACTTCATTTTATTCAATATACACTGTCCTGGTTCAATAAATGCATTCGGTACAATATAGTTTTTGGTTCAAGATGTGCTGCATTTGATCCAATGTACAATTCCTTGATCAAAGATGTGCTACCTTTGGTTTAATATACACTGTCATTGGTCAAATATGTACTGTATTTTGTCCAATAACATATATACTGTCTTTAGTCCAAGATGTTATGCATTTGGCCAAATATACATTGTCGTTGATCCAAAAGGTGCTGGATTTGGTCCAATATACACTGTCGTTGGTCCAAAATGTCCTGCCTATGGTCTCTCTGTTTTGGCTCCAAGATATGGTGAATTTTGGCCATTATATGCTGCTTGTGGTTCAATATACTCAAATACTGTTCTTAATTCAATATGTGCAATTTTGGTCCCATATACAACCTTGTTGGTCCAATTTACACTATCATTGGTATAAGATATGTCGCATTTGGTCCAATATGTGCTTTCTATGGTTCGATACACACTATGTTTGGTCAAGATGTGTTGCCTTAATTTCAATATAGTATTTTCTTGATTCAAGATGTGATGTCATTGGTTGATCCAAATAATGCTCTCCTTAGGTCGTGATGTATAATCTTTGATTTCAGATAACTGTCATTGGTCCAAAATGAGTTTTCATTTCTAACACTTGAGTTACATCACTAAACGTGTTTCGTCAATTTCTTGAGCTTCCAGCACAAAAAAAAAGTGTCGGGAAATCAGTGTGCATGATGGTGGAATCAAGATGTGCAGAAATAGTGATAGAGTAACCTGTGATACGTTTCTCTCTCGAACTCATTTTGAAGAGTTTCTTCTATTTGAGTGAGAATAAAAAGAGAACACAGGTCTTCAAGGAAAAAGAATGAGACTTATTATCCTTCCAGTGACTTGAATTATTTAAAAAAATAATAAATTGTCGTTTTTAATATTTCAGATCGTCTTGTCGTAAGCTCAGCCATTCCAGTTCCATTGAGACCTTCACCGTCCAACGACACTCTGGACTCTTGTTCCGTTGATTCTATGTCGATGGACGAACACATTGAAATCAAAATTCCAGAGTCTAGGATACTAGAAAACAGGAAGATGCTGGAGTCAGAGAATAGCACTCCGATCATTCTCGAAGATGAACGGCCAGCGTCGGAGCCGAATGGAATCATCATGAATGGCAACCATCACGACCATTCTAAACATCAAAGGAAGCATCATTTTGGAAGCAGCCAGTTGCTTAACTCTCATCATCATGGATCTGATCAGTTCTTACTTCACTCTGATCGGAATGGATCTCTAAGGAATGGAACGAACGGGAACCATGTTAGAATGTTCAGGTAGACTTTTTTTATTCATAGGTTATATATTGCAATGAATATTAAATAGTAAAAGTATATGTGTTGTGTTATAGATTCCAATAATATCCTTGATCGATGCCTTAACCAATAGTCTGAAACGTTTCTTCGTAGTTTTCTCAGTCAGGAGACAGTTGTGGGATAATATTCCAACTATAAAAATAGCATTTCATTTAGTTTCCTTGTCGAAGCAGGGTATTGACCAAATATTTTATCTTTGAAATTAATATACAAATATAAGACATATTAATGCCACATGTGCCAGTTAAATAATAAAGGGTCTTTCAAATTGAGCGGTTTTTTTAATTCTTGGATAAAACACAGATGGCGTCGCGAAATTGCCTGGGTCTTGTGACATTTGAGAAGTGTTATGTATGGCATTTATAAAAATGGAGTCGTATACAATGTAACAATGCATTCAAATTGAAAATTATTGTATCTATTGTAATCTCCGGAAACGGTGATGTTAATTGGCCACCAAGATCATGTGATCTGACACCGTTGGACTATTTTCTCCGGGGTTATGTGAAAATCCAGGTCTATAAGAATGACCCCCAATCAATTCCTGAGCTGAAGGACGAAATAATTTGCGTTATTGGTGAGTTAGAACCGCAATGATGTAAAAATGTCATCGAAAATTTTGACAAAAGAGTGGACATCTGTGGAGCTGCAAGAGGTGGACATTTGGCGGATATTGTTTATTATATTTAAATGGTATACATTATACTTTAATGACCAATAAAAAAATTTAAATCAAAGCAAATTGTGTGTTTTATTCAAGAATTAAAAAAAAATAATTTAAAAAACCGCTCAATTTGAAAGACCCTTTATACGAGTATATTGCTTAACAGGACTGGAACGAGGTATTTTGGCACTTCAAGCGCCCATTCAAAAATGCTCTCCCATAACAAAATGCTCTCCCATAACAAATAACAAAGCGACAATTTTTTTCTAATCACTTTCGGAAATAGGTAAAATTGGTGTTGTACTTTACCTTAATATTAAAATGAGGGAATTTTTTTTCTAAAAAAAACCACCCCCTCCTCGTCTTGAAAAAATTAGGCACAATTGGGGGTGTAGGGTCACTTTAGGTATTGTTAGCGGAAAGTGAAGATGACTCAGAGTTTTATAAAATAATGGTATAAGATATGCGAAAAGAAAGATCTGAGAGTGAATCATACGAAATTCAAAATTATAGTGATAGAAACGTGTGATAGGAAAAGTGGATGCGATGTATGAGTGAAAAATAGGAGGAAGTTGAAGAATTCTGCTTTTTGAGTAGTTATTTCTCAGATGATGGAAGAGTTAAGAGGGAAAAGGCGCATTATATTGTTAGCCCAGTTAGCACTTAAATGCAGGGCTGTGGAGTCAGAGTCGGAGTCGGAGCCGGAGTCGTGGAGTCGGAACATTTTAGGCGGAGTCGGAGTCGGAAAAAATCGACCGACTCCGACTCCGTTTAATTATTTTAACATTTTCTTTAATGAATAATGTTACGGTATGTGTTAACCAGTTAACCTCTCATCGTTTCATGCCTGATACTATGCAGACTTTTATAATCGCAATAAACCCCAAAAGGGGATTACGTTCAGTTTACAGTTTTTACAAAATTAGATATAAAAACAGCAATACTGCGATATCCTGAAATTATTCAAGATTCAGCGCTGACCGTTACGGCCTTACCACTTACCACCTACACAAGTTAAGAGCTTCCATAAATCCTGACTTATTTTGAGATCTAATTCCATTTAGACCACGAATAGGAAATAGGATTTATATAAAGTATATTTACTTTCAAAAATCTTATCTTGTGTTCTATTCAATATTGAATCAAAATAATAATAAACAATATTAATAAGATTTAGTTAACGTATGAAAACAAATGAAGCAACCTTTTTATTTTATTTTAAAGTGTTTTCTTATTTTTTTTAATACCTACCTGTGTTGTTTTTCTAATTATTTTAAAAGTTTCATTTAATTCTTTTTTTAAATATTAATATATATTTTTAATATTATTTTAGTGTGAAGATATTGCTTAATGCGTATTGTTTATATATTTTTTTATAAAATTGTTTCATTTGTATACGAATATAATTAATTTTTAATTTATACCTGTATCCATTATTAATAAATCAATATAAATACATTAGGTAGACGCAGTAAATTATAAAATAAAATAAAAATTGAAGTCAGAGTCAAGAGTTGGAGTCGGAGTCGGTGTCGAAGTATAAAATAAAGCCGGAGTCGGAGTCGGTAAATTTTCATCCGACTCCACAGCCCTGCTTAAATGTATTATGATGGCTCTGCATTTAATACTTTTTTTATGAAAACTTCTCAAATATCTGGTTTTTTATTGTTTATGCATAAATTAGTGATGCCTCACGTCTGTTGGTGATGACTGACGTTTGTATTAGAACAGACAATGAGCCTAGATAGACGCCTGATTTAAACAATATTCATTGTATAATTTCAATAAAATAAAAAATAGATTATTTATTTTATTTGTCCAGGACATCAAGCGGCCACCTAACACCTAGGGCGATGACCGACACCCCACCGCTGAAGATATCCATCGACGGCCCGCGCAACGAGAATCACACCCCGCCCGCTGAGATCGTATAGCAAAACTATTTACCGCCGCCGCCAGGAACATCTAAAAAGGTAGGTGTCCGAATTACAATAACTTTACTCGTATTTTCAGTTATAAGTTTGTAATTCCACCGATAGGCAGGATAAATGCGTACATGTTTTTCGCCAAGTGTATAATATAATAGATGAACCATCTATCGCCGCTATCAGGAACTTTTCAAAAGGTACGTGTCTTAACTAAATTTACTCGCATTTTTCTCTTTTAGTTACAATTTTCACCGATAGGTAGAAGTAAAATCGTAGAAAATACAATAAATAATTCGTAGAAAACTTAATTTTAATTCATAAAAATATCAAACAATTATTAAACTCTTTTAATCCTAATAAAATCTTACCCAGAGAAATTAGAAAAAAATATAACGAATTAACAAAAGTTAAGTCACAGATCGGCAATAGTAGATCACGCACCATTTAAAGCATTGTTTCTTAACCGATTTAACCTTTTGATCCTCAAAAGAAAAAAAAAAGAAAATTAAGACTTTGCGACCCCCGTTTAACAACAAATGTTTGTTTTTCATCAAGATCAAAGAAATTATTGTTGGATCAAATGAATGATATTTTGAAAGAAGGATACGTTTCAAGTCAGAGAATCGTAGGAGTTGTATAAGATGCTGTATGGATGTTAGAGAGGCAAACGATGTGTTTCTAGATAGAAAAGTCTGGTGCTTTGTTCTCTCTGCTTACCTTGACAGATAATGGTATGTATGTATGTGTAGATATAAGTATTTGAATTTGAATTGCAACTCTTAATATACGAGTCAGTGTATTTTGGTACTTACTTAAATATTTTTCAATCGAAATATCGATCGACCAGTCAAAATATCGATCGACCAATTTTTTGCTAGACACCCAGATGGTAATTTTGAAGACAATCACTAAAAAAACTAATTTTTCGAATTTTTGCCCTTACCAATTTATTTCAGATACCCGACGATACGATAAAAGGTTTTCAGTGATTATACCGCTTTTTTTTTACTCCAAGTGTGTTTATGTGACACCAATATAAAAAAAATACATAACGTCATGCCATGGTAGGCATATAGAACAGAGTACCATATTTTCTCGACACAATCCTGTGCCTCTTCCACATCCATACAACTTCTCATACAACCACTACTATTGCTCTAACTTTTACGTTTTCCTTCTTTCAGAATTTTATTCACTTGATCCAACCATACTTTCATTAGTACTCCTACCATATGCGTTACACTAACATCTGCACTGTTTATCTGTTTTGTTAATCTTTCTTCAGTCATTCGTTCTTCATGCTCAAATCATTTTAACGTACTCTTATTCATCTTATTATTTAACAATTAGCATTAAGTTCACATTCATATCTTATCACTTCATTCCGTACCTGTCATATATTGTCACTCCATGTAATCTTCTCAATTCATACATCTCTACATAATTTATTCGGTTTCTGTGTCTTTTCCACGTCCACGTTTCACTCTCATACATCAAAGCTATGCTAATTGTAGTTTAGTCTACGTTTTGACAAAGTGTTAACGTCTTCCTTGCAACATGATATATTATCGCTGATGGGCCTGGGAGCCCGAGATCTTCTCAATTCTTCTATTGGATAATCACCACTGGAGAGGCAAAACGTTTCTTAAACATCTTTATTATGCTTTGAACGTAGCGAATTTTCTGTCGGGACAGCTTTGGCCATTTGAATATGAGTTCAATCACACTGGGCTCCATTGTTTATTTGATTCGTTTCATTTGTATGATACACCACAGTATATTCGAATCGGCTATGCGGACATATTAAAGAGTGTGATCGGGAGATAATATTGTCAACCCTTATTAATAGAGTTTTCAGAATTCAGATTTACTGTGGTAAGCACAGAACTCGTATTTCATTTTTGGCAATACTGCCACACGTGAATAAATCATACACATCTTGCGCGTTACTGTATTTTACCATACTTACTCGTTGACCACACAGTGATCTTTTTTTTACATTTTTATCGGATACCAACGAGAAATTAATCTAAAACCCCAACCTTACCAACTAGACTACGTAGGTAGAGATTTTTTAATAAAATTATGTGATGACATGATGGAAAGTCCTTCGAGGTTGAATAAGATTGTCAGACACCACATATTTCTGATAATCTGGAGTAGATATGTAGTCAAAGTGACCTTTCTATGACTATTCGAGTATGTACTTCCTCCTCGGCAAGATGCCCTGTGATAAGTAGCCTAGTCAATGCTGGTTCCGTGCATTTTGTTACAGAACCGCAACATAAAAACATATGCAAAACCGAGGATATCACAAGATGGAGTGAATAATGAAGATGGTACACAGGCACGTACATGTGAAAAGAATTGGTTTTGTCGTTTGCATGGTACCCTTTGAAATATTTGAATGAATGATATGGATATATTGAAGAACAAAGCAGGGAAACAATATAGTCTTCAGTCACAGAAAACGAGTTTTTGGGTTAAGAACCACTGTAGTAGGCAAGTAACTCATAGTTCCCTAACGTCCGTGTTGAAAATACACATGGATAGGCAACGACACTCGCACACGTCTAACGCGTGCGTTTTACCAAACGAACTCTTTAACCAGACTAAAACACTTTTCTTCTATTTTCGAACCCAACACCACCCGGCTTAAGATCAGCGTCTTACCAACAAGGCCACGGAGGTCGTTAAAAATTGGGTGCTTTGAAAATTATCAACATCTTGTGGCAGCCAACAACTAATGTGACTAAATAATAACATTTATTTCGGTTGGCAACCCATATTATAATAGTAATAGGATCAAGATAAACCTTGAAGATATATTAAATTATTATAATTGCGATCATCAACAGTTATTGCGTTTATCTAAATAGGAATAATTCCAGAAAATCTCAGTAACTTTGATACGAAATATTTGATCATCCACACTCCACCTTATATAATCATAAATAAACAACATAAAATCGACTGTAATTACGTCCGTGCGTAATAGTGTTGTCATAGTTATGGTTTAATGGTTTTTAATCAATGGCATAGATAAAATATTTTAATTTTTCAAGAACTTTTTAACAGTTGTGATTTATTATTATGATTGTAAGACATCAAATAGCAATAAAAAGAATATATTAATAAAGAATAGATGACGTTACTCTTGAACAGAAAAATATTAATATTAAAACGTAAAAGCAGTTTATAATCAGTGAGAATTCTACTCTAGAAATTTGAAAAAAATTTTTTTTTGTTTTTGCATATTCTTAAATTTTAGATCTTTAATAATATGTTCTCAAAGGGAAATTTAAAAATTCTCAATATTTACGAAGTTATAGCTATAAATGAGGCAGCAATTACGCCGCACCGGTATGACTCAGACAATAATCTTAAAACTTTAAACGCGTTTTTCTCGAAACTATTTTTTTCGACCTGGTCGACATAAAATCTCAAGTTCTATCCAACCAATTACCTTCAAATTTAGTACAAAACTTTAATAAATGTTTTTATATCGTTCCTACCTTGAAAAATTCAAAACGATTATTTAAATATTTTTTTAAATTTAAAAAAAGACTAACGAATTTTTAATTATTTTTTTTTCTTTGGTACCAACTATAACGGCATTATTTTTTATCAAGAAACTATGAGTTTTGTTTCGAATTTACGAAAGAGTTCCAACCATGTCGATCAGCTCACCCCCCTTTTTTACGAGAAGATATAACAGCTGATAACATCTTGAATTTTCTATTTTTTTTCAACATTTTTTTGATTCATTCTCAAATCATCAATAAACAAACTGTAAAAAAATGTATAGGAAATTTTTAAAATTTTTTTTTATTTTGTCTGAAAAAACGCCCGAAATTCACGCCTCTAGAGTGGAATACCCACTTAATTATTCTAATATTTATAATATAAACACTCCGTTAATATTCACAACTGTTAATCTAATAAATTCTATATAAATATCATATATTAATTTAGTTTTTTTATAGTTTGTGTAAAGCATTTTGTTGGTAAGATATAATATAATCCGTTATGAGATTAGTTTCATTCAAATTTCAAAATATTATAGATTTCATGTTTCCTTAAAATGTAAGTTTTTTATTGTTTTTGCAAAGGAAAATTATGTTTTTAAGTATTACAGACTTAATATTTTGAATCAAAATGATAATATGGCAACAAAACGAGCTACAGATGTTAAAAGGAAAAGACGATCGCGTCAGTCTTAATGAGCAATCGAGATTCTAGAGAACCAGCAACACGACAACATGAAGCAGTACAAAGACAAGCATAGTTTCACATTGAAAATAAATTGTAACTTCCGTAATTATTGACGGGTTATCGTCATTTTTATATAATTTGGCACTTCACCGCACAAAAGCACCATCGGTGGGTTTTTTGTCCTTTTCAAACTAACCAGATAGCAGTAACATATGTTGTTTATTAGTTATTTTTTTACTATTCACAATAAATCATTTAAATTTAACTCTCAATTTTGTGATTAAACCCTCCAGTATTTATTTATTTGAAATTCGGTAATTTCGCATAGGTACAATCAGCAGGTTTGTTGCCCACAAACAATCTCTTGTACAATCAGCAGGTTTGTTGCCCACAGACAATCTCTTGTACAATCAGCAGGTTTGTTGCCAACAGACAATCTCTTGTACAATCAGCAGGTTTGTTGCCCACCGACAATCTCTTGTACAATCAGCAGGTTTGTTGCCCACAGACAATCTCTTGTACAATCAGCAGGTTTGTTGCCCACCGACAATCTCTTGTACAATCAGCAGGTTTGTTGCCCACCGACAATCTCTTGTACAATCAGCAGGTTTATTGCCCACCGACAATCTCTTGTACAATCAGCAGGTTTGTTGCCCACCGGCAATATCTTGTCAACTAACCAGGCAGAAGCTACACATGTGCCAATCGAGAAGTTACAACATTTTTAAGTTAAACACAAACAGGAAAAATCATAAAAAGAGTCTGAATAAAAATGACAAATTAAAAGTAGATAATAAAATATACAAAACATTATTTTTTTTAATATCACTAATGACTTGGAGGGGGGGGGATTGGGCAAAATAGAATAGGCATGGGATTTTTAGTCGCTTTTGTAAAACAAGCCAGTGGGATGTAAGTCTTAGTATCTCTATATAAACATAAATAATCAGCTTAAAGGTGTCTTCCGCTATTTTTTTTGAGCCGTGACCCAAATTAGGGTATTTGCTTTGGTTTCGTGACCCGAGTAAAAATTAGTAAAGTAACATACATATATTCATATCATCAGCGGCGGCTGGTCTCGGAGTGCATTAGTGCGCTGAGCCGGAGAAAATTCGCAACAATTAAAATATATAACATATTCGCAAATCATGACTTCCAAAAATGTTAAATACTTGTATAAATTAAATATGTATAATAATACTGACAAATAATACGAGTATTTTTATTTAAGTGAAAATTAAGAAAAAAATTGAAGTAAAATTTAAAAAAATATGCCTTTCAAATTGACCGGCCAAGTTTGCTAATTCATACTGGAGCGATCTCGAATATGCATCGGATGGAAACGCAGATTCATAACATATAGGGCAGACAGAGACATATATACAATAAACCGTGAGACTATTTCTCTATATTGCGAATTGTTTCTCTAGTTCGGCGCGCCAGCGCACCTCGGGACCGGCCGCCGTTGCATATCATCACTCCATGTCAGAGCCTTCTTCACATTCATATCATGCACAATCTTCTATTATTCATATATCTCATTTTACGTTCTTTCAAAATCTGGTATGTTCGGTCCAACCACGTTTTCCTCGGTCTGCCTCTTCTACGCAGGTAAAAACTAAACATTCATAAATCTTACCCGTTACTAGAGATTGGTGGGAGAAGGCGGAAAGAAGAGAAAGGATTGATTTCAAACATTTTCTCTTTATATTAAGATCCCTTAATGGGACTTCTCCATTGTAACTTTCAAATCAATATAAGACTCGCTCCGTCATTGGCATGCTTTTAGAAGCGACTGAAAAAAACTCTTAATTTCTAGTCAGTAAAATAACGTGTTTCATTTCCGATTTTTCTTTTCCTTTCCTCTCCACCATCCCTTTCTTTTGTTTTTTGATTGATGATATCTCACTTTATATGATAAGGAATGTTCGGGTGATTGTCCGTCTTTGTGGGGTTCGTGAGCATATGCTCACGTATGTGTTTATGGATTTCGTGGGGATGGATAGTCATTTGAATGATTTATGCAACCATATAACTTGCTTAATTTACTTTTGTCTGGATGGTTGGAATAGATTGCCGCCTGGCAATAAGCCCGCCAGATTGTATTTGCAATAAAAGTGTTAAATAAATAAATAAAACTTTGAGATCGATTTCTTCTTCATCTAATAAATTGATTAGTCCAAATCGATCAATTTAGGCGAGGTATTACTAAAGAGCTTTTGCTGTTGCTGGCCCTACCTCTATGTTAGAGATATAAGTGGGTTTGAGACCCGAATTAAAGCGTATTTGAGGATGATTTGCACTCTAAAGTGCGCTATATAAATAGTTATTTTACTATTATTATGAAAATGAGAAATATAGCAACCGTGATATCTATCCGGCATTAAATATAACAACCGTGATATCTATCCGGCATTAAATATAACAACCGTGATATCTATCCGGCATTAAATAAATAAACGGACTGATAGAACTTGAGGTGTAATCATCCTCACATACTTCAGGGATCTGGTCAAGAGTAACCCTTGTGAAGGTGACGGTGTCTGATTATAATTTGATATGGAGCAGTCGTATGCAGGATGAGGATGCAGCGTGAATATCTTAATGAGATAATGGAGCGGGCTGTCGTACCATGTGATAGGGAACGGGTGTGAAAATTATCTTCAATTCTTCAGCCGACAGCTGAGGTCGTCATAAACAACGTGGCTCATTAGCAAACCTTGGTCTGAATGTCAATGTCGATGACGGTCCATCCCTGATCTGTTTAACCAGAATACTTCGGTCAAGTTCTACTGTGAATCTGTGATATTTGTCTAATATACTCGTATATACATTTGTCAAATGTGACAAAAGCAATTTAAATGTGTTAATAGAAATTTACTAACGATAGTTGCAAGTTGTCATTCATAAATATTGTAAGTGTAACAAGTGGGAAACTCAAAGTTGGGTGGATATTATCAATGAAGATGTTGTCGAGTTCAGGAAGGTCTTTCTTAAGCATTTTCTCAATGTAAGGTCTCGACAGATTATTCCAATCACCTTTTGTAAGGTGTCTTTTTTTCGTAAGTTGCCCTATACCCACATGAAATAATTTTTTTTTTTAAGTTCCTTCGTTGTTGGGCCTCGTAGTTGAGAGGATCCACTCGCCATTCTAACGTCAATTCAGTTAGAATGCGAAGCTGTGCCGTGAAGTCTTTGTCTCCTTTTTTTCTCCTCTTTGATTGAGTGGACGGTTGCACACCAGCACACTCACCGGCCACACCGCTGTACTGGATCCGATGGTACGCCAAAGTGAGACGATTGGAGTACATTGGCATCCTTTTTTCCATTTTTTTTTAAGATCTGTTATGTTGCGTTCGGATAATGACGTATAATAACAAGATTATTGTATTACACTTCCATTATATAGAGTACAACCTGGCGGGCTTATTGCCATGGAGCAATATATTACAATCAACCAGTAATATATTAAAGCGGCCTTAAATGAAAACCAGACTGGACTACTTTTTAAAAAAAATATGGGTTCCAACGAGAATCGAACCTGGGTCAGGAAATAAGCATCTTACCAACTAGACCACGGAGGTCATCATTGTTGGTAATACTGGAGCCTTAGTAAATAAAGTCAGTAACCATTTCTAGGCCACAATTCACAGTTTGTTACTGCGGTCTATAATCATTAACTTAGTTTTTACCTTTTGTTTGACTTATTAACTTCCAGGCCCAAGAGCTTGGTCTCGTGTTCCACATTTTGAAGAAACGTGGCCATTTCCCCTTCTGTTGGGGCAATTAACGTTGTGTAAAATATTCTAAATATCGCAGATTTGAGAGGTTTTTTGAATAACAATCTCGTCGCTCCAGTCTTCATTCTCATAATGCATTATTCATACAGGTTTAACAAACCGGAAGAGAAAATGCATCCTAAAGGACATTTATGTGTCTAAGTTTAAAAGTTCAGACTTGAACTTAGAATTGAGAATGCGTATGCTTTGCTGCTTCATCTTATCAACATTCCTCTAAAGAGTACTCCAATCAAGTTTAAGTGATAAATTAAATCAACTAATGTTACTAAAGTTGTCACCGGATTTCCTCTGTCAAAACATGATTTCCCACTCATATTAAACCGTGTCAATTACTCGCGCCCTTTATTTCGCGTGAATTGAAATTTATTCCACCGTTGCAGATGTCTATCTCAAACATGACTCATTTAGTGAAATAACATAATTAAGCTGTAAAGAAATGAATAAATGTATTATTCAAACTATATTCAAAAGTATAGATAAGAGTGTTACATAGAATGTGTTGAAAAACAATATATGATCGAATAAGGTATGATGAGGATGTTGTAATGTGAAAGAATGGGGATTAATAAACAGCGTAGGGCTTAAAATGAACAAAAGAGTATTTAGGTGAATCGGCTAAGCAGATAAAATAAATTATGAAATATTTACAAAAATAAACTATTCAAGTGTTATAGAATGTAGCAGAAATTTAACATGACACAATCAAATTTATCTAATTTTAATAAAAGAGCTAATATTGGACGAGTTTGGAAGCTATAATGTATACTTGATCAAAATGGTATCCCTTTAATGGTAAATCAAATTGCTTTTCTACATAAATGACGCAAACTTTTATCAAATAAATCATTTCTACAAATCTATCTGAACTCAAAAACAAACTAATTAAATAAATAAGAACATTTATACTTCATCCAAAGAACTATTTTTTTTTGTGTTAAATAAACTACCTTTCAAGGAATATGATGCGTTCAACTATACTAAGAGTGCAGTTTGCTTGATAAAAAAATGTCGTATAATTTATTTATTGTCTATGGTTCCAAGAGTTTAAATTTATTAAAAAAAAACTGTTTTAATTGTACCTGCATGTTTTCGGTCATTGTTTACATGAAACATGATTCTTAAAATATCACAAATTTGTTTTTTGGAAGCCAACTTTGTGGTCGATCAGGTTTTATTGTTTTCTTACGAAACGGGGTCAATGCTTAATGTGCCTATTTGGAAAAAAAATGGATCCACCTTTTAAGCTCAAGTCCTGTTTGACCGTTGAAAAGCTGCTTCTGTTTAACTAATACTCGTATTTGACAATTAAATTACACTCCGTGTAAAGGTATTATTAGCGTTTTTGTTACGAGGTTATTCTTCGGTCAGTTCCTGTCAAGCCTTAGGTAGCTTGTGAGCAGTACCAGCCTTATATTATTAATAGATTATGTTATTCTTCTAATGACGTTTTTTTTCAATGAATGTTTTTAAGGTGGCTACACTGGGTTTTTTAGCAAATTTTATTTGATCTCTGCATATTTCTACAATGTTATCGGGTTAAGTTAATAAGAAATATTTACTTCTGAAACTCGGAACATTTATTTTAGGACAATTCTTGAAACATATGATATCACCACTAACGTTGGTGATAAATGAACTGTATTTAGTATTATTTACGTGTTAGAAACTTCGCGAATATAAATCAAATTCGTTATCACACTTCATCGTTATTAGAACATTTGTTATTTGTTTAATTTTTTTATTTAATTTGTCTAAATGTTTAAAGAAAAATAAGTTTTGCCATTATTCATTACGAGGTGTATGTATGAGGTCGCTGGTTCAAACCCCGCGCTTTTCTACTCCCCTCGAATGACACAGGTATTTTTTCCACCTATTAATTTGGGGGTATAAGGATAATTGAATTCAAACATATCTATTCTTTTAAAAAAAGGGAAACAGCATGCATCTATACTTTTATCGGTCGTCCCTTATCACGATTCCCACTCATAATTACATTATAAATTAATCTTGTCTGTCTTTCGTTACCCATTCGTACAAATATCCAAACCACCTACCTCAATGTGATATTTTTCTCCCTTCTTACACATCAGCTTTTAGTTTTATTCCTCTTTAATAATTTTATGTCTTATTCTGTAATACATCGACATAATATATTTTTGTCCGCACTCGTATTTCCCCGGTATTTACTCGACTCCTTTCATAAAATTTTCACTTCCATATTTCCCTCGTATACGTCAATGTTGGCACGAATACGCTATTGTGAACTATCATTTTAGCAAATCCTGATATTCATTTGTTTTAATACAAGCCCTTTAGTGCCTCATTGACATTACTTACTTCATTTTAATAGTTTAATTATACCTAGAAAAACATCTTAAATCCAATTAAATGTTGTGTTTTCTTAAAAATTCTACAAAAAAACAGACTATGGTCCATATGCATAGTTCGACTTTACATTCCAATCATTTTTCTTATTGAAAAAATCGTATTTAAAGTTGAATTTCTTACAAATTTAACGTAGATTTCTTAAACAAGGGAGTAAGTAACGTGGTTTCATTTCCTCAATTTAAAGTTTGGAACTTCTTCGAGTCGACTTAGTCTACAAATTACGAAACATTAAGGCTAGAAATTAATATTTAGTATTTTGGAAGGAATATGAATTCGGGTCCATTTCTTCATTTAGTTTCTAGTCATTTTACCCACTGGGTAGGTACCTAGTAAGTAACACGATACTTGCACATTTCCTCATCTGGCAACACCATTTTCCACTTAAAATATTCAAAAATGGAACGTTCCCGTTTTCTCGGCGAGTGCACAGGACGCGGTCGCGGCCCGTGACCGGCCAGTTAGATTGTTAGATTATCATATTATCAGAGATAATATTTTCCATACAAATAGAACAGCAGAGAGCGCTGTTCATTTCGTCTATTGTTCGGGAAGGTTACCCTACTTCCTGTCATTTCGCCACTAGTTCTGGCCTAGTGTAATACCGGCTTGTAGTCATTACTGATCTACAGTTCAAACGTTACAAAAAGGAACTCTATAATTATTTTAATTACATAAATTTACAAACAAACATTTTTGATTGAATATCGAGTGGTAATGCCAATTTAGGGAAGGATCAACCAGATGATAAAAAAGTTTATTGCGTGACAAATGTACTTGAGAGGGGATCTTGTATAAAATATACTACTGGACGAAATCCCGTGGCGTAGTTGATAAGACATACTTGTCTTCTACCCCAGGGTTTCAAGTTTGATTCCCGTTTTTGATAGAATCCAAAGATCTGGGTTCCTGTGTGGTTTAAGAGCGTCCTATGGTAACGCACTGAACTTCCGTGCGGAAGATCGCCGGTTCGAACCCCGTGCTGTGTTACTCCCCTCGAATCCCACTGACATTTTCCCCCTAATATTCGGGGGTATAAGTGTATCTATGACTTTAGTTATATATATTGTTTCAAAAAAAGAAGGTACCATACCGGCGTATTCCGATCGTCTCACTTCGGCGTGCCATCGGATTTAGTACAGCGGTGTGGCCGATGAGTTTGTTGGTGAGCGACGGCTCACTCACTTAAAAAGGAGAAAACAAGAAAGAAACAAAACTCCACGGCACATTTTCACTTTCCAATTGATTTGACGTTGGAATGTTGGGATCCTCGACTACGAGGCCCATTAAAGAAAGAGAAAGGAGACATTATCAATGTATTTTCTTTCTTCTCTCGTATGGTTTCGCTCTCACAGTCTTTTGTTCAGGTTTCTCCGATGAATCTCCTCCAGTCCTTCCAGGAATGAATATATTGGATATAGTTCCACGTTGTGACTGACAGTCTGGACTGCACATTGGGAAATCAATGATACCTTACTTATGCAAGATCTATGCACTGCAACAATGGCCACTCTAGAACGATTCTGGATACGCCATAATCGTCGTGACACATCAAATTTTTAGAGAAACACATTAGTTTCATTTACAAGGTGGAGATTTCTGATCGAGCAACCAATCAGATGCAAATGGACATCATTTCGTTATTTTGAAATTAATTACATATTAATTTTCTAGGAAAATACGAGTAAAACCATCGTCAAATCGAAAATATATTTCCGTTTGTATGATTCACTGAAACTTTATCGGAAATATTCGAAAAAAGATAAAATCGCTGGTACACGTTATGAAAAGTTCCTTAGTGTTCTTGAAATGTTTATCAGTTATCAGTATAGATAAAATATTATCTTGAGTCAATTTTAAAAATAAATACAACTGTTGAAAAACATTTGTTATTCCCACGATACTTATATTGCACTACACACATTATGCAGACTGAATACCGGTAGCATATTTTATGACATGTTGGTAGTATACACATCCGACGTAAAATTATCACAAACCATAAACGAACATAAAAATAAACTTAACTTAAACACGTAACTTAACAAAGATTTTAGGTGTTTTAAGTATGACATGTATAATAGTTCGCATGATTCACAAACACTCTGGAGCTCGTAGGATGATTGACCAGGAATAATAATAGAGGAAATATACGTGTACTTAGTGTCAAAACTTATTTTGGCCAAAGGCATTACATTATTTAGTTCCTAGAAAGTATAACGCATTATCAGATGAATGGAACTCATTTACTATTTAAAAGCTCAAATTCAGACTGAATGAATGCCTTCTTTCTCGCGGTATTGCTGAACCTGAGGGAATCTTGTTGCACAGTTAGAAATATTGTCATGGATCTTATTTTCCATAGGATGTTTGTGTTGAAATTCAGAATTCTTAGTGTACGAGTATGTACATCATATATCTATTTGAGTGTAGTTATTATTGTTTGCGGCATCTTGCTATTGTTGTTTTTTGAATTTTTATTCTTTAAACTATAAAAGTGTAAATCTCATCAAATATTGTTTTCAGTGATGAGAGTAATTGGTATAAATTGAAATTATCCCCATTTGATATTTAAGATACCCATCATTTGAATTTTAATACAGTAAAATGTTAAGATGCGTCATTTTGATGATATTTAAAATTAAGAGATATTAGTTAATATTTAAAAATAAATAAAGCGTTTTTAATCGTTATTAGTTAGTATTTTTTTAAAGATCTTTCTAATATTGCATAAGTAATCGGTATTACTTTTTTCTTACACTCACATGGTACATTGTAAACAGGAAAATCTGGTAGATTTATTCTTGGCTAACACGTATTACAATCAATTGCGAGTAACATACATACCATCACGACGTCTTCCTGTCAGATAGATAACGAGGATAGAGTGTTAGACTTTCTATCGTGAAACACATCTATCGCCACTATACACCTTCTCATACAATGCCTACGATTTCCCTGAATTTTAATATTTCCCTCTTTCTAAATATCACACATTTAATCCAATCACACTTTGCTTGATCTTACACTCACCTTTGCACTGCATGTTTGTTTTGTTAGTTTTTTCTTATTAATTCATTCTATATGTCCAAACCATCTCAGAGTGCTATTCCAAATCGAACAATCATTAATGCCACATTCATCTTTAATCATATCATTCCATATTCTGTCATACATTACCACTCCATCTATTTATCTAAGTGCACACATTTCTGCAAAATTTATTCGACTCTTTTCAGTCTTTTCCGCGTCCACGTTTCACTCGCATATATCAAAGTCGGTACTAAAATACTGTTGTGTACTATCATCTTAGCAGATTTTGATACTATCTGTTTCGAGTATATATGTTTTAGTATCCCATTAACTTTGTTTCATATCCTTACACTCCTTTCGATATCCTTAGTTACTTTTATTCTTTATCTGCACTTATGCGGCTAACTCGTACGTGTTGAATTACCATAAATAGTTCTTAAACGTTCGACTCGATTAATGGGGCTGAAAACAATTGTATTTAATTACACTTCTATACGGCACAACCTAACTGATATAAAAGGAGATAATTATTTAATGATAATATTTTAGAGCATATTTTTATGGAAACTATTTAACCTTAAAAAATGTTGTTTTTTTTTTCTAAAAGCATTTTTGTCACTTAAGTGAGCTGTGTTACTTTTCATGATCTTTTATAATGAACTAAATAAGAGCAATTTCAAAGATGGGCATCGCAACCATGTTGCGAAATTTAAACTCACGTACTCGTATATAGTATATGGTAATGTACTGAATCGGTGGCCAAAAAAAAATTACACTGATCGAGCATCATTTTGAGTTAGATTAACTGCTTTTAGTTAGTTACCAGTGAGTGGTGAACAGTTTTGTAGTGAAGAGCATTACATAAGTGTGGCCACCTCGGCCCATCAGCGTCCAGCAGCCGTGGTCACTCAAATGATCTTCCTACGGACTCCTCCTATTCACGTCCACCAATCCATCTGCTCTCAGTTCCCAGTCGCAAAGAGGATTAGTCTGCTCCCATCATCCTCGGACGAAACTTCCGCGAATTCCGTTGTTGTTCTACCATCGATTAACGCGCGCTCGTAATCTATGACTCCACAATGAATAATTGTCTGAAAGACTGTGTTTTGTGTTAAAAAAATATTTCAAGTTAAAAAGACGGAAAGGAAATATTCGCGTTAAATTTTGAACATAAATGTCTTACGGGGGAAATTTCAACAAAAAATGCATCAAAATTAAATTGGTGGGTAATTTTGAGATTTAGAAAATATCAGCCATCCTTTTTTTAAATGATTTTTGTCGTTTTTCAAAGTTTTTTAAAAGTTGAACGTTAATTTTCTGAAAAAGCTTACATTTAATTTATACGTTTGAAAGGGATTCAATACTAAAAATATTGCTTATATTACTAGACGACAAACATTAATCTGTTCAACAAATCTAATCTAAGCTGTACAATTATTTATTATATAATTAAAATTATTTATTAGTCATTTTTCCGATTTAAGATAACACCTATGTAACATTCAGATAACTAAAATCTGAATATATTCCAAGATTTTTATGACTTTTTTCCACTTGTTTAAAATATGTTTTTGATTTGTTGCCGTATAGAGTTGGCTTAATTGATGACTAACGTTTCGAAGGCGTTGCAGCCTTCATCGTCCAGACAATGTCTAAAAATATTACTGAATATGGTTAGCATGCAAAAAAACACCCACACAAGCATCATACAATAGCGACTGCAAATCGACGATTATGAATGGTTTATCACTGAGGATTCAACCTGCAATGCCTTCGAAACGTCGGTAATCACTTAAGTTCACTTAATACGACATCTCCAAAAAAATATTTTAAGCTACCAACAACGACGACCTCCGTGGTCTAGTTGGTAAGACGCTTGTTTCCCATCCCGGAGGTTGCGATTTCGATTCACGTTGGTTACCAGAAATTGAGTTGTCTAGTTTTCACTTAAGGCTTATTTAACATTTTTCTGGTTGGTTGGAAAACTATGCTACATGTCAATAAGCCTGTCAGGTTGTACTGTATACAACGAAAGTGTAGTACAATACAATACAACATTATTTGTTGCCATTTTACGATTGTTTTGTAATTTTTTAGACCGAAAATTATTGTAACATACAGATAAACTATCCAATTTACCACAAAATTGAAATAAAGTTATAGATTATGACACGTATTTCGTTAGCCTGAAAAACTTGGCATGAAGTCCTTTGTGTAATTCGACAAATCTATATATAATTCATCAGTTCGAAATTTGTTCTCTGAGAAATCTATAATTCGTCCAATTGAAATAAATTTTTTGACAAATTTTTATTTCATCCCTTTTAACGCGTTGTTAATTTCAGGACTCGAGAGGAAACACTAGATCCAAAATCAATAGAATATAATCTTACGTTATAGCTTCTTAAAAATAAATACGGTGTCTTATTCTCTGATGTATCATAAATATGTTATGTGTAAAGTTCATGTATTTGAAAAATATTTTTTGATAAATCTATAATTCATCAATTCGAAAATATTAGCAATTTTGTTCGAGATAAATATAATAAAATTCAAAATAAATAGAATATGATAATAAAATTCAAAATAAATAGAATATGACGTTTTCTGTCATAAACATAAATACTGTCCCAAAACTTCTCTTGTATAATCTATTCATCCGTTTGAAAAATTCTGTCTTATAATTTTTTAATTCATTCGTTTGAAAATATTTACATTTTCAGAACTTAAGAGTGAGAACATGACTCACGTTTTATAGATTATGATGAAACTTTAGAATACACTGAAAATCTTATAATTAATCTGTCTATAAATATCAGAAAAGAAGATATTTCTATTGTTTATTAATGAAATATAAACTCAATGAATTCTCATCCCCTATTCATTATTGAATACTGGAGAACCTCAAAATTATCCGGCCATATTTTGGCGTGAAGTTTCAGTAACTGAAAAAGTTCTAGTTTTGTTTATTTATTTAACAATTTTATTGCAAATACAATCTGGCGGGATTATTGCCAGGTGGCAATCTCTTTCAACCAACCAGACCAACCAATATTTGGTTAAACGTAGTTAAAATATGTTTGAAGTTTTCGTGGTTTGAATTTATTGAAAATAACTTTGGAATGTACAAGTATTACGGTAATTGTTTGACATAGAAGATGGTTGATATTTCGAATGCGTTATATATGATATATAGCCTTCATTCTCAAAGTAAAATTATGAATAACATTACCCATATATTATATATTAAATAATATTTTTAAACATCGCTTTGAGAATTAAGACTATAACGCCGTCGAAACGTAGGCAATTTTCTACTCCAACAAAATATGGTAATAAATCCGACAAATATTTTCAAATAATGAAGTTAAAATGTTCCAGTCTCCCAATATAACATACTAGTTGCAACCCGTAAAATATTCACGGAAGTAAAACAAATTCTTCATTTATGAAAATATATATTCATAAATGTAAAATTTGTTGATATATACTCGTATATATCATTTATACATCGTCCATTTTACACCGGTTCAAAAATTGTTAGCTAGGTATTTAAAATTCGTTCAGTATCACGGACCCACCGAGATTCAAATTTCGAATTACTTTAAGAGAGAATCCAAGTATTCCTCTCTCGCTCTCTTGTATTCAAAATTCAATTATTGTATTCTTTCTTTGGCGACAACCGTCGTACGGGCTTTGGCCTTATAATATATTGGGATGGTAAAAGAAACACTTTTCATACTAATTATTTTATTTAATGCTCTTTGTATTATTTACTCAAAAAATTTGAATCGATTACCTAGAAAAATTAGCTTGGGATTAAATAAATAAGAATAAACAGTATATTTATATTTTCTTTGAAATATTTACAAACTTTGGAGGATTTAAACCCCTTTTGAGGTCTTCTTAATATTAAAGTATTTTTATTTATTTCCAATAACAAAATAAATGAAATAAATAATAAAGCGAAATCGAAGCGTTTTTAATTTTGACCTTTTTGATCTAAAATGCTCAAAAATGTTATGATTAGCATCATTTTATTATGGTTGCCGGAAGTGTTAATTAACGATTTCATAATTTAATGTAAAATGATTTCTAAAAAATGGGAAACTTTTTATTTAAAATGAAACTTAAATTCTAACCATACGTAATTTATCAATATAAGTCGACTCAATCTTAATATTTGTTTCCTTCCAATGAAAAAATCGTCATCCAAAAAAAGCCTTGTAACTTTTAATAATCAACCAATTTAACCCTTTACGCATAACAGTTGATTATTAAAATTTGTTAACACTTTTCTAGTAATAAATAATCTTGTCAACTTTGAAATATACTTAAGAAGATAGCGTAAGAAAATTAAAGAAGTAACTAATCTTAAAAGAAAAAAGACAAATTTCTACCTAAATTCACTTATTTAATTTAATCTTGATTCGATTATGTCCAAGGAGAATGAAAAATTATTGTTTTACACTTTCGTCATATACCGTATAATCTGGTGAGATAATTGCCATGTGGCAATCTCTTTCAACCAACCAGAAAGATGTTATAGAGACCGTAAATGAAAACCTGACTGGAAACCTTTAATTTGAAAAAAAAATGGGTACTAACGGAAGTTAACTCGCAACCCCCAGATCGCAAAACAAGCGTCCCACCAACTAGGCCACGGGGGTCGTCTTTTTGCCGTGTGGTAATCTCTTTTAACCAACTAGGAGTTTACAAGTGAAAATAGGAATGGAATCCATTTTATAGAATCTGGTTTCGAAGGAATCAAACCCGAAACCGTTGGGTTAAAAGACATGAGTCTTATCAACTAGGTCACAAAGGTCGTCAATAATTATAAGGCTAAACAAAATTAACGTATTTTTATATTACTGTTAACTAAGTTTAGTCACAAAAATGTCGTTGGTTTATCATCATCCTGTCGTGTAGATCATGACTGAGTATCGTGACTCCCATGAAAGACTCTGAAGACTCCTGTACATCCATTCCTACGCTCCGCGGCCCGAAGGGCAGTTGTTAAGGGTAATCCAGTGGCGCCTCTCACTTAGTCAGGCCAACATATTAGGATTCTTCATGTTGTGTGTCGTCCTTCCACGTCGACAGTAACCACTAACGTCTCAAAACTGTCTCCTTGGCCACGAGCAATATAGTCGACAATCTGGTGTCGGTGATTCTCAGTTCTTCGAGAACGAAGGCGTTAAATCGTCTTGCAAACTTCTCCAGCACCACATTTCAAATACATATATTCTATGTCGTTACTTATGCTGGATAAATAATCTCGATTGAAGAACGTTAAACTGTTAATTTAAAAATCCCATATCGATCCCTTGTCAACCAATGTATTATTTTCAGTATACGTTTCAACAGCGTTTATACGGCTCTTTTCAGTAATTTTTCACGTACACGCTTCCCTCCCATACATCAAAGCTGATAATAAATCTGTCGTCGACATTCATATTATGCTAGTACAAGATAACACGAATTAATCACAATAGTTTTAACACGACTAAGAGAGGAATTTTTCGTATAGGAAAGGGAAGAGAAATATTTAAAGAAAGTGAGATAAGTAACAAGAATGGATTTTTTTAAATATTGATTTATTTTTTTGAAAAATACATAATCCAGTTGCATCTGTCATATCGCACGTGTTAGGTTCAGTTTGACCTCATAATAAAATGACCTCTCGTGGGCGATCACGTCATCAGATAATGTAACCGCCAAAATTGTGGATGCGTGCCGGTCACTATTTAGTGTTCCCCTGGACTCTATTCACACAAGGAAATTTTGTGACTCACTTTTATAATTCACGATTGGATCCAAACTCAAAACAACATTCCTTAGCTGTTAATTAATTATTAATCCTCGAATACTATAATTTATTCGAGATTTGTGTATTGAATTACATGTTTGAACTTAAGGCTGATGAGTTAAGTAAGATTAACGTTTAGATGGTTTGGGCATGTAAAACGAATGAGTGAAGAAAGACTAACAAAACAGTGCAGATGTGAGTGAAAGGCGTACGAGAGGGAGACCAAGGAAAGTATTGTTAGATTAAGTGAATGATTTTCTGAAAAAAGTCAGAGAAATTGTAGAGGTTGTATGAGAAGATTTATAGATGGCTAAGAGGCTAACGATGTATGTTGAGTTAGGAAATTATGACGCTCTGTCCTCTCTGTCTACCTCAACAGGAAAATTGCGTGATGGTATGTATGTATAGTTTAGTCAAAACAGATTAAACTCGAGCTATCAAAAATCGCTTTTATCAATTAGACATATTATTTTCCAATTTGTAGATGAATTTGAACATAAACAGTAAATTCGCAAAAAGGACCTAACTTATTTTTTATTTTACCTGTTCTGCGATAATTGAGAAAACATTATACCGCTTTATACGGATTGTATCGAACAAATATTTATTAACACATTACCGAATAATTTCTTTCATAATTATGTACTGTGCTATTAAATAAATATAAAAGCACGTATAAATAATTTCCATATAACCCTTACAAACGCAATGAGTACTGGGCTCACTTGTTGAATGCCTATAGGCGTTTTCAGCACTGAACGTTTAGAAATACACCAAGAAATATCCATTTTACTGACTTGAACTTTTTACACATGCATGATTCATATTAGCGTTTTTGAGTTTTAGAATCTTCCTCGCCGTGACCTATTTCGCTTTATAAAAGCATTGTCAAACTGTCAGTTTTGTAAAGTAAAAAATACCTATCACTTGAATATAATATATGTTTTTTATGTAGATTTTTTCAGATTGAAGTGTTTTAAATCGTTCTGTTTAATTTTTTTATTTAAATTAAATTTTTTTAAATAATAGTCACATCAAAATCAAATATCGACATTTTCGTTACCAAGTACAGTGAACCCCCGCTTTTACGTTTTTGAAGGGACTGATAAAAAAACGTAATTGGAGGGGAAACGTAGATTCGGGGCTAGAAAAAAAAATGGAAAATTATTTTTTATTTTTATTTAGTTTATTTTTCACGCAAATCGGAAAACTTTTTTCAATCGATTTGCGATTTTTTATTATCGTAGCCAAAGTTGTAATGGGTATCCCCAAATCACACGCGAGCGTGAAAGTGAATAAACACGAACCAACGTGTTTATTCACTTTTTCGAGAATTTTTTATTTTCTCTTGAATCGATAATGTTTTGCTGAGATTTTATTTGAAGGGATTCAACGAAAAATTAAAATAAATGTAAATTGACACACGAAATACACGAAAATTGAAATCGTATGTACACGACCGACACGTTTAAAACACAAGCACAGATTGACCAAATATACAGTCTGCCTGCCTCTGATTCCCTAAATTTCCCACCAATTGCATCGTATTACACGACTCGTGTAACCTTGACCATAAGCGCTGCAGGTGCACACTTGTCTATAAATAGAAATAACATATTTCTGCTTCCTAATATTAATTTTAAATCGTCGCGCATTTAATTAAATATGTTTATAAATTGATTTGCATTTTAAATATTTCAAACGTAAATTGCGGGAAATAAAAACGTAAAAGTGGGTGCAAAATGTACTAAAATAAAACGGGATTGTAAAAATTGAACGCAAATAGTGGGAAAACGTGAATCCCGGGCACATAAATGCGGGAAAACGTGAATTCCGGGCACATAAAAACGGGGTTTCACTGTAGATTGTCTTGTCAGTGGTTTGTCTCAAAATTAGTTTCCTCGTTAGAAATGAATAGTCAGCCAGCTTGGTGGATGTCATTGCACTTTAATTGCCCAGGGTAATAGCACACGGAGCGCGTGCAACACTAGCTACTGCACCCAGCAATTAATCGTCTCGCATATGACCACTGCACCTAATGCAATTATATGATTTAATACGATTCACTAATTATTGGTTATTCATATGACCAATTATATTCTATGTATTCAATCATACAATATAATAATACTCAATTCATATAGTAATAATATTTTTCTATGAAATTCAAAGGTTTGGTTTCTGATTAAATAATCCGAGATTCTTTCAAGCTTATTTCCGTGTCTTATCCGTTATCAAATTGATAATCAGATTGATCACATCGATTTTGTTAACGCCCGCTCTGACATTTTTGATGTGTTTTTTTTTGTGTGGTGCCATTTAATATATCCGAATAAGTGTTTCGGACATATTACAGAGCGTGGCTGGGAGATAATATTCTCTTAAGAACCTCTGGAATAGGCACAAAATTCGCGATTCGTCATTAAACGTGTTAGCAATACTGCCACATGGCGCGTGCGAGTATTATTACCTGACTTTTTTTTGTATCCGAACTCCCGGGGGAAGTCAAGAAGGTTAACACTAGACTACGGATGTCGTGTATGTATCGTCATCTATGTGATTAATTCTCCGTTACCATTGCTTCAAATTTTTTTCAGCCACGACGTCATTCTCTTGACAAAACTCTTATCGTCTTGAGTTTTCCCTTATATGAAAGATGAAGTTAACCCTTGCCTTACTGTGCTAAAAAATTCCGCCAGCCACGGTGCTGGACGCTAAGCGTCCAGTGAAAAATGTATATTTTAAATTAAAATTATGCAAAATCTGCTAGATAATTTTTTGTAATTAGCTTTAAATTTTTTTTATTATGTATGAAAACGTCGAATAATCAAATAAAATATAAGTCCTGGTCACTCACTATCCATCACAGGGTGGCAAGTGTTAAGTAAGTTTGTATTAATTATCTGCAGCGTTATCTAGACTGAGCTTCTTTTTTTTTTTGTTTTTAAATAATAAATATGATCGAAGTCATAGGTATTCTTATACCCCCGAATACTAGACGGAAACAATATCTGTGTCATTCGAGTGAAGTAGCACAGTGTAGGGTTCGAACCGACGACCTTCCGCACGGAAATCCAGCGCGTTACCGCGCGACTATGCACCTCATCGAACTTAGAAATAGTAGGTAGTGAATTTACAAGACTTGAATAAACTAAACTTGTTGGTATATACTTATCTGGTAAGAACAATTTCGAATTCGGCAATATACTCGTAGTCACCTTAGTAAGATGTCAATGTTGGAAAAAAAAGTACATAGCGGAAGATTTTAAATTTTATAAACTTGCAAAATTGAGATGAACCATGGTATATTTTTGGTAATGGTGAGTTTTACTTTATCAGACAGACACATTTCAACAATTCAGAACTTTTATAACTCGCTTGCTTGCCAGACGTTAAAATCTTTTGTAAGCCCACCTGGCAAATCTTTTATTCCATAATTTCGTAATTACAAGCATTATTTGTATAACTCCTATATAGCCAGACTACAAAGATTGGGCAATCAGTATGGTCATTGTATGGACTTTCATATATTATGATTACTTACAAGAGTATAGTGAAGAAGTTGTCATTTCCGAGATAAGCGCTTAACGATGAGTGCCCTTAACGAGGGTTTGCTCTTTAAACGGCACAATATAAATTGTCCTTTTATTATTATTATTATAAATTGAGTAAATTATGTGAGTTTACTTTTTTATTTTGATAGATTCGGTTTACAATCAGTGCAACACTCCTTTATTTGTTCATTTTGGTTTATAACTGTTAATTTTTGTAATGTTTTCTATCAAAAAGTTCATTTAACCCTTTAAATCAAGAGTTTCCAAAATTTTGTTAATTTTAAAACAAAATAACGTTCAGAATTTTTTTTTTTTATCTTTGATGTAATTACTTTAATAACGATATATAAAAAGGCTGATGTGTTGAGCAAGATGGAGAACACTCTGAAATGATTTGGGCATGTGAAACGAATGAATGAAAGAAGACTAACAAAATAAATATATTGTGGAAATGGGAATGGAAGGCGTGGTAGAGGAAGACGAAGGAAAGTATGGTTTGATGAAGTGTATAATTTTTCGAAAGAAGGAAATGTGAGATATCAGATAAAACGTAGGAGCTGTATGAGACGGTATATGGATGAAGGGAAATTTAAGATGTCAGAGAAATCGTAGGAGCTGTATGAACATGTTGAAAAACCGAATAAAACGCAATTTTCTCAGATTTCAGACAATTAACGTAACTTAGAAAACTTGACAAATATAACATAAAAAATACCTTCAGAACGGGTCTTATCTAAGCTAATGGAAAAGCCCCCTTTCTTATCAATTCACAATAATTTGTAAATTATTATCTATTTTTCCATTTTCCAGTGATGCTACTAAATGTTTTTTAATTATCAAAATTTAACGTAATTGTTTCCGAAAAACGAAAACATAAAAAATCACTTAGATCCTTAAATCAAAAATAAATAATTTATGAAAGCGTGCATTAGTTGTTAAATTTTTATGTACAAAATATGATAGTGCTGTGTTGTTTTTTTTTTCTAAATAAAAATTAACGGATGTGAGACGTGCACCATCTCTTAAAAATACAAAAAACTAAAACGAAGAAAGATTGTGAATGATTACTTAAGAAATAAGGAAAACATAATTTAAAAATAAAGTGAAACATTGCCAAGAAAGGTAGTGAATCGTCTTCAAGGAAATTGGCGAATAATCACCAAGAAAACCATAAAAAAGACAGAAACCAGTAACCAAGATACATAGCCAATCATCACTAACGAAAATATATAACAAACCATCACCAATAAGATAACGAACCATTACCAGAACTTACAAGTTAATTAAATAATATTTAACTATGGCTGCTTCTTTGTCTTCAAAATCCAAACCCAGCACTCCTGTAACTGAAGAAGAGATGATCAAACTAACTCCTCAACCACCGCCACCATCTCAAAGACTTTTTTTTCGTCCTGGGACTATCGAAGAAGAAGGCGAGTCTAGCGACGCTCACGAGCATGCGAGGGCGGAGTCTCCATTCCTGATGCAAGGAAGTGGGGGACTGGGGCTGAAGGACTCCAAGATGAGGGTCAGCGCTCATAGTCTGCACCGGAGCGCCACTGTGGGGAGTTCCATCGGGCATGGAATGTGCTCCAGGGCAGACAGCTGCAGGTTGTTTATTTTTTTTCAGATATTGGAATATTTTTTTTTTTGTTTTATTGATGTACTAATTTGTATATGCAAATTTGATTCAACCACATTTTTTTTTCAATTATATAATTAATGCCTCTCATTCGTGTATTCGGAAAAATATGCAAACTATAAAATGGATGTTCGATGATCTTTGTGGTCATGGCTTTTACGTCACTCGGTCCAAATGGACGCCCATCTCAGTATCAAATGTAATAGGTTGTCTGGAAAGCCATTTCGTATTTTAAGATGAGTGTAACTTGGTTCTATAAATTCGTTTTCAATATTTTCAGTATCTAATCAACATCTCGTGTGCGCTGTTCATTCTAGATCAAAACCTTGATTTGGTCGTCATCAGTGGTTATTGACCTTGTAGAGCGGACACCATCTTACTATATTATCATCATTGCGATTTTTAAAAACCACATTTGACACACACGACTGCTTTCTATACCACCGCTATACACTGTACTCGTATATGTATATTTTAGTTCGTGTCGAATTTTTTCTTTGCGGGGGTGAAAAACTTCAAACAATTGAGAGAGAAAAAACATTTATTTTGTTCTATTTTAAAAACGGCGCCAAAAATCCACTCAAGCAGCTTTAGTAAACTGTGACCGAAAAATGCGTTTAACGAATGTCTTTTATAATAATATATATTCAATATATTTGGAGTGCAGTAATTTACGAAATTTTTGTCTTAACGACATATATCTAAAAATGGGAAACTATTTCCGGATAACCCAATAGTTTTATATTATGCTGTTGTTAAAACAATGCTTTGCGAGACATTTGTTCTTACATTTTATTGAATTTGAAATGGTGTATCGCTTACTATTTGCAGAAACAATGGTTACGCTAAGAAAATCCATTAATTGCTATGCAAACGTTGTTGGAAATAACTGAATAGCAACGTGCAAATAATCAAAATATGCAGAAATGGTGCCAAGGTATTCTTATCCTTAACATTCATTCATTACTTACTAAACAATACTGGAAATTAATACCGTTATCAAAATACCTCGACTGCATAATAATACGTACAATATATTGGAAAAAATAATTATGTAATGTGTAGTAAAGCGAAACAATTGCAATAATCTTCTTTGTCTATCACTAGTTTATTGCATTCAGCCGGCCTCCCTAGATGACCTCAATATTTCCGCTTTTTCGGCTTTATGCTTCCAATTCTTCCCCCACTGACTGAACTATCGTCAGACGATGCTGCCTAATGGGAACTGTTAAAGGTGTCTCTTACACGCGTTCCTACAATTTTCTTTTCAGGAACATGTTCGTGTTGTACGGGAGACAACTAATCTCGGAGTGAAAATCGACCGTGGCCTAGGTATGTTATTCTACGAGTATATAAGATCGTCCTTGCTGAGTGCAAGAAAGGGTTTTCAAACGGTTTCGCGCTTAGCGATACCCATATGGGGCCTACCGTTTCGTACGAGCAAATTCTACTTATAGTGCAGAATTTTTTGAGGATTGTGTGCTATGCAGCCAGATGCTGGGCACACAGAAGCTGGCTCTCAGATGCCAGGAGGACGCTGATTGGTGGCTAACGGTGGGCGCTGTTGGTTATCGCCAATACTTATAGGACATGCTCGGCGGAAGCACTCAGTCTTAACAGGGCTCGCTCCGTTGGATCTGGAGGTCCAGCGATACGCCGCGATTATCCTTCTCGATAAGGATCAGCCCGCGAGTATAGTTGACGTTCGTCTTCACCCCTTACCAGGGATGACCCTTCACGTGATGTTTAAATCCTACCTATCCAGTTATCTACTTGGCAACATCGTTGGTCGCTTTCCTCCGAAAAAAGACAGACATATCATTTTTTCCTCGGCTATCCAATTTATCTCTGGCTATGGGAGCTCAATGGCAAATGGTTTAGTTTCAATCTTGTCCCTTTACCCTGTAGCAATTTTCGCGATCATCTTGATCTATCCTTAGAGCACATCCTGTGGCACTGCGATGATAATTGAATCAATAATTTCCGAAGGGAACTCCACTTAACATACCCTTATATCGGTCCATCTTCGAACCGATTAGCAACTCCGATCTAGTGGCGTCAAAGAATGGTTTTACTGCATTCGAAACATTCTGTAAAAGTACTGACAACTTGCTGGGTTGTTTGAACTGCAGGTTTTAAGTCGCGTTATAAGTATATTACCTGCGCTGCGAGTCATTTTCCATCTCCCGTGATGTTGGACCTTAAATCCATCGTCACTTTTATTATTTTCCCACTCAGGTGTGCCACCACCTCAGCTCCTCAGCAGTTCCTTCTTCGTCACTAGGTGACTTCGTGCTCATTAAAAAAAATTAAGATTTCGACTTTCTAGTGTATATCGCGCTGGGTGGAAAATTATTTTGTCTCTTATAGCAGCGTGGTTAGTGGTGGAATCGAACTGAAAACTGCCTAATGATGACCTCTGCGGCCTAGTTAGTAAGACACTTGTCTTTCGACCCGGGAATTGCGGATTCGAACCCAAATTTAAAGAAAGCATTCTGTCTTTCAATTAAGACCTCTTTAAAATATTTCTGGTTGCTTGGAAGATATTTCCATACGGCAATCAGCCTACCAGGTGTTATGCCCGTACTATATACATTGATCATTTGTATAATTTATATATTAATACGATAAACTCTTCAGTGTTCTTCACATAATACAGTAACAATAAAACATAAAAAAAAGATAACGTAGCAATATCCTCAAAAAAACTTATAATTTAGAATACGTACTCTGAGAGGTTTGGAGAGGAATGTGTGCAACATACAGCGAATTCAGTATGGGTCCTCAGAATTGGAGAGGAATGTGTGCAACATACAGCGAATTCAGTATGGGTCCTCAGAATTGGAAAGGAATGTGTGCAACATACAGCGAATTCAGTATGGGTCCTCAGAATTGGAGAGGAATATGTGCAACATACAGCGAATTCAGTATGGGTCCTCAGAATTGGAGAGGAATGTGTGCAACATACAGCGAATTCAGTATGGGTCCTCAGAATTGGAGAGGAATGTGTGCAACATACAGCGAATTCAGTATGGGTCCTCAGAATTGGAGAGGAATGTGTGCAACATACAGCGAATTCAGTATGGGTCCTCAGAATTGGAGAGGAACGTGTGCAACATACAGCGAATTCAGTATGGGTCCTCAGAATTGGAAAGGAACGTGTGCAACATACAGCGAATTCAGTATGGGTCCTCAGAATTGGAGAGGAACGTGTGCAACATACAGCGAATTCAGTATGGGTCCTCAGAATTGGAAAGGAATGTGTGCAACATACAGCGAATTCAGTATGGGTCCTCAGAATTGGAGAGGAATGTGTGCAACATACAGCGAATTCAGTATGGGTCCTCAGAATTGGAGAGGAATGTGTGCAACATACAGCGAATTCAGTATGGGTCCTCAGAATTGGAGAGGAATGTGTGCAACATACAGCGAATTCAGTATGGGTCCTCAGAATTGGAGAGGAATGTGTGCAACATACAGCGAATTCAGTATGGGTCCTCAGAATTGGAAAGGAATGTGTGCAACATACAGCGAATTCAGTATGGGTCCTCAGAATTGGAGAGGAATGTGTGCAACATACAGCGAATTCAGTATGGGTCCTCAGAATTGGAGAGGAATGTGTGCAACATACAGCGAATTCAGTATGGGTCCTCAGAATTGGAGAGGAATGTGTGCAACATACAGCGAATTCAGTATGGGTCCTCAGAATTGGAGAGGAATGTGTGCAACATACAGCGAATTCAGTATGGGTCCTCAGAATTGGAGAGGAACGTGTGCAACATACAGCGAATTCAGTATGGGTCCTCAGAATTGGAAAGGAACGTGTGCAACATACAGCGAATTCAGTATGGGTCCTCAGAATTGGAGAGGAACGTGTGCAACATACAGCGAATTCAGTATGGGTCCTCAGAATTGGAAAGGAATGTGTGCAACATACAGCGAATTCAGTATGGGTCCTCAGAATTGGAGAGGAATGTGTGCAACATACAGCGAATTCAGTATGGGTCCTCAGAATTGGAGAGGAATGTGTGCAACATACAGCGAATTCAGTATGGGTCCTCAGAATTGGAAAGGAACGTGTGCAACATACAGCGAATTCAGTATGGGTCCTCAGAATTGGAGAGGAATGTGTGCAACATACAGCGAATTCAGTATGGGTCCTCAGAATTGGAGAGGAACGTGTGCAACATACAGCGAATTCAGTATGGGTCCTCAGAATTGGAGAGGAATGTGTGCAACATACAGCGAATTCAGTATGGGTCCTCAGAATTGGAGAGGAACGTGTGCAACATACAGCGAATTCAGTATGGGTCCTCAGAATTGGAAAGGAACGTGTGCAACATACAGCGAATTCAGTATGGGTCCTCAGAATTGGAGAGGAACGTGTGCAACATACAGCGAATTCAGTATGGGTCCTCAGAATTGGAAAGGAATGTGTGCAACATACAGCGAATTCAGTATGGGTCCTCAGAATTGGAGAGGAATGTGTGCAACATACAGCGAATTCAGTATGGGTCCTCAGAATTGGAAAGGAATGTGTGCAACATACAGCGAATTCAGTATGGGTCCTCAGAATTGGAGAGGAATGTGTGCAACATACAGCGAATTCAGTATGGGTCCTCAGAATTGGAGAGGAATGTGTGCAACATACAGCGAATTCAGTATGGGTCCTCAGAATTGGAGAGGAATGTGTGCAACATACAGCGAATTCAGTATGGGTCCTCAGAATTGGAGAAGAATGTGACGACGAAATCACGACGAAGAAATACATATTTCGGTGATCTCAAGGTATATAATTTATGAAATGTGTATTTTTCGATTTGTAAAAAGGTATACAATTTATAAAATAATTAGGCATACAATTTATAAAATAATTAGGTATACAATTTATAAAAAGGTATACAATTTATAATATAATTAGGTATGCAATTTACAAAAAAGCTAAACAATTTATAAAAAGCATACAATTTATAAAAAGGTAAAAAATTTATTAAAAGTTGTACAATTTATAAAATAATTAGGTATACAATTTATAAAAAGGTAAACAATTTATAAAAAGGTATACAATTTATAAAAAGGTAAACAATTTATAAAAAGGTACACAATTTATAAAAAGGTAAACAATTTATAAAAAGGTAAACAATTTATAAAATAATTAGGTATGCAATTTATAAAAATGTATACAATTTATAAAATGTGTTTTTTTCGAAATGTGGTATGAAAGTATACATAGATGCTTGGTTTCTGAAACCATTTTATGAAAAGTAATCAAAAAGATTCGAGGCTGAATGTTCAATTGACCTTAATCATATTGTGAACTGCTTACAGGCTGCCTTTAAGTAGCATGCACACGGACGAACAAGCTTATATATTATATATGGTCAAAAAATGTACACACACTAGATCAGGGGTGTCCAACTGAAGTCTTTGATGGACCACATATATAAATATTTTATGACTTAATAATAATATGAAGTTTTTTTATATTAAAAATAAACAAACAACCTACAATCGAAATATTTTATTACTTTGTAAAATTAATGAAACATTTGTTTTTTTATTTCATAATTTTTTAATATCTACTGGTAATTTGGCTATTTTGCCTTAATTTTGGAAATTTATCTTCAAGGATATATTTCTGATAAAATTCGTGTATTTTATTCCCTTCGAACATGGCTTTCATCTCAATGCTTGATTGCAAGTCTATAAGCTCCATTTGTAAATTTGGAGGTGCAGATTCGACCTTCATATCAAATGGGGTTAAGAAAATTGTGAAATTTTCCTCATGCTTTTGCATGTATGAAAATCTGTCATCTAATGCTTTAATTAATTTTGTGACTTCATTAGCATATTTTGCCTGGCGCCGGCATGTGACACCCGGTAATAAATTCGTCACTCACAAAATAAATAACATGTGAAAATTATTATAATTAACGTGCACAGAATTTGTTTTTTATTTTATCAATAACAAAATGTATAAAAACCTCGAAAGGGCCACACAAAATCTTAAATTGGGCCACATGTGGCCCGCGGGCCACGATTTGGACACCCCTGCACTAGATCGTGCCATTTACTTGCTACATGAATTTATCACAGCACACATTCATGAAGAGTTTAATAATGAGGAGTATTTTTATTTCCAGCAAGACAGTGCATCTCACCACTGCCATCGTGTAAAATTTTCCCAACAGATGGGTCGAACATAGATGTAACATTTAATACCCACCGCGCTCCCCTGACCTCACGCCAATGAGTTTTTATGGGAATTATCAAAGATAAAGTTTATGTTACAAAACCGGCCACATTTAATGAATTGAGAATAGCCATTGAATTAGAATGCTCCCAAATGTCAAAACAAATTGTTCTTGATGATTGCGATTCCACGTTATAGCAAGGTCATGGACCAGAACGTGTATACATTGTTTGTACGTGACTGTGTATATAGGTAAAGTCAGATAGATAGTTAGAGTTGATGATGTTGAGCATTGCTTGATCGAAGTGTACGTGACTGTGTAAAGTCAGATAGACAGTTAGCCCGATGTTGAGCATTGCTTGATCGAACTGAAGTAGCCTCGGATTTGTCAGTCATAAGTGAAAATCAGATGCAATGCACGGGCTTACGCTTGTTAATTATTTTAGGAGTAACTGAAAACTTACCATAAACTGAACCATTAATGCCGATTGTGATACCAGCATTAATGTATGATATGATATTTATTCAACCCTTCATTGTAAAACAATCCGGTGGGGTAGCAATTACTGTCAGGTGGTGATTTCTTGCAATCAGATTAAAATAAATAACGAACATAAAATACATCAAATAGTTACATAAAATGTAAATGAGATATCAACCTTTAAAAGAAAATGAAGAGATGATGGAGAGAAATGAAAAATCAGGAATGAAACAGGTTACATTATTGACTTGAAATTAAGAGTTTTTTCAGTAGCTTTTTAAAACATGCCAATGACGAAATGAGTCTAACATTGATTTATAACTGGTTCCAAAGTCTCAATGCATGGAGAGTAAAGAACGACGAAAAGAAGATGAACGATGAACTGGGAAAGCCAATAAACAATATCTGTTTGAGCATACCGCAAGATCATGATCGGAAAACAAACGTCTTGTAAAAATACAGAAATAAAGTGATATTGTCGTATTGTGGATTTGATGACACTTGAAACGCCGAACGTTTCCATTGTAAGGCAATGCATTGTTAGTATGCATTATACTTCTTAGATTTATTCATATGCATATTAGTCACGTGCGGATGCTGAGCGACGCGTGTAATAAACCTGTCAAGACCTGTTCAGACTGCATGCTTGAAATATTTTTATTCATACAAATCTGCCATTTATTCACCAATAACTACTCGTACTTAAACGCTTTCAACAAAAATGTAATATTCAATAATAAATTGCTTTGTTATATGCATATCATCAAGCCATTTCCCTGTCAGGGTAGGTAGTGAGTACAGAGTGCCAGACTTTCCTATCTTTAACCTCTTCTGAATCCATACAACTTCTACGATTTCTTTGACTTTCTACGTTTCGTTCTTTCAAAATATCATTCATTTGATTCAACCATACTTTCTTTGGTTTTCCTCTACCACGCTTTCCAGTCACATTTTCACCGTACATTTGTTTAGTTACTTTTTCTACATTCATTTTTTCCACATGCCCAAACCATATTAGCGTGCTCTTTTTAATATTTCTCAACACCTCAACGCCTTAAGTTTACATTCATACCTAATCACTTAATTCCATATTATGTCATGCAATGTCATCGCGTTTCACATATGATGATGAATTGCAATCTTTCGGCTTACTTCAGTGGTTCTAACTCCGATGGTTCGATTATTGACACCGAGGATAATGTTGTCTTCCAGCCACCCTCTTCTACATATCCGCATCGTCGATGCGTTTTTTTTTTAAAGAGCGTCATCGTCTATTCAAAATTGTTAAAAAGAATAAATAAAAGTTGAAAACCACTGTACCTGAAACGTGATGCTTCAATTTTAAGGCCTTTAGAGTGATTTTAATGAAAATTTTCAATTAAAATGCAAACAATGCAAGTTGACACTAACTATTTTGTTTTACTTCGTCGTTCAAAACGCATTTCGCAATGAAGGTGTTGATTGCTTTAAAACACATACATGTTGAGGTATTTTGACCTCAGTATGTGACAAATATTAGGTCCTTACATATGAAATTGGCGTTTTGCCGTACTGGCAACTTTGATCTCAAATATCTTCTCTTTGGTTAGGAATTCCAAATTAAAATTTATACAGCTATTTACTCAAGTATTTGTGTTTCGAAAATTATAATTAATTTGTTTTTTCCTCAATTGTTTTTTTTCTTTGCGTCACTCAGTTTACAAAATGGAAAACTTGAAATATCGCGTTATTTACGAGTACGAGTTCCACCGTGGCACCAGTGCTGCAGAAACGGCTCGAAGGATTAATGATGTGTATGGCGACGGTGCCGCAAAAGAAAACACAGTGCGTTTTTGGTTCCAACGTTTTCGTTCTGGAAATTTCGACCTGCAGAAGAAGCCCCGTGGACGGCCGGAAACCAAAGTTGATAATGAAGAATTGAAGGCTATTGTGGAAGCGGATCCATCGCAAACCACGTCCGAGTTAGCTGCAGGCTGCGGTGTTAGTGATAAAACTGTTTTAATCCACTTGAAGCAAATTGGGAAGGTGAAAAAGCTTGAAAGGTGGGTACCTCACGAATTGAGTGAAGCAAATCAACAAACGCGCGTTGACTGCTGCGTTGCATTACTCAACCGGCACAATAATGAAGGGATTTTGAATCGAATCATTACCTGTGATGAAAAGTGGATCCTGTATGATAATCGGAAGCGCTCATCGCAATGGCTGAACCCTGCCGAACCAGCCAAACCATGCCCCAAGCGAAAATTGGAATGTCTAAGACATCCACCGTACTCTCCGGACCTTGCCCCAACAGATTACTATTTTTTTCGAAATTTGGATAACTTCTTGCAAGGGAAAAAATTCAACTCCGATGGGGCAGTCCAAACCGACTTCAAAGATTTTATTGATTCCCGTCCGAATGGTTTTTTTAGTAAAGGGATCGATGAACTACCTATGAGATGGCAAAAGTGCATAGATAGCAATGGTACATACTTTGATTAAATAAATATATTATATTAAAAAAAAATCTACTTTATGTTCCTCCCAAACAAAACGCCCATTTCATATGTAAGGACCTAATATTTTAGTAAATATATTTTTCAAATATTGGGTTAACAGGATAATAATATTGAATTTTCACATCAAATTCGAACGTTAAATACACCAAATTCTCGTAGACAGTAGTTTTCGACATTTCCAGAATCTAAAGAATATCTCGTATCGTAAAATACTAGTTATTAGATAGAAAGAAAAACACGCATTCCCTATACGAGTTTATCCTAACAGGTATATTCGGGTTTATACGTGGTTATATTTGTTCTTAGATTTTTATTTAATATGGAAATACAGTTCCATCACGTCATATTATATTTAATTGCCCATTTGTTCATTGTTTTCGTGTCAAGTTCCTGTGAAAATTACCATGAAATTGGATTTCTTCAATCAAATCGAATTATTTAACTACATCTTAGATAATTCTACAAAAGACAGAGATCTTTTTCTAAAAAATATGTTATAAGTTTGTTATCAAACCATAATTGATTTCCTGAAATAGTTTTTTTTTTTCAGAAAAAGGAACGTTTATCTTTGATCTTGTCTGAATTGAGTCACCCATTCATGATAAATTATCTTATTGTAAAAAAGTACATTATTTAATACAAAATATTACACATCGATAATTTGGAAATAACACGTACGAATAATAATCATACTATAAGTGCGAAAGTCATTAATGGTTGGTCATTCTTCTTCTTCTTCCCAGTGTCATGTCAGGTTCCCCCAACGTTGAATATCACCTGAGAGTAGACATTTTTGTCCCCGGCAGCCCGAAAAAGATCCCCGACGCCCTTTATGCCAGTCCAATCAAGTATATTGCGGAGCCAGGAGATTTGCCTCCTGCCAACACCTCTTCGACCCTCTGTTTTGCCTTGGATGATCAGGTGCAGTAATTTGTATTTTGCTCCTCTAAGTACATGACCCAAATAGGACACCTTTCGAATTTTAATATTAGTCAGCAACTATCTATCAATTTTGGCTCTTTGAAGAACCCTTGTGATGCTGACCATATCCGTCCAGGGTATCCGTACCATTGTCCGGTGCATCCACATTTCGAATGCTTCCAGTCGGTTCGTACTACCAACTTTGAGGGTCCATGATTCCACTCTATGCAATAACACTGACCAAACGTAGCATTTGACTAACCTTTGTCGAAGTTTCAAGTTTAGATTATCATCGCAGAATACGCTTCTCATTTTATTAAAAGCCGCACGAGACGATTCAATTCTGCACTTGACTTCGGTTTCTGGGTCGAGGTCTTCCAATAGGATACTTCCGAGGTATTTAAATTTTTTCACTCTCTCTCTCTATATCAGCACCGTTCAAAATGGTTTTAAATATTCTGTCGAGACTAATTTCAGCTGCTCCAGTTGCATATAAGAAAGGAGCAGCTAAGATAAGAAACCTTTCTGCATGTCAGCGGAGTTATTGTTATATATTCAAATATATACAAGCAATCCAACCGAAGAAGGATGGTTTGTGCCATTACTGTTAAAGTCAAAAATGCTATTATTTATCATATGAATACCCTCTCTGCCGCCGTTCTTCTCATTTCTAAGGGCCGTGATTCTCATTGGCTAAACGCACCAGAATCCTCCATGACTATCCCTGGCTGTTTGGTCTATCTCATATGGAGTGGAATTAGTTGCTGCCTTTTATTTATCACATTAACTTTTTCTCTCTGTTATCGTTCTCCTCATTTCTGATGATCGTTATTATCATTGGCAGCAAGCATTTGTATCTTCCATGACTTCTTCCAGGCGTACTGCCTCGTACAGAGTAGAACTAGTTGCAGCTTTTCATTATTCATATTTAACACTCGCTCTACCATCGTTCTCCTCATATCTGAGGGTCGCGTCTATCATTGGCTGCGTGCACCAGTATCTTCTATGACTTTCTATCCCTGGCCAGGTGTACTGCCTCGTACATAGTGAAACTAGTTGCAGCCTTTCATATGTCTGATTAATACAAGAGAATTAATCTGTTAAATAAAAATTTTGAGAAAAACTAAGTTTTTAGACGATAAAACCTTCAACTGACTAAATTTGAAAAATTTGACAATTTGTCTATAAGTGGAAACGTTTTTCATAGAAAGAAGACATGGCAAATATGTGACATATAGATAATTATTTAATAGTGTAAAAATGTAGGTATATCTATTGTAAAAAAAAGGATATTGCAGACACCATCGTTTATAATACTTTTATATGGAATATATAAGTAAAAAAGAACAGTTAATACCATCTAAAAAATCCAGATTATTTTTTTTAGCTCTGTTCCGTTGCTGATATCACGTAAAATACAAGTTCTGAACTTGTCTGGGAATTGTACCCGGGGCACCTGAAAGTATAGATTCTAACCATATTAAAAAAATGTGATAAACGAAAAAATTAACACTTTGTAAGTGGGCTAAGACTAATCGCTGATTACACGACTTATCAAGTCTGTGCGTAGCTACTAATTCATAAATTATACAAAATAAACTAATCGTTCCAATATTGTCAAATATAACAAAAAAATTGTAACATGGCATATAGGTTTATTCAAATATATAATTTTTTACATTCATATCGCTATTTATATGGTATACATACACATACGTAGAATCAGGCCATCCCCTTGGCAGGGTAGGTTTTATACATAACATACATCTATATTTATACACATACGAGTACATATAATCGCGCCATCTTCCTGTCGGATTTAAATTTGGTAGTCGATATGTTTATAATAAATAAAAGTTGTTGTATAGGTTAGGAAATATTTAACTTTATGGAGCGTCTTAAAATAGATTCCTGCACTAAATTGTAAGGATTAATGAAAACAGATGGCATTGTACAATTCAAACCTCGAAGGGCAATAAAAATATATCTGTAATATCCGACTCTCGTTATCACCGCACATTTGTCGCTAAATTGAGATATCAGCCTCTCACTTTGTATGTGTAACGCATTGTTGACTGTAATTCAAATCTCCCGCACGCAAAGTGTTACGTATAATATTTTGAGCTGATTACACAGGAGATGAATAGTGGTAACATGTAATGCGACGAGTGTTACCATATAAGAAGTTCAAGATCGATTGCGTTTCATAAATTGTTTTTTTTATGGTATGTTAAGATGTAATCGTTTCCACTATCAAATTTGAATTTGTATATTAAGATGCAATACTTTCCACTTGAATTTATATATTAAGACGCAATTATTTCCACTACCAATTGTTTATTTTTATGTTAAGGTGCAATCGTTACTACTATCAAAATTGAATTTTGTATATTAAGATGCATTTATTTCCACTATCAAATTTTAATGAGTACATTAAGACGCAATCGTTTCCACTGTCAAATTTGAATTTGTATGTTAAGACGTAATAGTTTCTACTATCAAATGTGAACCTTTTAAGACTCCGTTGGAAGTTTTTTTTATATAAACGGTATATTTATATAAATTTAGATTTTTGCTAATAAATTTTGTCACCCAATCAATCGCAAACCTATAAAAAAGGTTGTGCATAGTGGTGTGCTGGTGCCAACCTTGATGTATGAAAGGGAAGCCTGGACAGTGGAAGGGAGTGTTAAGAGCATAATAAATGCTGTAGAATGTTTGGTATTACAATGTTTGATAGAGTAAACAGTGATTGGATGAAGAAGAACTGTTTATTGCAAAAGGATGTTGAAAGAAAAAATCTTTAGATGGTTGAGTCACAAATAAATATAGATGAATCAAATTAATGGAGAGCGAGGAACAAATGGATCTAGAAATAGGAAATGGAAAGAGATGGTTGAAGAAAAGGTAAGAAGTGTGAGAAAGAGTAAATCATGTATGACGAGATTTATGGATATGGACGAACTGTGTGCATGGACATTGTCATTTGTGGCCTAGTTGTTAGGACACTAGTCTTCCTGACCCAAAAATTGGTTCCCGTTGGTGCATAATTTTATTGCATAGGATTTTAGCCTAGTTTTCACTTAGGCTCTTTTACATCTTTCTAGTAGTAGGCTGGAAGAGATTGTTACAAGACAGTGTCATGAGGTGCATGGCCACGCTGTAACGCACTAGACTTTCGTGCGGAAGGTGGTTGGTTCGAACCCCTCGCTGTGCTACTCTCCTCGAACGACACAGCCACTTTTTCCGCAAAGTGTTCGAGGATATAAGAAAACCTATGCATACGGTATATTCATTTAAAAAAAAAACTAAAATAACCTGTAAACAACGACAAATAAAGTTATTCTGTATACAACGAGAGTGCAGTACAATAAAATCACGAAATAAAACCATTGATAAAAATGTAAGCAACATTTAAAAAAGGGTACCAACGGTGATCGAACCCACGATTCCCGGACCGGAAGACTGATGTCTTACCAACTAGGCCACGGAGATCGACTATAAAATTATAATAGCACGTTATAGTTTGATATTTCAACCATATATTTTAAAAGATGATTAGTAAAATGCTTGTCATGTTTTCAGTATGATATTATGAACGTATTTATAGTGATCCCTTCATTTTCGCTATAATCTTTTCGCGTATTCATTTTAATGCGGTTTATTCTATTTGAAATTGGAATATATAATTGTAATATCTATCCAGTAATAATTCGACTTTTAAATCAATATTTTTATATACAACTGTAAGAGCGATAATAGTAACAATGGAAGATTCATCTAGTGGAGGTGTTTTTGAATGGGTACAGGAATTTATAAGTTCTGTACTATCGTATAACTCTCATCAAAATGTCTTTAATAAAAGCTATAAGATATTGGTTCTTATTAACCGTTTATAAAGAGTAATTAAAAAATAACTGAAGTCTTCTTAAGTAGGTAAGAATATAATATCTAGCAATTTGTAAAAAATCACCCATTTTATAAACATAATATTCATTGGCTATACTTACACGGTTTTTATTTAAAGTCGTTTTTCTGGAACCAATTATCTAAATAAATTGAGGGATTACTGAATATGGAATGAAAAAATATTTTTATCGTTAATGAATTAAAATTATTACACGGTAATAAATATAACATTAACATCAGTATTAAAAAAGAATAACAAAACTGGTTTCTATTGGTTTATCTTATATTTTCCTAATCTGTTCTAAAACTTAAATATATTAAAATGAATATTTTTTTAGTCTCATAAATTCTCCATCTTATTTTATCTCGAGAAGAGATGACACAAAAGAATATTGTGTTTTTTTTATTCAATTATTTAATTTTTCTCCCACCTTCTTTATTTAAATTTTATGCGATTTTTATTTTCACTTAATCTGTGTGATTTTTCATTGAATTTTCACATGCTACACAAAACCCGTGGCCTGGTGGTAAGACACTTGTCTGCCAATCCGGAGGTTGCGGGTTCGTTCCCCGCTGGAACCCAGATTAAAATAAAATAGGATTCCAGTCTGGTTTTCACTTAGGGCCTATTAAAACAGCTTTCTGGTTGGTTGGAAGAGATTGCCCCATGGCAATAAACTCGCCAGGTTAAAAAAAACATTTAATATATATTTTGTTATTATCAAAATATACGACACTTAAGTGTCCTTGACACATCACCGGAACAATTATTAAATATATTATAAAATAACGTATCAACATTTTTCAAGAAAAAACTAACAATTCAGGATATATGGTATCATATATATAACATTTGTGTATACGAGTATTTCTCGGACCGTGAAACTCAGGATATATACGAACATATCTTTCAAACCATGATTTATAAAAATACTAAATTATTACACAACACGAAAAGTAAAAAAATACAGGTCATGTATTTAAATTTACTTAAAAAGGAAACATTTAAATTTCTGTCCAAGGCAATGAGAATACGAAATTATGGGGCAAATAACAAAGGCAATGAGAATACGAAATTATGGGGCAAACAACAAAGGCAATCAGAATACGAAATTATGGGACAAATAACAAAGGCAATCAGAATACGAAATTATGGGGCAAATAACAGAGGCAATGAGAATACGAAATTATGGGACAAATAACAAAGGCAATGAGAATACGAAATTATGGGGCAAATAACATAGTCAATGAGAATACGAAATTATGGGGCAAATAACAAAGGCAATGAGAATACGAAATTATGGGGCAAATAACAAAGGCAATCAGAATACGAAATTATGGGGCAAATAACAAAGACAATCAGAATACGAAATTATGGGGCAAATAACAAAGGCAATGAGAATACGAAATTATGGGGCAAATAACATAGTCAATGAGAATACGAAATTATGGGGTAAATAACAAAGGCAATGAGAATACGAAATTATGGGGCAAATAACAAAGGCAATCAGAATACGAAATTATGGGGCAAATAACAAAGGCAATGAGAATACGAAATTATGGGGCAAATAACAAAGGCAATCAGAATACGAAATTATGGGACAAATAACAAAGGCAATCAGAATACGAAATTATGGGGCAAATAACAGAGGCAATGAGAATACGAAATTATGGGACAAATAACAAAGGCAATGAGAATACGAAATTATGGGGCAAATAACATAGTCAATGAGAATACGACATTATGGGGCAAATAACAAAGGCAATGAGAATACGAAATTATGGGGCAAATAACAAAGGCAATCAGAATACGAAATTATGGGGCAAATAACATAGTCAATGAGAATACGAAATTATGGGGCAAATAACAAAGGCAATGAGAATACGAAATTATGGGGCAAATAACAAAGGCAATCAGAATACGAAATTATGGGGCAAATAACAAAGGCAATCAGAATACGAAATTATGGGACAAATAACAAAGGCAATCAGAATACGAAATTATGGGGCAAATTACAAAAAATAAAACTTATACGATAAAATGGAATGATCAGTCTACCAGTCGAGACCTAAGATTAAGGAAATGGCGTAGAAGGAACTTTTCCAATAACACTCAAATTAATCATTTCCACCAAACCAGACATAGAGTTACCCAATTGTTACATTTTTGTCTCACTTACGTTATGCCCATTTATAGTTTCGCTTAACGAACATCTTCCCCTTTATTTGAAAAGGTATAATTGGCGAGTTTATTGCCATGAGGCAATCACTTCGATCGAACCAGACCATTTTGTGTACAAGTTCAAACAAAATGTACATGAATAAAAAAAAAAAAACTTTTTTTTACTAGTTCTTTGTATTACTAGTATATTCAATTTACTTAAAAAATAATGTGTATCATAAGATAAAAATTAACATATAAAACGTATTTTGTTCTGGATTTCAAGAAAAAGTCACATTTATATTAAGAATTCATTACGGTTTGACATTTTTTTATTAATCCGACATTCCTGTGTTAAAAAATCAAAATATAGAACGTCTTCCGCCCGAGTGTTTCACGTTGTTCGTAATCGTACGTATCGCGCTGGACTTCCGTGCGGAAGGTCGTCGGTTCGAAACCCGCGCTGTGCTAATTTCCTCGAACGACACAGGCTTTTTTTCCGCCTAGTATTCGGGGGGGTATATTATTTTTTTTATAATTTACAGATTGGAATAATACACGCTAAAAGAGCTGAAATATTTATCGGCAGTGGAATACAAAAAATCGAAAATAAAAATTAAGAAGACAGTCACGATATTGGTATTGTACTCGTAGTTGAAAAAATGTGAATAAATCTTTCTGGTTAGTGAAAAGAAATTGTCCCATTACAATAAACCCGCCAGATTGAACTCTAAGGAAAGGAATTGCAATATGTTATTATCAGATATAGTAATAATAATAAAATAATAATTTATATAGCGCCATTTAGAGAGCAGATTCTCCAACTCCAGATTCGAACCCACAGACATCTTCCATCCACATGTTGTGGATGGAAGACGTCTATGCGTATTGTATGTAAGCTGTTGCACTTCAGCAAGCACACATTTTTGACAGATAAAATTCAAAGTTCCGATGGCAAGGAGATTGAACTTCCACGAAGATTGACGTATGTAATCTGTTGCAGCATTACGTTAGGCAATTTTTCTATTATTTAATAGCGATATAAGAATTTATGATTATCATCATATAAGCTACTGAAAAACATAAATTCAAATGTAAAATGTTCTAGGAATAAAACAGTCCGGAAGTGAAACCACCAGAAATTGAACCTGGGACGCTCGCTCGCTTAGCGTGAATGCTAACAGTTTGACCACACTTTCGGAAAAAACATGCAATACCATATTTTACGAAATATTAGACACAGACGTTATGTGTCAATCACATTTTTTTTATAAGGATCAATCTAAGATTGTATTTTAAATATAATATTACATATGAATGCAACAAAGTGTCCGTTACATGCATTCATAGAGAAGTCTTTATATTATATTTATGTTTCGATACGCGGTATACATTTTAACTCGACATTTCATTATGTATAAGTGTATCGTAACTGGTAACCACATCATGTAGTATAAGATATCTTTCTTGTTATCAGTTGATAAAAAAAATCAGATAGGATTCTCCTTGTCTGTCACTCACATGTCAGCCAGAACGAACGTTTCAAGATTTCGCAAGTTTTATCACAAACCACGTTATTTTCTCTGTAACTGACTTAAAAACTTGCAGTTTTCGTCTGATTCCGATCGAGTCGAGAGCGCGTGCGGTTTGGACGTTGAAAAACGAATGATCACAATTAATGTGTTGTTTGACCAGTGATGTGTGATAAACTGAAATAAATTATACGGCCATGTGTTTGTATTACGTATTAGTGAGTGCGGTTTTGATAAATTTGTGGTTTGGCCATTTTGAATTTACATAAAGTGACATTTATTGAAATCATTTTCTAATATCCAGTGTTACATTTGTCCTGATGCCGGTTTCAAATGCATAACTCGCTAACTCAAAAAAATATTTATCAATTATTTATTTATTGGTTGGCGCTTTTTATGTATACACTGTTTAATTTTTATATGAGATAGTAACAATTCTCGATAAAACTCTTTTTTTATATGAGATAGTAACAATTCTTAATAAAACTCTTTATTTTGTTTTGTTTATTTATTCATATAATTTAAAAATATATATAAATTAGTTTTAATAAAATTGACTTATATGTATAATTTTATATTCGAGAACTTACACTTAAATTAAATTTGTTTTCACATTAACAATGCTTACCCAGTTTTTATTGTATTTTATTTATTCAATATTTTATATTTTTTATTGATTGTATTTATTTTAATTTATTTTACACATGAAAATAAATATACATAATTTGCGAAAAAACATCAGGCAATTTAATTTGGACACAATTTTAATGGATCTGGGTTTGTTGCCTTTCATTTGTCGTGTCCCTAGTAAACTAGGCTTTTGCCTGTATCTCACTGAGCACATATGGCATGAAAAAATAAGTCGATACTTCTTTCCGATTTTGGATTATATAAAACCTCGTTGCACATTCTCATCAACCTGACAAACAGTGACACTCAATTACATATGTATACATCACGCGAAATCAAACTCCTCACACTTCATCACTCCAGACAGACCAAAAACATTCATTCCACAACATACCGCACATAATCATAAAAATAAAAACAAAAATATATAAAAATACAAACATAAAACAACAAAAACACCACACTCTAATATATAAGTGTATTTTACAAGACATGAAAACAATAGCACATAAGACAAGTTAATTCAAATACTTAAAATTATTGATAAAGTTATAAAATACACTTTCATGAAGATATAATTAAGTAGTAATAATTGCAAAGTAATTTTTTTCGTATTAATCTTATATTTATAAATGATGTACGAGTATATTGTCAGAAATTAATATTTTGGCCAAAGAATGATTCTGGCCAAAGAAAAATAAAAGTTCCGATTCTCCTCAGCTTCTTAAATACTATTAGGTACATATGGCACTTCATCTTTTTGAAATCTTAGAAGTATAAGTTATTTTGACTTTTTGTCATTTTGGTTTTTGAAAGCCGAAACTTTTCTCGTGGGATAATTATAGACCTTTTTGACTTCATCGCACTTTTCGAGTATACCAATTATGAGTAAATCGTTTTTACGAAATGTTAGATTTAATTTTTTATATAAAAGAGTTTTCCTTTAAAATACTTCAAGACTTACATAGAATGAATATTATTTGTGCACCTAAATCGATAATGCTGTTTACTTTCGTCTAAACGAATATCTGTACACTACTTTTGGTCAATATAGATAAAAAAAACTTTCAATAATATTAATCAATAAATTACCTATATAGCACCATTTTGTAAAAAAAAATCTTCTCAACAGCGCTTCGATTTCGAATTAAAAAAAAATAAGATTTATTTCTCGCTTTCGCGACAACTGTTACGCAAACAACACGAAAAGTGCCGAGACGTTATAAATTACAAATAAAACGACCTGAAAGTAAAACTAGGCATTATTATAATAATCATTATGCAAATTCTTAATCCCTCATGAATGTTTCATATATTTTTATTTAAATTAATTTTTGATAAACATTTTATATAAATACGTTTCAAATTTATAAAAAATATGTGATTAGTAACAAATACCCTTGGATTAAATTAAATAACAGCACATTAAAAATATGAAACTCATTCCAAATCGACAGTATGGAACTAAACATTTAAAATGTTGATACATATAATCCGAATGAATTTAACCTTTTCTTAAATATTTAGAGCCACGTAACTTTAACAAACTTTCGCTTAATGCACCCTATAATTAATTATTTACCCAATCGTGAATTGTGATAGTTTTCGGTGCCGTATTCACGATCTGAGCTATCAAGAGCGTCACCATTCGCACACGGAATGACCTTCTTGAACTAATTTTCCGATATCTATCTATGTCCTCCATATCTCTGGTAGACGTGTACGATATGATCCATGACCTGGATTTCGGCGACTCTCCCAGGCCCCATTTATACATATCATATACAGTTAGAACCACTCCACATCTGATTCTATTAAGAGTACACCATTCCTTCCGAGGTAGAGAAAACCCAAACAACTTCACCGTTGGGTCGCCCACAAAATGTCTGTTTTCTTCGTCACACTTCGCCCAACGAGACCGCCATTTATCGTCGATTTGATAGAGAGTATTCCAGATTAATTGGTGACAAGTGAGACAAAATGGCGGTCGGTAGTTCCGTTATTTACATAATAATATACAGTCGGTCATTGATCAATATATTAATTCGTAGCTTATGGTTACATAGATTATTTTATACACAAAAAAATATTAAATTGAATTAGTTTGTTTCATTCAATTTTATATTTGCAAAACCAATATGAATAATCAATTTGAAAAACCCAACAAAACACACTTTTGCGCATGCGCTTTATTAGCATGTAACATTACAACTCCCGACGAAATTTGACGACCGTATTTTCTTAAACAATCGCTTATGATTTTGGATACAAGATTGTGTTATTGTCTCAAATTTTTAAACAAAGTTTTTCGTCGGTTTTTATTTTATTGTATTTTTTTACTGTGTATATTTTTAAGTGCATTATATAAACCATATAGTCCCCTACTGCATTAATACTGCATTCAAGACAAAAAACAATGTGTCATTGTTTATTATTTACACCAAATTCATTGTCAATATTATTTAAAAAAAAAACGTCCTAACAATGATCAATATACTGTTGGTCGATGAATGAGTAACATGACGGGTATTATGACGTTACAACGCCATGAATCACGCTGAATTTGGTATCGTACAAAGTTAAAATATATTTATTTAAAAGAAAAAATACAATAAAACAGTATGATATTCGAGACAAGTTCATAACATTTCAAATTTTCTATGGTTTGAAAACTATTTTATCCATAGGTTGCAATGACTATTTTATCAACATGTTTCTTTACACACTCAAACGATTTCGTAATGTCGACTACCGGTCTATTTATAATTTCGATAAACATTGAAAAATTCAAGTAGGTTCTCTGATTTGATAAACAAAACATGACAAACAGTGCCGTTTAATTTTAGAGTTAATATTATACAGCGTACAGTGCTATAGAAAAAAAAGCGTTCCATTTGAGTAATTTTATGACAAAAATATGTACAATGTGCAGTAAAAAACAATCAATAATGACAACCTCCGTAGCCTAGTGGTAAGATTCTTGACTTCCATCTGGAGGTTTCGGGTTCGATTCGACTTGCCTACTCCAGAGGTTCTAAATCAGAATACCCGATTTCTGGGACCTAAGACAATATTCTCTCCCGGTCACGTTCTTCAATATATCCAAGACACTAATTATGATATATTAAAGGGTATCGTAATAAATACAATTTAAATAAACGTTAAAGTTTTACGCGCTAAAAATATTCTAGAACTTTCATTACAACTCGACCAAGTTAACAAGAAATGTATTCACGAACTGAGCTAGTAGAGCATCACCACTCGCACACAGAATGATCTTGTTGAAAGAATTTTCTGATATCGATATCTTTCATATCTCAGTGGACAAATTGAAACACAATCAAAAAATATTATTATCACTTATTTTTTACTTGTGATATTTTCACTTTAAATGTGCGATGACCTTTCAAAGCTGCCCTGACGAGGGATACAGTCACGTGAGGTGTTGTGTTGATTGTAACGCCATCTCGGAAAGATTTATTTTCACCGCAAACAATATGTAATAATGTATAGTCAGTCGGTGTGTTGTTAACAAACCTTGAAACTCGCAGGTGAAATAGTTTGGACGTAATAAAAGTTGTAGAAATTTTCTCAATTATGAATGCGTTACAATTCAATATATTATAATAATGCATTCATATTATAATATTTTTATAAGGAATGAGGATATTAGAAAAGAATGCGAATTGAAAGAAGATGCAGTACTTAAGATGAAGAAAAAAGAAGAATGTTTTATGAAATACTCGAGAAAGAATGTTTTATGAAATACTCGAGAAAGAATGTTTTATGAAATACTCGAGAAAGAATGTTTTATGAAATATTTAAAAACATGATATTCCTTTTTTTTTATTTTGTAGAATGGGCTTACTGTGATTACTCTTCTTCTAGAATATATTTTCTAGTCTCAATTTATATAATTACTTGTCATTGCTTACTGGCTGGTAACACTCAAATTAATATGAATAGCCATTAAAAAAATAAACTGTACAAGTACAGTATCCGGCGGTAAGTAATACACATCGGGCTTAAACTCAAAACGTATGAATGACAGAGACGACGCTCTACAAAGCAGAAGCTAGCCGATTATAGCCGAAAGTATATTTCTCAAGAAAGAGAATGTCAGCCATAATCGGCTAACTTCGGTTTTGTAGAGCGTCGTCTCTGTCATTCATACGTTTTGAGTTTAAGTCCGATGTATATTACTTACCGCCGAGTACTTGTAATATAGAAGAGACGAGAAGTTTCGAAAGACCTATAAAAACGTGTCATAACCAAATGAAAAAATTCTGAAAGAGTGAAGAGTGCCTTTATAATAGAAGAGTAATAATAGTGTGTTGGTGCCCACCTTGACTTATTGAAGTGAAACTTAGACTTAGCAGAGAAGGATAAAAGTAAAATTAACGTGCACTAAGGAAAATTTGTGGAGTGTCAATGTATGGAAGAAGGCGGAATGAAGACAAAAAATAAATGGATATTTTAAGTGAAGTAAACAAATGAGCTTTAAGGTTTAACTTGTGAAGAGAATTAATGACTAAGCGAGTATACAAGTCAGAAGTGCAAGGTGTGCGTGGACGAGGTAGACCGAGGAGAACGTGACTGGATCAAATGGATCTGATTTTGAAAGGCAAAGGGAGAAGTATGAATAATAGAAGATTATTTATTAATGTGGAGAAGGTGAAATGTTTGTGCTTGAATGGAAAAGTTTGGATATCTATTCTTTCTACCTACCCCGCAATGAATACAGCGTGATGATATATATGTATGTACGTATGGCGAGATGTATGAAATATGTGCGCCTAGATAGTAAGAAGTGAAGATCTGTTGTATCTGTCTACCTCAATATGACGTGATATTATTTTTATTATGAAAATAATAATTGAATTAATACGAATATCATACATAAGTTATTTCTTACTCATTAAAAGGTTTGAAGTACAATAACATACGAGTACATATTCTAAGTTACTTATGTTGAAAGTAAATTAAAATTTTCTAAAACATAATTTTAAATTGTTACAAAATTATATATGAGTATAATATATAATATGAAGCCCAATTTGATTTCACGTTTTTTCAATTTGATTTAATGAAAAACTCATATCGTTATCTGATTATATAAGTATTATTGTTTAACGACTTATTTATTGATTTTACTTTTTGAACTTTGAAGTCTTGGTTATCTTTAAATAACGGTTAATTCACATAGTTTGTTTTTGTATATTCAAACATCTTTTAAGTTTTTTAGATATCAGCTAGAATTGAAGTTTTTATAAGATAGTTTACTAACTGTGATTTCAAAAGTACACAATTTTTATATTCTACGAAAACTATAAACATTAGTAAAAGTAAATAAGGGTCGTGTTTCAAATCATATAGCTAAATATAATAGTGTAATTTAATTTTCTAGGCGTTTTAATTTCCGTTTATATAAGACGTCTAAATAAAATGGGTGAAAAGCAAGAATTTGTAATTAGTTTTATCAAACACTGTTTATTTAAATTTTTGTGATAAACAGTGTTTGATACAACAAATTACAATGTATTGGTGTTAACATAAGTTGTGTCCGTTTTTTTCCAAATGAAGAGAACAAGAGGACACAACAAAAAAATTACAACAACAACAAATTAGTCAATAATGTATTCTCCTTCATTATTTACAACTTCTTGCCAACGTTCTAAAAGTTTTTCAATGCCTGTGCGATAAAAACCATCCGGTCTTGACTCGAGGAATTCGTCCAACCATGTCCGCAATTCGACGTCATTATTGAAGGAAAAACCATCGACGAGCTGTCCTTTCACTCATAGCATCTTCACCGTACACTTCGCAAATATCGCGAGCAACTTTAGCAGCTTTATTCCCTCGATTGAACGCGAACAGAAGGAGGTGTCGAAAATGCTCACTTTCGTCTACTTGACATTCCATTTTGAAAGCTTGTAATCAAATAAAATAATATATGTAGCGTTGTAATAATATATGTAACGCAAACACAATATCTTGTAATGCAGAAAATTTTCTTTCGAATGACGTAAAACCTTCACCATTTTGTTTTACTTTTGGTGCTCATTTTTAAATTTGAAAAAAAACGGACACAACTTATGTTAACACCTAATATTTAAACCTCTACAATGTTAATAACTATTATATAAATAATATATGTTAAGTGTAATGTATGACATTTATAAAAATGGAGTCGTATACAATACAACAACGCATTCAAATTGAGAATTATTTTATGTATTGTACTCGTAATATCCGGAAACGGTGATATTAATGGCCACCAAGATCATGTGATCTGACACCGTTGGTTTATTTTCTCTGAGGTTACGTGAAAAGCCAAGTCTATAAGAATGACCCTCAAATAATTCCTCAGCTGAAGGACGAAATTATTCGCGTTATTGGTCAGTTAGAACCGCAATTATGCCAAAATGTCATCGAAAATTTTGATAAAAGATTGGACATCTGTGGAGCTGCAAGAGGTGGACATTTGGCGGATATTGGTTTTTTTGTGATTAAATGTCATACATTATACTTCAATGACCAACAAAAAGTTTTTTGAAATCAAAGCAAATTGTGTGTTTTATTCAAGAATTAAAAAAATAAAATAAAAAAAACCGCTCAATTTAAAAGACCCTTTATTATCATCATATTTATACATTCATTTTATTTATTTTCATGATTAATTATTATTATTTTATTAACTCTTTCGTCTTAAATTTAAAATATTTTTTTTACAAAATATCGAGTTTTTTGTACAATACATTCCATCAAGGCCATTTATTTTTCGGACCTTATAAACAGTATCCATACAACTTATCATTCAACTTCTACAATTTCTCTGACATTTAACATTTCCTTTTTTCTAAATATCATTCACTCGATCCAACCATATTTTTCTTGGCCTTTCTCTTCACGTCTCTCACTAATATTAGCAGTATATTTTGTTAATCATTCATTCGTTCTACATACCCAAATCATCTCAGTGTGCTATTATTCATCTTACTTAATACACCAGCCTTAAATTCACTTTCATCCCTAGTCATTCATTCCATATTCTGTCATACATTGTCATCCCATGCACTCTTTTCAATAGACGTATTTCTACAGCATTTATTCGGCTTTTTTTAATCTTGTTCCACGTCCACATTTCACTTCATACATAAAAATTGGTAATATATTACTATTGCGGACTATCATCTTAGCATATTTTGATACTTTCCGGTTCATGTATATATATATGGTTTAGTGCCATATTGACTTTGTTTCTTATCGCTACACACCGTTCGATATGTCATAGAGCTCTTCCATTATTTGAGAAAATATTACCTATATAGCAAAATTCCTTAACTTGCTCTAATTTTTCATTGCCCGCCCATATATCACATTTACTTTTTATTCTCAAATCTTTCTCTTCTTTTACATCTTTCATACAAATTTCTTATCGAACTCTATTATCCATCCTCTTTCTCTGCTAACACTACCATGGCATCAGTATACAGCAATCTGCATACAATCCCATTCGTATTTGTATATAATATAATAATAATAATAATAATAATAATAATTATTATTATTATTATTATTATTATTAATAAGCACCATTCAATTGTTTGAATAATTATTCTCAAGATTATTTTATTTTTTATTAATGCGATTATTGACGATAAATTAGATCAAACAACCGATTAGATGTCATAAGAAAATTACATAAAGTTGTTTATAAACTTGTTACACACGTAAATTGTCTTTTTACATTAATTTACAATAAAATACCTCTAAAAATTCTTTTAGGAGTAGTAAGTAAAGTGGATTCCTCAATAAATTGTTTAATTATTTAAAATAAATTAATGTATATTTTATTTCTTTTTAAGTGTATGGTTATATTTTTTAAAGATAATTTGTTTAAATGGATCAGTCAATAGTGCACTAGAGCTTATCTGATTTTATTTTAACTTCTCATCTTAGCCCCTTTTTCAAGTCACCCCAATTAGACCTCCGTGGCCTGGTGGTAAGACGCTTGTCTGCCGATCCGGAGGTTGCGGGTTCGATCCCCGCTGGAACTCAATTTTTTTTAATTGAATTTCAGTCTGGTTTTCACTTAGGCACCATTAAAAAAACATATTTTTGGTTGGTTGGAAGAGATTACCGCAAGGCAATAAACTCGCCAGGTTAAATAAAAAATAAATAAATAAGAAATCAGGCCGTTGATCAGAGATACTGGTGTGGCAAAAAATATCACTATTCATTAGATTGAATCATGGGTAGACTATATATTGTATTTGTTATACCCTGTCCGTCGTAAAAGACGCTGGATATGTATCAAAAATATATAATACGAATATAATCAATTGATACAAATATAATCAAAAGACGGTGGATATATAGTGATAAAAAAATATAGTACGAATATAATCAATTGATACAAATATAATCAAAAGATGCTGGATATGTAGTGATAAAAAAGGATAAAATCAATTGATACAAATATAATCAAAAGGCGCTGGATATGTAGTGAACAAAAAATTATAATACGAATATAATAAATTGATATTGAAGGGAAGCTTGGGGGATGAAATTTCCCTTCTTTATAAAGACTATATCAACTGAAAGTAGCTGTGGAGACTTACACACTGACTTGCCAAGCATTTGAGCCACCTATCGACCTCCTCACTGTAGTCCTGAGAATTAACCTGCGATGCTACTCTGGAGTGAGTTTAGTTGCAGAAGCTGCAAGCTATATAGTTTATCAGCCTGCCTGCAATGCATGTCACTTTAGATTTTCTGTCAGGGTAGATAATAAATGGATTCAAAATGTTTTTGGATAGTAAATTATAACTTTTAAGAACAGGATTTGCAGCCCTCAGGTACAATGATCTGAAAATATATAAATATGATGGGGGTTCCAAAAATATCTGTCGATTCTGCATTTATGTAACTTGTTAGTAATTTATGTGAAACAAATCAAGAATTTCTCAAATACATATTAACGTGACTATTATTGGCATCAGGGGCTGGAGGAATGCATCCCAGGATAGGAGGGAATGGCGACGACTGCTGGAGGAGGCCGGGGCCCACAATGGGCTGTAGTGCCATTGATTGATTGATATTAACGTGACTCTGGATAACATCTCAGACATCTTACTGTGTAAAATTCGGGATTAAAGTTTTTTTAAATCTGAAGAAGGTTTTTGTATCAGTCTGGCATATTATTTAATTTATGCCAAACCTTCTTTCACTGTAAGACTTTTCCATAGCTAAACAAAATAACGACCGTAAAAAGTGAAGTCATATGGTCATATCTAAGAACAATGGTATATTATACTCGCCGTACAATATGTGGTCACGGATTTTACATCTTTGTATACATTCTAACTTATGAAGCGTGGATTGTCTGCGAGTAATTTTGTTACGTATAATATCATATTTTTATATTCAAAATATATTATCTTGCTCATGACTAGTTACTATGCGATAACTTAAAAAAATCCACTGGTTTCAAACAATACCTTTTTGTTTTGGATTGTATTTTAGATCAATGATTCTCAATATTCCGCTCGACGACATTCGAGGCCTAGTTGGTAAGATATTTGTCGTCCGACCCGGAAGTTGTGGGTTCAATTCCCGTTTGTACTTAGATTTTTTAAAAAAGGGTTGCAGTCTGATTTTCACTTGAGTTTATTTAACAACTATCTGGTTAGTTGGGAGAGATAGCCTCATGACTATTGACCCAATAGGTTGTACTTTATACAATTAAAGTGTAATATAATGCAATACAATTCAATATTCTTTTAAGGAAACATTTAAGGTTTTCCAATATTTACAGGAAAAAGGGGGTTCTTTTTATTAGTAGAATTTTTTTTAAAAACTTTGGAATAATATCAATACCAATTCAAATAAAACAACACCATTTTGGAGATTTAAAAAAAAACATATATTATTTATAGTTAAGGCATTAACATTGTGGAGGTTTAAAGACATCGTAATATGTTTTATCAAACACTGTTTATTCCGCTTTTTGTAACGGTATAACCCTACCGGTTTCAAGGCTTTCACCTTATCATCAGGGGAGCACAAACAAGTGAAAGCCTTGAAACCGGTAAGGTTATACAGTTACAAAAAGCGGAACAAAAAGTGTTTGATAAAACAAATCGCAATAAAAAAACGCATTTATTCCAAATATTTTGACTAGGTACACTATTTGTTTTTTGAGATAAAATTGTATTTTTTCGTGGTAGTATTTTTATACAATCTGTTTTTTTTTTCATTTGTCGTTTAATTCGCTTCAAAATTAACGAGATTTTGAATTTAGTGGAAAATTTGTCAAACATATACTTAAGAATTCTGGCTCACTGACTGTGCCTGACCGAACTGTTTAAATTGTTTTATTCAAACTGAAATGAAATAGTCACATTTGCATTTGAAATTACTTTTTAAAATTCTTTATCTGTAGATATAAGTTTATTGAACCGATCAATAACCTATAAATTGTTCAATTTAAAGTTTGAATGGACGAGATATTAAAAGTTTTTGACTAAGCATTTAGTGGAACTACACGGGCACGTTTTAAAAAATGGTGACGGTTCACTGACGCTGTATGAATGAATTGTCAACTACTGAAAGATTGCTTTGTTTGAAATGAAAATGAAATATTAGAATTTAAAATCAATCTGTGTGATAAAAAATAAATCTACACAGTATAAAAAACTATTTTTGTTTATTTTCTAAATCAATAATTAAAACGTTCGGTGTTATAATTTATTATCTTTATGAATGATTTATGTTATTATATACGTTCATCTTTGATTTTTTTTATCATTAGAATATATGTGGATGACATAAAAAATCTACACAGTATAAAACACATTTTTGTTTATTTTCTAAAGCAATAGTGAAAACGTTTGGTGTTATAATTTAGTGTCTTTATGAACGATGTATTTATTATATACGGTCATCTTTGATTATTTATCATAAGAATATCTGTGGATCACAAAAAAATCTACACAGTATAAAAACAATTTTTGTTTATTTTCTAAAGCAATAGTGAAAACGTTTGGTGTTATAATATAGTGTCTTTATGAACGATGTATTATATACGGTCATCTTAGATTATTTTTAATCATTAGAATATATGTGGATCACAAAAAAATTTACACAGTATAAAAACCATTTTTGTTTATTTTCTAAAGCAATAGTCAAAACGTTTGGTGGTATAATCTAGTGTCTTTATGGACGATGTATTATATACGTTCATCTTTGATTATTTTTTTATCATTAGAATATCTGTGGATCACAAATAAATCTACACAGTATAAAAACCATTTTTGTTTATTTTCTAAAGCAATTGTTAAAACGTTTGGTGTTATAATCTAGTGTCTTTATGAACGATATATTATATACGTTCATCTTTGATTATTTTTTATCATTAGAATATCTGTGGATCACAAATAAATCTACACAGTATAAAAACAATTTTTGTTTATTTTCTAAAGCAATAGTGAAAACGTTTGGTGTTATAATTTAGTGTTTTTATGAACGATGTATTTATTATATACGGTCATCTTTGATTATTTATCATAAGAATATCTGTGGATCACAAAAAATCTACACAGTATAAAAACAATTTTTGTTTATTTTCTAAAGCAACAGTGAAAACGTTTGGTATTATAATCTAGTGTCTTTATGAACGATATATTATATACGTTCATCTTTGATTATTTTTTATCATTTGAATATCTGTGGATCACAAATAAATCTACACAGCATAAAAACCATTTTTGTTTATTTTCTAAAGCAATAGTCAAAACGTTTGGTGGTATAATCTAGTGTCTTTATGGACGATGTATTATATACGTTCATCTTTGATTATTTTTTTATCATTAGAATATCTGTGGATCACAAAAAAATCTACACAGTATAAAAACAATTTTTGTTTATTTTCTAAAGCAACAGTGAAAACGTTTGGTGTTATAATCTAGTGTCTTTATGAACGATATATTATATACGTTCATCTTTGATTATTTTTTATCATTTGAATATCTGTGGATCACAAATAAATCTACACAGTATAAAAACCATTTTTGTTTATTTTCTAAAGCAATAGTGAAAACGTTTGGTGTTATAATTTAGTGACTTTATGGATAATATACACGTTCATCTTTGATTATTTTTTATCATTAGAATATCTGTGGAACACAAATAAATCTTCACAGTATAAAAACCATTTTTGTTTTTTTTCTAAAGCAATAGTTAAAACGTTTGGTGTTAGAATTTAGTGACTTTATGGATAATATACACGTTCATCTTTGATTATTTTTTATTATTAGAATATCTGTGGAACACAAATAAATCTTCACAGTATAAAAACCATTTTTGTTTTTTTTTCTAAAGCAATAGTTAAAACGTTTGGTGTTAGAATTTAGTGACTTTATGGATAATATACACGTTCATCTTTGATTATTTTTGATCATTTAAATATCTATGTGATCACAAATAAATCTTCACAATATGGAAACTGTTTTTATTTATTTTCTAATGCAATAATTATAACATTTGGCGTGTCATTGTGGATAATACGAGTATACACATTCATCTTTGATTATTTTTACTAATTTGAATATCAGTAGGATCACAAAAAATCTTAACATATTATTTTATATATTGTTTATAGTTAAGGAATTAACGTTGTGGAGGTTTAAAGACATTGTAATTTATTTTATCAAACACTGTTTATTCCACTTTTTTGTAATGGTATAACCCTACCGGTTTCAAGGCTTTCACCTCTTCTTGTTTGTGCTCCCCTGAAGATGAGGGGAAAGTCTTGAAACCGGTAGGATTATACCGTTACAAAAAGTGGAATAAACAGTGTTTGATAAAATAAATTACAAATAAATCTTAACAATATGAACACTGATTTTCCATATTTCATAACGCAATATATAAAACATTCAGTGTCTTTATGGGTAATTTAAATCTTTCATTGTTTTTATCATTTGAATATCTGTAGGATCGCAAATAAATCTAAACAATATGAAAAACTGTTCCAACGCAATAATTAAAACGTTCAGTGTTATAATTCAGTGCCTTTATGGATAATATAAATCTTTGATTATTTTTTATCTGAAGTATCACAAATAAATCGACACGATATGAAAAACTGTTCCTACGCAATAATTAAAACGTTCAGTGTTATAATTCAGTGTCTTTATGGATAATATAAATCTTTGATTATTTTTTATCTGAAGTATCACAAATAAATCGACACAATATGAAAAACTGTTCCTACGCAATAATTAAAACGTTCAGTGTTATAATTCAGTGTCTTTATGGATAATATAAATCTTTGATTATTTTTTTATCTGAAGTATCACAAATAAATCGACACAATATGAAAAACGATTCCAACGCAATAATTAAAACATTCAGTGTTATAGTTCAGTGTCTTTATGGATAATATAAATCTTTGATTATTTTTTATCTGAAGTGTCACAAATAAATCTACACAATATGAAAAACTGTTCCTACGCAATAATTAAAACGTTCAGTGTTATAATTCAGTGTCTTTATGGATAATATAAATCTTTGAGTATTTTTTATCTTAAGTATCACAAATCAATTGACACAATATGAAAAACTGTTCCAACGCAATAATTAAAACATTCAGTGTCTTTATGGATAATATAAATCTTTGATTGTTTTTTATCTGAATTATCACAAATACGAGTAAATCGACACAACATGAAAAACTGTTCCAACGCAATAATTAAAACATTCAGTGTAATAATTCAGTGTCTTTATGGATAATATAAATCTTTGATTATTTTTTATCTGAAGTGTCACAAATAAATCTACACAATATGAAAAACTGTTCCTACGCAATAATTAAAACGTTCAGTGTTATAATTCAGTGTCTTTATGGATAATATAAATCTTTGAGTATTTTTTATCTTAAGTATCACAAATCAATTGACACAATATGAAAAACTGTTCCAACGCAATAATTAAAACATTCAGTGTCTTTATGGATAATATAAATCTTTGATTGTTTTTTATCTGAATTATCACAAATACGAGTAAATCGACACAACATGAAAAACTGTTCCAACGCAATAATTAAAACATCCAGTGTTATAATTCAGTGTCTTTATGGATAATATAAATCTTTGATTATTTTTTTATCTGAAGTATCACAAATAAATCTACACAATATGAAACACTGTTCCAACGCAATAATTAAAACGTTTGGTGTTATAATTGAGTATCATTATGGATGACATATGCCGTCTTGGTCTTGGGCCGCAACACGTGAGAAACTAATGATATGCGCGAAGCTTAAGCATTTTCATAATGTATAATTATTGCTGCTCATTGCAATATATTGGCTTATCGCACAATAATAAGCCCAATTGGTGTCTATAAATCTAGTTAATGTGAAAATTATACTGAAAACTAGCTTTTTGAACGGTCAGACGTTTGCAATACGAAAACATGCGAAATAAAATCGTTAAATAATACAAATAATAAAAATAAATATTTCTATCAAACGAATTACAAAATAAGAAAGATAGGAAGATGCTGTCCTCAGTTAGATACAGGCAAAAGCCTAGTTTACTGGGGACACGACAAATGAAAGGCAACAAACACAGTTTCATACAAGTTGTGTCCACATTAAATTACCTGTTGTGTTTTCATAAATTATGTATTTATGAAATATCTTGTCATGTACCTATATAAATTAATAAATTAATTTCGAGCAGCTACTTATTGATAAAATATTCTGTCTTCTCGTTAGGCTTGCTGATGGGTAATAGTCATATCTCATCTTTTGTAATTAATTACTGATTAACTTTTTTTAACATACTACAATAATTGTAAGTTAATTTTTTATAAACCTCAATTGACAAATTTAAGCCTTTTTGTGCGCCTTAAAATGCTAACGCTTGTGTTCAATCTATAAAATAGGTTTTACAAACATGCCATCACGCTGTTTCCCTGTTGGGGTAGGCAGAGAGCACAGAGCGCCACACCTTCCACCTCTTCTAAATCCATACATAATCTTATATAACTCCTACGATTTCTCTATCTTTTACATTTCCTTCTTTCAAAATATTGTTCACTTAATCCAACCACTTTTTTATTATTCTTCTTCTACCACGCCTTTCCTTTGCATTTATACTGTATATTTATTTTGTTAGCATTTTTTCATTCATTCATTCTGCATATTCGAGTAAGCTTCATATAATTTAATGCATCGGCCTTAGGTTCACATTCATACATAATCTCTTCATATCGTATTATATCATACACTTTCACCCCAGTTCAGTTCAGTTCGATCCCACCACCTCCTCACGCTGTTGCGGGGGACAAAATAAGTCCCCATCTAGCGCGATCTACACTAAAAAATCTAATTCTTCTCTATTTTTTATGAACGCGAGGTCACATAGTGACGAAGAAAGAACTGTCCATAGATGCTCCTCCGGTGGCGACACACCATAATATGAAAATAATAGTAGCGACGACGGACTTAAGGTCCGACGTCACGGGGAAAGAAAATTGACTGTAGGCATCGTACAAGTTTAATCGATATACAGTGTAACATTGTCAACCCATATATTATTCTTAATACACGTATTTATTTGGCTCCTTTAAATATTTTTCTGCGTCCTCGTTTCATTCCCATACATAAAAATAATTGTTAGAATACTGTTGGGGGCAATCCTCTTAGCACAAGATGGGTTTAAAAATTGATCAAAAAATAATTAGTACGGTCTGCGGTTTGCAGCCCGGCGACCCCGCCCGAGACCCACGAGCCATGACGTCACCAATCACCACCTCACACCTCGTTCATGGTAATTACTGCTGTTTACCGGCAGGCGCTAATTTATTGAACTAGTCCTCCTCCAGTGCATATATCTTTATGCACTTGCATCCGTCATCTTGCAGTATGCAGTGTTCCCTGTAAGCTGCGCGGCTGCCAGACCGTGATTTATTTATTTATTAAAAATATAAACGTCCCTTAAGTGTCCTTTACATATCGCAATCAAAAGATAACTTATCAAAATCTTATAATTTAGAATACTTACATATATCTTTCAAAATATGGTGCATAGACATACCAATATACAGCAAAAAAGTTAAAAAAAAACATAAATACAATCAATACAGGACTTATAAAATATAACGTATAACTTGAAAAATAATAAACATACTATAATCTCTTTCAAGGGGTTATTATAGGACAAATTACAAACGAATACTTAGGATAAAATGGAATAACTAATCTCCCAGTTAAGGTCTAAGATTAAAGAAATACTGGAGAATAACTCTTCCGAACTCAACAACATCCACATTCAAAATATCCTCCAAACCAAATATCGAGTTTCCCAATTGTTTCATCCTCTTCGTGCTGTTATGCTCCAGTTAGATAGGTTCTTTATTTCCTCAACTGGGATAACGGCAAGCGACTGTGAGCACTTACTTATTTATATTTTGTCTTCGAAACTTGAGTCTTGAATCTTTTAGGTTCTGCAGGATGTTTCCAAATCAAACTCAGGTGGTTGATCGTACTGTTTTATTTAAGAATAATACAATTTACTTCAAGCCTTTATTAATAAATGAAACGGTTTTTAATCATGGTCGAGTTTATACACTCCTAAAATTTGTTTATTAATATTTGTTATGAGAAAATTGGATTAAGTAACATATGCGCATTAACCCAGCAAGCGTGAATTCCTTAATGATGAATCATGGGAGAACGCTTATGAAAACAGTCTCACGCTTCATTGCGTAAACATTCACACGATCTATAACAGTCTCATCCCCATTTTTACTTTGATCTTTTAAAACTGACCCCATTGATCATTTAACCTGCATCCTTGGTCAAAGCCATCAATTACATTATTTATATCAAGAAGCACTCTTAATTTCTAGTCAGTAATATAAAGTGTTTCATTCCTGATTTTCTTTTCTTCTCCACCATCTCTTCTTTTTCATTTGATTGATAATATCTCACTTTTACTTTCCTATGTATAATATCATATATTGTTCATGAAGAGGAACAATCATTCCAATATCTTTTGCGACCATATAAATTCCTTTATTTGCGTTTGTCTAGTTGATTGGAAGATATAGCCGCCTGGCAATAAGCTCGGCAGATTGTTTTTACAATGAAGTGTTAAATAAATACCTTTGCTGTACTTTCCTTTTATTCAATCATAAATTTTGTCTTTGATGCGTTCATTCTCGAACCTCTCTGATCACAAGCCGTGTCAACCCTTTTCAGTAACACGTGTATGTTATACTGCATCCGCAACAATTATAGACTGTTATCAACAAGAACAGTTTCCGCATAACGAATATTATTATTTATCAATATCTGTGTAGTTGCTAGGAAAATATGGATAGCTTCATTTTGGTTTCCAAAGAAGTTATCTTTGTTTGATTTGAACAAACTCAATTGAGTTCTGATTAAATTAATTATGAGAATTTCACCCGCTTGTAACTAGTTGAATGACGATCGATCTTGATTTATAACAATTAGTGAAGTATTGAGAAAACAAACGGCCAATCGAGGAATTACCATCGATATCCGTATTAGTCAAATATTAATTGTTGCACGGGTTTTGAAATGCCATTATAACATCATGTTAGTGTATTTACAGACGCAGGTAATACGTGTCACAGTTTTTTTTTCCTTTGTTACTTTGAAAAACAAGAAGAAACCTTTTAGTTTAGTTTCTTTTAAATATCTACATACTTTGTATGTTGGTAGCCGTGGTCCAACGGTTGGCATTCACATTAAGCAAGCGAGCCTGTGTTCGATTCCTAGTGAATTCACTTCCGGGCAAGGTTTTCCTTTTTTTTTATTTACCACTCTGCACGAATTTCTTCTGTTACACAACATGGGTCTCACATTTGTACTAAATAAATAAATATAGGTTTATTAATAGAAACATAATATGTACATATATAAATACATTAAGAAATCACACATACATATATCTCAAGATAAATAACATAAAATAAATTTAATAGAGAAGCTATCAAAATCTGTGAGCTCATCTTATAATATCCCCCGGTCGAGACACCCCACCAATATAGGACGAACCTAGCCGCGAGGATATCAAATATTTTTCAGCCCACATGTTTGTTTTGTTAAGCTTTCTTCGTCTTACTCAACATATTAGCCTTTACACTCATCCCTAATCACTTCATTCCGTATTCTGCCATAGATTGTCACTCCATGAATTCTTCTCAGTACACGCATTTCTGCAGCATTGATTCGGCTCCTTTCATTCTTTGTTCACGTCCACGTTTCCCTTCTTCAAATAAAAGTTGGTAATAAATTACTGTAATGGGATAATGTATGACGTGTTTTTAAACCCAAAACAAATTAGTGAAGTTTTATTGTCATTTCCAATGAACTAAAAAAAATCATTTTGTATGTTGGATATTTTTAGCGTATACATTTGTCCAATCAAATAATGTAGACAATCTCTTAAAACATTACATATATGTGTTATTTTTTCATTATCGTGTCCATTTTAAGCATCATTTAATCGTGTTCTAACGAGGCTACTTAAATCATTGTGTTTCCGCAAATTAAACAGATATACAAAATAAATAACAAATACTGACATACTCGGAAATAAACCGATGAACTTTTGAATTTTAATTAAAATCCGTTTTTGCAGTTTGCATATTTCATTATCGCGATACACTTTCAGATTGTTTATTTTATGCAGTGAAGATAATTAAGGTGCCTGTCACGACTGTCATATAACTAAAATGGATGAGATATGATACGATATATTTAAACATAGGACAGAAACGATAAAAGGACTAACAACGTTGAGAGGTGTTTATAGTTCTCATTTAGATCTGCTCACAAATGGTTCGTTTTAATAACAGTGTCATCAAAACAGACCTTCGTTTGCGAATAACAAATAAATTAACAGTTTACGTCAAGTGTGAGATATTTTAATTTAAAAAAGGTGTTCAATTGAAGATAAAAAAATATGGAATCACCAGAATCTCCGGGAACGAGAGAGGAAACTCAACTTATTACCGATACTGATAGATCCTTTGGGAAAGATGTTAGGATCGTACAAAATGGTTCACTTTCACCTCGAGCTCACACTCCAAACGGAAAAAGGTACTTGTATTTTAGTATTTATCCTTTTTAGAAAACCTTTTTTTAACACTTGCCATCCTGTGATGGACAGCGAGTAGCCAAGACTTATATTTTATTTGATCATTCGACGTTTTAACACATAATAAAATGATTTTTATAGCTAATTGCACAAAATAACCTAGCAGATTTTGCATAATTTTAATTTAAAATATAATTTTTTTACTGGACGCTTAGCTTCCAGCACCGTGGTTGGGGGAATTTTTTAGCACAGTAAGGCAAGTGTTAATATATGTGTCAACTTTTTTAGTTTTTTTATCTACTAAGAATTAATTTTATTTCAACTTACACTGTCAATGAGGCACTGAAAGTTAATTACGTGTAATTTGTTTAACTAAACTTTGGTTGTTTTAAAAATTGAGGTTCTACGCATTGTATTATGAACGCATCTTGGTATAGAACTATTTTATTTTACTTGAATTAAGGGGTTGCCCCTTATAACGACTATCAGGATTTGTAGTAAGAAAGAAGCTAAAGAAAATAAATTATGTATAAATAATTGTTTTATCTTATGTGCCGTAGATACAACTTCATAAGTCAATAAATTGGCAATAAAAATATTTTTTATGTTTTATGACGTGTGTGTTACCGTGCTTTGTTATACTGAACTCGGGAGATAGAAGTAATAAAATGTACAGAAAATATTATTTTTTAATTAAAAAATTATGAACCTAGAGCCATATATAAATACATATACTTAAAATAATGCATTTTTTTCATAACGATATAAAGAAAAAAACGAATTAGAACTGAAAATAATAATAAATTATGAATAAAACCGTTAAATGTTATATACGGAAATTAAATTAAATGGAAAAATTTACAAAATCTAAACTAATTCTTGCATACATTTACGAGTATGTCGCATACTTGTGTCTAGAGATACACGTATAGATGAGTTGTTCGCTTTTTTAGATCATTTTCACATTTTTTCAATTTTATTTTTGTTAAGTATTGTAAGTTTGTTCTTGAAATAGTAAAAATGCGTAATTGAGTTATTGTATTGTAGTATTATTGAATTATTTCTATCTGGTTGAAACAATGAGTTAATATGTTATCCATTGTTTTATTTAGGCAATATTTTAATAATTTTCTACTTTTGACAGTGCTTTGAAAGATCTTAATATAGTCGAGCAATTTATTCACAAATAATTCACAAAATTTATTTTCACTTTTCTCGATAAACGTTGCGCTTTGGTTATAAATATTCTAATTTTCATTAAATGAATTGTAGTTAAAATATTTAAGGATATGCGAAGAAATGTATAAATAAATAATAATAAAATCAAGTAGCAATTCTATAAAATAATGCAATAAATCCTCGTTTATTATCACAATTTGCTGTATAGAGTAGAGTATACAAGATATTCTACGAAATATTTTTTTTCTTTAATTGTGATTTAAGCTATATGCATTTTAAAAGAATGTTCCTTATATACATCTTTATTTTCAAATGTGTTCATTTAATGATTTATGATTGCTTATTATGTGTACATAACAAGGAAAAAAATAAGTCCAAAAATATTTCAGTTAGTATTATTAAATTAGATGCTGTGCAAATTCTAGTATGGATATTATATTCATTTTAATTTGTTCGAACAAGGAAAGAAACGTAGAACCTTAAATCATTTCAGAGCCTACAGTAGGCAATGGAAAATATAAATATAAACCACCCTAAAAAAATGACAATCTTCATTGGATTTCAGATATTTTTTGTACCAATATAGGACATTGTTTCCCCAGTAGGCACATCGTCTCTTGCCCACTCAGCATCAATTCCGTCCAACAGTATTTTTATTTCGTTTTCCAATCTGCAAGGTAGTTTCATGATAGTCTTCATGATACAGTTGCAATTTTAAAACTTGATTTGCATTTTTTTTTAAATATTTTCGTTACATTTTGCTGTTGCAGAAATCGCCCCCACCGATCAGGGGGCGCACGCAAAGCACGACGGCGAGCGGTACACAAAAATGGGGAGTGCAACGTACAGCAATCCCGGATATCCCGGAGGAGGCTGCGCTTCCTGCAGGACATCTTCACCACACTGGTCGATACCCAGTGGCGTTGGACCCTAATGGTCTTCACGCTCAGTTTCATCCTATCATGGCTCGGCTTCGCCGCGCTCTGGTGGCTCATCGCCTTCACGCACGGCGACCTGGAGCCCGCCCATCTGCCCGACAATCAAGAAGAGGCCAACTGGAAGCCATGCATGTCAAACATCAACAATTTTGCCTCATGTTTCCTCTTCAGCATTGAGACCCAACACACCATAGGTTATGGTTCCCGATTAACCACAGAGGAATGTCCCGAAGCCATCTTTGTTATGTGTATCCAAAGCATATTCGGTGTTATGATGCAAGCGTTTATGGTCGGTATTGTGTTCGCTAAAATGACTCGCCCAAAGCACAGAACGCAAACTCTACTATTCTCGAAATACGCGCTAGTCTGTCAAAGAGATGGGGAACTTTGCCTCATGTTCCGAGTGGGCGACATGAGGAAGTCCCACATAATCGGAGCCAGCATCCGAGCGCAATTCATCAAAAGCAAAATGACGAAGGAAGGAGAATACATCAGTCAGTACCAAACTGAGCTAGAAGTCACCGCTGACGGCTGTGATTCGGATTTATTCTTCATTTGGCCTTTGACAGTTGTCCATAAGATAAACAGTAACAGCCCACTTTACATATACTCCGCTGGCGACATGCTTCAAGATCGATTTGAAATTGTCGTTATATTAGAGGGAACCATTGAATCGACTGGACAAACGACACAAGCCAGATCTAGTTACATAACTAGCGAGATCCTGTGGGGACACAGGTTTGATCCCATTGTGTCGTATAACAAAGAAAGACAAGGGTATGAAGTGGACTATTCGAAATTTGACGAAACGACACAAGTAGACACTCCGCTATGCTCTGGAAAGGACCTGACGGAGTTCTACAAATTTCAAGATGACTATCGAAGTATTGGTCAGTATAGATTTATTTTTAATTTTGGAGAAATGGGTTATTAAGTACAATTGGATGTATTTACATGTATAAAATTTACAGTTCAAAAACCATCACTTTATTAGACTATTGAAATTTTACTCGTAGATTACCATACCTCATTTATATCCATTAATATGCTATATATCGGTGGCAGTGGTCTAACGGTTAGCATTCACGCTAAGCAAGCGGGCGCCCCAGGTTCAATTTTTTTGCGAATTCACTCTTAGACTGTTTTCTGGAGCTTATGTGTTTCTGGAGCTTATGTGATCTCAAATTCTTATAACGCTACTAAGTAAAAAAAAAATCCGCCTTTTAAAAGGCTGTATCAGATAAAATCTGCCGGTCGTCTTGGAGTTTTCATATCTTCTATTTTTTTTGTGTTTCATAAAAAATCAAATTCACTTTTTCAGGCATGTAAAAAGCTTAATTTACATTCTTGACATTATTTGAATAAAATTATCATTAACCTCTTAGTTAAAAAATGATCATGTTTTCATTGAAATCACAGTTTCAATATTCACACTCTTTATTATAAGGGTGTCTCTTTTAAGCTGTATTGTTTTATATATAAAACAAATATTAAAAAAATATAATAAGGAACTCTTAAATTGTATCAAAGGGAATTTGGTGATTGGTGCTTATCACTCATATAATATTTCAGCTTGTTATAAAATAGTGTTCCCATTCAACCTAAAAGCAGCAATCCAAAGACTGTTTTTGACCTGAATTAAATCCAATTGCAGCACTCAATTAATTATCTCCAACAGTGGAAAAGGTACTCCTCAAATCACTGACAGAAGATCTACTGCGCAGTAAAATGCGCAAGTATAAATTGACTATTAGAAAAAAACCTCGTATATATCTCTCTCTCAATTAATTATCAAAAGATCTACTTTACAATCTGACTTTACACACCCTTAAATAATCAATATTCAAGCCTAGTCGTACCTCAGGCTTGCGTCGGTCAGGTCACGATTGACATAAAGGAAACACATGAGCAGTTTGAAGAGTGACCGCGATCAACTGAGTCCAACCTAAAGAATTAATTTGATCATAGAGAGTTTTCAAACCTAATGGGACCGTTTTATGTAAACTTGATCAACATTAAGATAAACTTAAAGTCGAAGACATCCTCTGTAGCCTAGTTGATAAGACGATTGTCATCCATCCGGAGATTTTGGGTTTGATTCTCTATGGTACCTCAAAAAATTTAAAAAATTGTCCATGTGTGGTTTAAGAGTTCGTCTGGTAATAATATTCGCACACATCCAGTGTGTGCGAGTATTGTTTATAAATGTGTGATAGTGACGAACTCTGAGTTACGTGCCTATTCCAGTTACTCTTAACCCGAAGGCTAGGTTATTGAGGCCGAAGACAATATGTCTGCATCACCAATTCAAAAAGCGGTACCATACAAATAAAAAAAAATTTTAAAAGAGTTTCATTATTTCTGTTTGATATGTTGGTATTTCTTGCTTCATATTTAAATATTTAATTTATCATTTCTTGAATGCTTTGCTTTATTACTGCTTTATGTGACATGTTGTGATTGCCCTATATCTAGATCATGGTGAATCCGTTTCATTGCGGAGAGCACCGCCACTAGCGACTACAGCCGATATCATTCCTTCACCACAACTCGAAACATCCATCACCATTTGACCTGCAGCTCTTCCTCTACCAGAAGACCGTGGGTCTCGACAGAAGGGTGACGAAGTAACCACCGAACAAATAGCATATCGAGAGACTTGTTTGTGATATTATTTTATCGTGAACTGAAAGACAAGAATCGTGGAATCATTCAATTAATCTAAAAGTTATACAACAACCAATGAAATCCTCATTAATTATTTTTGTGTGATATTTAATTTGTGTCGTCCTTTTTTGTTTAAGTCGTTTTTGGGTGGGTAAAACTATAATGTTACATTTGTATTATTAAAATTTGAGTACTTGCTAAATATATAGGAGCATTTCTTACATTAATTTCAACAAAAAGTATACATTTACGAACAGGCATCGAACGAACGAATCTCTTCAGCATCCTTGAATAAGGAGACTATTTATGAACATATGAGAATCAAACTAATTATTTGTCCATATGAAATTAAAAGTTTGTAATTTGATTTACTTTTATACCAAAGTAGAAATCAAAAAATTTAATTATGTAATTTGATGAACTTTATACCAAAGTATGTGTAGAAGTTTTTGATACGATTTATATGCACTGACCTACTCACATTAGAAAAGAGCCAAGGGTTTTCCACTTATTTTTCTATAGAATTAGGATACTTTGATTTTTTCTATTTTCTTTTATTGCATTTATTATCATCACTACACAATATAATACATACTTTTATATTTTGTTTCAAATAAATATATTGATTGTGTTTTAATTAAAAAGAATATATTCATTATATTTTTATTTTTATGTTTTAAAATAAAAAAGAAATTAATTCTCTAAGTTTTCATAAAATAGGCAATTTACAATTTCTCTATGTTAAAATAAAAAATAAAAAAAATCGTAAAATTATAAATACAAATAATTTTATATAAAAAGAGTAGAAATCTGTGGCGTTATGGCAGAAGTTGATATGTCCGTTTTTTTGTCATTTTGTGTTTATTCTCCTAATTTATAGAAAATATTTCTCAGCATGTTGTGGCAAAATTTGGTGCATCAGTCATTATCCAAACAAATTAATTTGTACTGATTTTGACAGCTTATCAAAGTCAATATTGCTTCTCCTGTAAACTAAGATAAAACGGACATATCAACTTCTGCCATAATGCCACAGAAATATAACCAGAAAACATAAAAAGATTAAATACACTTAATAAAGATGATGGCTAGAAAGTGTAACGAGAAGGAAGAATTCTTTATAGTTCTGTCAATAACAAAGTAATGACTTCCGTAGCCTAAATGGTAAAATGCTTATCTTCCTGTGAGGTTTATTCCCATTGGTAACTAAATTAAAATTAAAAATGGTTCCAATCAGGTTTTCCCTGGAAGCTTCTTTAACATATTCCTGGTCAGTTGAAATAGATTGCCTCATGGCAATAAATCCCCCAGGTTGTATAATCCAATACTATACAATTTTACTGAAGAAATATTATATAAGCAAATATAACCTTCAATTCACATATGCTCACAAATAGTCCACAAACTTTTATTAAGTATTTGCTCATTACTGCGTTATCAACTCGTACAAATGCTCGTAAATGCTACTACTGTACAATAATATCTTAAATATGATAACTGATATGCATAATGGCTCCTGTATAAATTAGCAAGCAACAAATTTTGTTATGGGTATAATTTTTGATAGGTTATCCAACGCCGCAATCGTCCGTGTTCCGAAGGAAAATTCCTGGATACACTGATGTTATCCCACAAGACATCCATTCCTCATCATCATCATCATCACTACACAAAGTTGCAGAGGAGAAGAAAGAGACATTAATTGTAAGTGATCTGGATCAAAGTGAAGAACCTGAACAGAAACATGAGATTATTGATATGGAAAAGACAGAAATTGATGTTACGGTTGAAAAAAATGACAATTCTAGTGACTTATGTGATTAAAAAACGTGATATATATACACTGTAAATCCAGTTACACTATTAAGAAAAACAGTTTATATTTAAGATCGAATTTACTCATTTAAGTATTTTAAATACTTGCAAATGTTCTAAGATATATTAAGTCCCATTCTTAGATATTAAGATTCTAGCCTAGGAAAATTCTCGAATTTTTAAGACAATAACCCCATGCGACATGACATTATGCTGGTGTAGTAAGATTCAGATGAATTCAAGGAATCTTCAAAAGTCACGTGCAATAAGCCCCAAAGTTCTTAGTAATTGTGTATTTCTATATGATTGGATTTTCATTCATTTGTAATGTTTTTTGTATTCAATATATATGAGTAATACTAAAAACACTCTTAAAATCATATTTCAACACATATTTTTTTATAAAAAAACATAGTGGTTAATCCAGATAAATTAATGTAACTTGTGATTTGGTGATGACACATTTTTGTGACCAATTATTACTCTAGGAAACTTAAATCTATCAAATATTATTTATTTTACTAAAACTGTGAAAATGTGGGTTATTTCATTCAGTCAGTAGTGGCCTAGTACCACATTTTCTGATCTATGTATCTATATTATTGTTATGGCATGTAAAAAACACTATGAATCATTGTTTCAATTCTAGAGCCTCATAGTTACGAGATATAATGAATATCAAAGCTATGTAAGCCCTTTGAAACCATTAAAAACTGCTTAGACTCAATTTTTGTTTTGTTTTCATCCAATGAAGAAAATTCTTAACAAACAAATTATTACATGTGTGTTTTGATGGTTGCTACTAGAAGATATTGTTAACAAATTTTAAAAGTTCGAGAATTTACCAGTAAACTTTTCACTCAGATTGACTGGTATTTATTACAGAAAATTGAAGGAGATAATATAAAGAGATAATATACCAAAAAAGTTTTTTTGAAGATATTTAATCAAATTTTTACAATGAGGAATAAAAAAAAAACCAATTATATAACTTTAGTAAAAGTACCAATAGAGCGATTTATTTATTGCACCCAAGTATGCTGTGTTTTACTGTTGTTTATTTGGTCAATGAAATAATCAGCAGTAGAGAGAGGAGAAAAACACTGGCATGAAGGCGTAGAAACTTCTTTGTTTCCATAATAATGTCCATTATGGTAAAGAATCGATATTTTTATTAATTTATCTAAACTTTGTTGCTTTATATGACCCGTCTATTAACTCCTTTAAACTGGATTTCCACTTGACTACGATCATTCCGAGAGCTTGATTTCGAGAATTTTACAACAATCAACAAAAAAAGATGCAGGCACAAAAGTTAACTATTTAACTTGTCATACTCTCAAAAATTTGTATATAAGCCCTATTAACCTGTGGGCATGCTACAATAAGTCTACCGTCAACCTAAAGTCAGCTCGTTGGTAGACCGCAATCAAGTGGGTAACCAGTTTTAATATTTTACATTTCGAACCAGTCACCTGTGTATTGCCAGTAACCTGAAATTGTCACTTTTGAAAAAAAAATAATTTAATTTTATAATACAAAATTCATCTGACATACGTAGTATGTTTACATGTGCAAATATACATACTTATAGATATTTATGTTTTACAATAAAGATAAATTGGCGTACTCTCTATATCTCAATTTGACCTCATTAAATGTTTATTATCAATTTGTAAATTGTTTTAAAATTTACTTGTTATATTCACGCATGCATCGTAAGTATTCATTTTAATGGTCATAGGTTTAAATGATTTAATTAATCTACTTATCAAAATAAACATATTGAATTAAAGCTACAAATTTTCAAAAGTTTAACAATATTTAGTGTTGTAAATGGCTAAAAAACCATTTTTGCTTTTAGAAACATAGTTTTTTTTGTAATATCTTGTCTTTCTATTAAAGTTATTTTAAATAAGTCGAATAGTAGTTTAAGGATCCCTTATGAATGAAGGGTATAAGTGAGTTAACAAGTGATTAAATGAAGGCACTGTCATATATTTGTATCAATATCAAAGCGATTTGTTATGGTATAAAAAAAAGTTCAAAAATTCTAGGATGAGTCCTGTGACAGCTTACAAATTTGCCCCAATACAACCTTGTAACGATGTTCAGTAATTTTAATTATTTTATCAAGTTTAATATAAGCCTCAATTCTAATAAATAGCAAGTTATTTAGGTAAATACATTACATAAGGTTGTATTGGGGCAAATTTGTGAGCTGTCACAGGACTCATCCTAGAATTTCCGAACTATAGTAATAAATACAACCCATAGTAGGTGGTCGTATATTAAGGATATAACATTAGGAAATTTATGTTTGTGCCAACTTCATCTTAGTTGGCTTTATATCAACATTAAAGTCAAGTATGAATTTGACCTGAATGTTTGGTTAATGCGGTGACAAGGGACCAATTTTTTGTAATTTAATCATATCTACAAAATTGATCAGCTTAAAAAAATTACCCAGTTCCCGCTTGGGTATATCAGACTACTAATGTAGAATTGAAGTTTCAAGCTATAACACTTTGGAAAAGTGAACTCCATTTTGCTAATTTTATTTAGCTCTGAACAAATTTTTTTATCTACTGATTTTTAGTAGGCCATTTGACGATTCATATCTCAACAGATATATGTTGTGTTATTAAAAATTCAAGTTTTAAACTCATTTTATATTCAACCTTATTTTTTATTTAACTTTATATTTCTGTATATTTAATAATGAAAAATGTAAAATGTTGTTTATGATATAATTGCAAATTAAACATTAGATGTCTATTGACACTTATTAAAATAAATAATTTGGTCCAAATTGATGCTAAAAAATGCATATAAATTACAGCTTTAATCCGTCATCATTGAAATTATTCTTCAATAATTGAAGAAATTCAAGTACCAAAACTATAATAATATTTTTTAAACAATTTAGTTCAATTATTTTTAAAGAAACATCTCTAGACTTCAGATTATGTAAGTATAAACAAAATAATATGTAAATATTGATACTTCATTAATATGAAAGGGCACTATATTAAACAATAATTTATCTATTGTTCTTTCCACTCATTTCCCAGACTCGATAATAGTTTTATCACAAATACACTTTTCAAAATAATTCAGGTTAAATTAAAAATAATTCAGGTTACATTCATCAAATCCACTATTTTGTTATTTTTTATTAATGTAGAGGATCCATGAATTTAAAATATCCAGAATGATGTTTCACATACGGAAAGTTAAGAAAATAAGATAAATTGTAAAACAAGACTATTAAATTTCAAATGATATTTTAGTATTAAAAAATATGACTTGTTTCAAATGTATATGTATTTTAGCAATAGCTGGATTAAAAGGAGTAACAATCTTTCACTATTAAAAAGTTATCAATTTCTAGTTCAAACATATACATATCTTTCTTTCTTCTTGCAGTAGATTGTTGATCTATTTCTTTTATCTGCATTATGCCTGAGATGTGAATTGCCAGTAATGTCTCCATCTTTTTGAGGGTCTGTCTGAAAGTTGAATTCCAATAAGGTAGCCATGAGAACAACACAGGGAATCCGGCTCTTATCCATTCTTTGAACATCATCCCACTAGTAATGTTTTCCCTATCTTACGATGTGTTCAGTTTATGTAAAAACACATTTTTCTTATTTCTGTGTTTCTTTTTCTGTCTCTTGAATGTTTTTCCAGTTATACATCACAAAGACTTCATTTCTGCACAAGTGATTTTATGAAAAAAAAATCGGCTTTTATCAACCATGCATTAAAGGCACGATATATTCAATATATATTTATCTTTTAACCAAAAATCGGCTTGTATCAACCATGCATTAAAGACACGATATATTCAATATATATTTATCTTTTAACCAAAAATCGGCTTGTATCAACCATGCATTAAACACGATATATTCAATATATATTTATCTTTTAACCAAAAATGGCAGCTTTGATGTATTTTTACTTATTTAATTATTTTATTTGTATCTTATTCGTCTGTAACATTTTACGATCTAAATGTAACATAAAAAACTATTAGGTGTAATTTTTCTTCAGGACAATGAAATACTCGCCTTGAAATAATGTTCATTTTGACTGGATGCATATAAACATCATAAAATTTTATATTGTATTGTACTTTAAAAAAAGTATCTATTTGTTTATTTTCCTGTAACATAATCTACAAAATGGATTTTCACACTTTTCTAACTCAATTTCATGAATAAGTTTTTTAAATCAAATTTATTATTGAATACTTTTCTAAATTTCCTTAAAATCCCTATTTGAAAATAAATAAATCTCATCATGCCATCATTGATTTCATTGCGGACAAAAAATTATTGAAAAATGTGACAACACTCATTGATTGCATATTGCTCCATCTATTGATGAAAGTTGCAAGAAAAATATCATAGTTTTTAGCAATACAAAATTTAATAAATAATACTCCGCGGGAAAAAAATAGGAGTTAAAAAAATTATAAAACCTGGATCGGGAGCAACTGAACCCATGTATCTTATAATTGAGTATAACTCTCAATGCAACAATAATATGACTATAAAAGAGGTTGATGGCATATATCAATCTAGATATACGGGGGTGTGGGCTGAAAGCTTGCCAATGTCCTTGCGGTAGGGCTCGCTCTACGTTGGTAGAGTGTATCTTGGCCGGGTGAATGTTTGTGGGATGAGCCCGGACCTTTTAATGTCTTCTCTCTTCAATGTATTATATTTTTCTGCCATCAATTTATTTTCTGTTTTTTTTTCTCTTCTTCTTATTCTACATGTGCAAGGGTGTGGGCTGAAAAATATCTGGTGTCCCCATGGCTGGGCTTGCCCTATATTGGTGGGGCGTATCTTGGCCGGGGGGATGTTATTAGATGAACCCAGACCTTTTGATAGCTTCTGTCTTTAATGTATTCTCTGCAATTTATGTGTTCTTGAAGTATATTTAAATGTATTATGTGCATACTATGTTGCTATCAATAAACCTATATTTATTTATTTAAATATAAAAAAGGGTTAATTTAAAGCCAAGATTGACAGTGCAGTAATTATTTATAGCTCAGGGGTTAATACAACCTTCTTGTTTTCAGTAACATTGAGGTGAGGCATTTGAGGTAGTATTTTATTCATTATTCCATCGAGTTGAAGATGTTTTTAAAATTCCAATTGAATAATTAATTAACCATTTTCCTATTCAGTTGGAAATGAACTATTTTAAAATTCCAAATTGGTTGGTTAAGTACTAATCAAAATTTCTAACTGGATTGGAAATTTCAATAATGTATCGTATAAATAATCAATTGAGTTTACTTGTTATTTTTTATTTCAACTTCGATGTATTCGCTATTCCAAATCAATTGATTTTATTCATATTTAATATTAATCAACAAAAGCAACTCAGAATGAATGACACTATTGTAAAGACCTTATTATGTCGGATAAGTACAAATCAAAACTTCTAATTTAGTTGGATGTATACCTTTTAGATGTATTAACTTAATTGAGTTGACTCATTAATATTAATTAACAACAAAAAAACTCAGTTGGAAAAATACTATTAAATAGATCCAACTGAGTTGTATAATCATTTATTTGTTAATGTACTATTTTCCAAAACAGTATTTTGATTATGTTTAATAATGATTATATTTAAATATATGTAATCAACTTTTCACAGGTATTTCAGTATCCTCGAACAAGTATTATTTATTTCTTTTAAGTTTTATTTTATTTCCCTTTGTGAAAACTTGCCATGTACTTTATAATGATTGATGCTATTTAGATATTGTATCGATAGTTGAAGCTATTTTATTATAAACTATTTTTAAACTGACACTAAGTGCCATGGAAGTGTTCTATCCATCAGCAATAATAATTCCCTTTGATATTATACTATAGGTATAACAATACGATTTTAAGATCAAATAGTTTTAAACAAATCGAACTAGATGTAAGAAATCATAATAAAACTTAGTTTAAGAAAAACGATTTCTGATAATTGTAAAGAGTTTTGTGCTATCTAATAGGAGTGTGATTTAATAAAAAATGAAAAAAATCTTTTGTAATAAAATATTGTGTTTTTTTTACAATCTTAATATTACTCCTTGCATATGTATCTGTTTTTAAAACTAGGAAGTCTTGAACCTGATCAACATAATGGTCGATTGAATATTGCTTCTTTTTTTTACAAAAAATTTGACTATATATCCGCGAAATCCAGCCTTGTAACAATACCTGCTTCATTTAAACCCTGAATAAGTTGAATTTTCAAAAGATGGGGTTTTAATTCAAGCAAAAAAATTCGCTGCAAGGTCGTATGCGACACATCGCTAATGCTGACGAACGCTAGCAGGTTGATAGCATTGGATTGGCGCGCACAGGTTCATTGACTTGCTCTGTTTGAAAACTCTGCAGGCGACCTTACAATATCATATCTGTTAAGACATCAGTTATTGAATTTAGAAAATAATTAAGGTATAAAGGAAATAGACTTGCAGCAGCAAACTCATAATTTGGAGAGCTTGAAGGTGAATGGAAACAGTATTTATATCATCAGGACAATGATGATTTAGAAGGGTAGGAGGTAACTACAATAGATACAGCATTCTATTGGCGGGGCAATGATAATTCGAAAGAGTAGAGGGTGACTAGAAACAGCATTATATCGGCGAAGCAATAATAATTTGGAAGAGTAGGTGGTGACTAGAAACAGCAATATATCGGTGGGGCAATAGTAATTGAGAAGAGTAGGTGGGGACTAGAACAGCATTATATTAGCGGGACAGTAATAATTTGTAAGTGTAGGTGGTGACTAGAAACAGCATTATATCAGCGAGGCAATGATACTTTGGAAGAGTAGGTGGTGACTAGAAACACCATTATATCAGTGGGGCAATGGTAATAAGGATGCTTGTGCAACTTATGGTGCTACTTCAATAGTTGGCGGATATCAAGGATTTATCACTTATCTAAAAAATATTGGACGTCGTGATTTCACGCAATTTCCATCATTGGCCACTATTGCCATCGAAGTACAAGATGGTGATATTTTTGTGTATTTTGAACATTTAAGTGATATCGAACATTAAAACCATTCGTTATCTTCTGGAAGGCGAGCGACGTTTGACGGTTTCCGAAATTGGTTCTGAGATAGGAATAAGTTATGGGAGAGAGCACTCAATACATGATCACAAAGGACCTACGATTTCGTCAAGTGTCTGTTCGATGGGTCCCACGTTTTTTGACTGCGGAACAAAAGTTGTCACGTTTGCATGTCTGTGAGCGGCATGGAGTCGAAACAAGCTAGCGTGGAGTAGAGAAATAAGGATGAGGCAGCCCCTGTGAAAGCCAAGACTCGGTTGTCAGCTGGTAAGGTGCTTGCGACCGTTTTTGGGACCGACGTGGCATTTTGCACATCGATTTTTTACACGATCGTCGCACCATCAATATTGCGTACTACTGCGAGCTTTTGAGTGAAGTTAAACTTGCTTATCGATGCAAAAGACGTGACCAACCAATACGAGAAGTAATTTTTCTCCATGACAGTGAGAGGCCCCGTACTGCAGCTGTAACACGCGAACAATTGAAGAAAATGCGTTTGACACGACTGGAAGAGCCTCCCTATATCCCTGATCTATCGTCCTGCGACTTTCATCTCTTTGGACCACTGAAAGAAGATCTGGCAGGCCAACGATTCAACGACGACGATGAAGTAGAGGGGTTTGTGCGCAATTGGCTGCTGACACAACCCACTTTTTTTACGATGACGGGATAAAAAAAACTAACGATCCGCTGGGAAAAATGCATTTCTAAAGCAAAAGATTGTGTAAAAAAATTATGTGTACTTTGTATTTTCCTTTCTTGTACAAGTACCGTTTTATAACAGTTCAGAAAAGTTAAAAAAAACTCAGAAAACATGCATGGTACGGGTTAATTGTCTAGTCTCGATAAATAAATATAATTTCTAAAGTAACCGATCTTTCTCTCGATGACCCAACTAAATCACTTTATACGACAATCAGTTGATATGTCGGGGCGGTATTGTGTTTGATACGATATTTTTATTTATGAAATTGATATAAAATGTATTTATAGGAGCAGTAAGTAGTTGAATTGCATGGGTTAATCATCTAGTCTCAATAAATAAATACAATTTCTAAAGTAAACGTATCTTTCTCACGGTGACCAAATAAATCACTTTAAATTCATCACATTTGTCAATTATCACCTCTTTAAAAACATCAAATCGACAAATCAGTGAGGTAGCAGCATCTTTGCCAAAACAATTCATGACGTCACAGGCGCTAGTCGATCTCGAATGATTGCCTTACCAAAGTGTTTATTTGATTTTCGCGATATATTTATTAGTGTCTTTATTGAATAGCAAACACTTTTTCACCTGCCATCACGAAATGAGATAAAAGGATTTCAAACATAAAGAAGTGTTCTTAGTTCGTGTTATGATCATTTCGTAAATGGATCCACATCGAGGTGAATTTAGAGCCATGATATCTTAAACTGTTGTTCTATTTTACCAGTGCTGAGTGTTCTGAATTGGGAAAGTGCTTGTTTATTCGAAGATGGAGTCTCCGGGAATTCGAGAAGAAGCGCATCTTCTTTCCCAAGGATGGAACAACGCGAGGATCGTAGCGAATGGATCTCTTTCTCCAGGAGTATTCTTCCCTAGTAATAAAAGGTACCCAAACATGGAGCTTTCACGTGATAAGTGTTTGATAGAAAAAAGAGAAAGGAAAAATAAATGCGATATACGGGTGAATACTGAAAGGTTGTAGCAAGTTGAGGAATTCTGTTATTTGAGTAGTATTTTCTCAGATGATGGAAGGGTTAATTAAGGAGGGATATTGAAAGGCGTGTAGCGATAGGAAATAAAATCAATGGAACAATAAAATATATATGGTATATATTGGAACCGGGCAGCCTCAAAATCTATCAAGATTGTAAAGGGTCTTTCAAATTGAGCGGTTTTTTTTAATTATTTGATAAAACACAGATGGCGTCGCGAACTTACCTGGGTCTTGTGACATTTGAGAAGTGTAATGTATGACATTTATAAAAATGGAGTCGTATACAATATAACGACGCGTTCAAATTGTTGTATTATTTTACGAGTATGTATTGTGATCTCCGGAAACGGTGATGTTAATTGGCCACCAAGATCATGTGATCTGACACCGTTGGACTATTTTCTCAGGGGTTACGTAAAAACAAAGTCTATAAGAATGACTTCCGATGAATTCCTAAGCTGAAGGACGAAATTATTCGCGTTATTTGTGAGTTAGAATCGCAATTATGCGAAAAATGTCATCGAAAATTTTGACAAAAGATTGGACATCTGTGGAGCTGCAAGAGGTGGATATTTGGCGGATATTATTTTTTGGGTTTAAATGTCATACGTTATACTTCAATGACCAACAAAAAGTTTTTTTAAATGAAAGCAAATTGTGTTTTTTATTCAAGAATTTAAAAAAATTAGAATAAAAAAACCGCTCAATTTGAAAGACCCTTTAGTAAAAAATAGTATTTTGGTGCCAACTTTGTTGTATGTGAGTGAAACGATAACCTGGAAAAGACTGAGAGGAGTCGAATAAATGCTGTAGAAATGCATGATTTGAGACAAATACATGTATGTATGACAGAATACGGAGCTGAAGAGATAAGGGATTAATGTGAACTTAAGGCTGATGTGTTGAGTAAGATGAAGAAGAGCACGCAGAGATGGTTTGGGCATGCGGAACGAAGGAATGAAGAAAGATTAACAAAACAGATATATAGTGCAAATGTGAGTGAAAGGCGTGGTAGAGGAAGACCACGGAAAGTATGATTGGATCAAGTGAATGATATTCTGAAAGAAGGAAAAGTAGAAAGTCAGAGAAATCGTAGGTGTGTTGAAGACGCTAAGGACGTGTGTCGAGAATGAAAGTCTGGCGCTCTGTCCTCTCTACTTAGCCTGATAGGAAAATTACGTGATGGTATGTATATAAGTATTTCATAAAAACGCAGCGTCTTTCGTTAGTTTTGTGTCATCTTCTTTGTTCTTTTAAGTCCATTTCTTCTTCGAAGGTTGGCGGTCATCGTGGCTATCTTGACCTCTAAGGCAGCAGCTTTGAACAAATATATGGCACCACAGTAAAATCACTCACATTAGTTCTTCAACCAGGATATGCGTTTTTATAGCGCACTTTTTCTGTCCTGAAATATCAGTTGAAGGATCTCATTCTTTTCTTCTTGAATTATATGTCCAAATTACTCTAACTTCCTCATTTTGATGATGGATAATTCTTCATATATATGCATCAATTTCAAGATGTCATCATTACAAACTTTGTTAACCCATAAGGCTCTCAGCATTTTTCGATAGCACCTCATTTCAATAGCTTCTAGTTTATGTATGGTGGCCTGGGCAAATCTCTACGTCTAACGTCATATCAAAGGGGAATATGTAACAAAGCAAAATTCGCTTACCTAAGTCGAAATTGCGATTCTTGTTGCAGAGAATATTTTGCATTTTGAAGAGACAGCTTCATGCCATCTCGACTATTACTTTAACCTCTTGAGACTAGTCCTATTGATAATGAAGACCTCCGTGGCCTAGTTGGTAAGACGCTTGTCTCTCTATACCTTGGTTTTCATTTGAGACCTCTTTAACATCTTGTCAGTGCTTTTCTTTTACTGACAATCATTAATTTTGTCTTTGATATGTTCATCCTTAAGTATTTATTATTTATTTATGTATTTAACACTTTTATTGCAAATACAATCTGGCGGGAGTATTGCCAGGCGGCAATCTCTTCCAACCAACCAACCAGACAAAATTAAATGAAGCAAGTTACAGGGTCGCAAAACACATTCAAATGACTATCCATCCCCACGAAATCCATGAACATATAAGTGAGCATATCCCTCTCGAACCCCACAAAGACGGACAATCACCCGAACATTCCTTTTCATATAAAGTAAGATATCATCAATCAAAGGAAAAGGAAGGGATGGTGGAGAGGAAAGGAAAAAAATCAGGAATGAAACACGTTATATTACTGACTAGAAATTAAGAATTTTTTCAGTCGCTTCTTAAAGTATGCCAAAGACGGAGCGAGTCTAACATTGGTTTGTAACTGATTCCAGAGTCTCACTACATCTCTCATTAGAAGCCATCTTAACCCTTTCCAGTAATACTTAAATTACCTGCAAGAAGAAGAGTTTATCTGTTTCGTATAAAATTGTATTTCTCTATGAATATTTTTTTTATAATATCAATACTTTATAAATAATGCGTGCATTGAGAAGGCTGTATGGTGTGTTGATGTATGGCAAAAAAGATAGGGATGAATGTGGTAATAAGGATGAATGTGGTGTGAAGGCTATTTAGGGTGATAAAGAGCATGTTGAGGGGGTTTGGACATGATGAACGATGAATAACGGAAAACTGACTAAAAAAGTTTATAACGCAAGTATTTGTGGGAGTTATGGTAGAAAACGACAGACGAGAAAAGTATGATTGAACCGAGTGAATGGAATTTAAAAAAATTGGAAGGTAGGAGAAACAGAAGGAACTGTATGAGAAAATTTGTGGATAAAGAAGAGGCGAAGGAAACATGCCGTGATAGGAAAGTTTAGCTCTCTTTCTTCTATACCTAAGCCAACAGATGGACGGTTTATAGGTATGTAAATACTTTAAAAGGTCGCAAAGGCGTATTGTGAATGTCAATTTCTTTACCAAATTGGTCCTAATTGACCTATGCAGAAGAAACGGCACTGCAGAGACATGCAAGAATCTTCGATTACTTAATCGTAAAGCGATAAACAGAAACATTAATTATTTCTTTAAAAATAAAAATTATTATATTATACTTTCGTTGTATGCAGTATAACCTGACAGGGTTATTGTTATGTAGAAATCTCTTTCAACCAATCAGAAAGATGTTAAAAAGGCCTTACGCGAAAACCAGACTGGATTTTTTTTTAAATAAAACTCAGGATTCCAACGGGAATCGGCCCGCAACCCCCGAGCTGGAAAATAAACGTCTTAGCATCTAGGCCACGGAGGTGTTTAAAAATATTATCATCGCTCATAAAAATGAGCTAGTGTCATGTATATTTAGAGCATCCTGTTGTGGACCGTAATATGTGGAAAAATCATGCATAAAATATTGATAAAAGAAAATTAAATCACTATTACCCGACTGATTTTGCAACCTCTATTAGACCATCTGATAAAAAAATATTATCTTAAAATTTTGAAAGACGACGAACTCCGTTACCCAGGTGGTAGGACGCCTGTCTTCTAGCACTGAGTTTCAAAATCAGTTTTCATTGTTACTCATTTTTATTTAAAAAGGTATCAATCTGGTTTTCACTTCAGGCCTCTAACATATTTATGGTTGGTTGTGTAAGAGATTGGCATATAGCAATAAGACCGCCAGATTGTGCTGTCTACAACGAAAGCGTTATACGATGCCTATCGTTTCTTTTTTAACGCATTTTTTTATAAATTTTTAAATATAAACCATTGTTTCATAAAATATAATTTATTTTTAATCTATAATAGATAATCGGTATAACAGTAAAATACTTTACCAATGTGATGAATTTTTAATTCAATAACTTATATCATATCTGATAAATCAGAGAGGCATTAGAAATCTATAAACATCCAAACAATATTAACAGAGACAACGAATTCCGCCTCAAATCAACATGATCCTCCATAATCAAATCAAAGCGACAACTAAATTAAAATTAAAAATAACTTGAACATTTTGTAGAAGACGCGTATCTATTCTTCTATGGTGGGATGAACACATACGTTCACGGCACGATCGCGAACGAGACGGACACATTCGTTCACGTTACAATTGAGACCTCGCTATAGGCTAAACCAGTGTTTCCCAACGTTTTTTGTACTATGCCCCACCTAAGCCTTTCTAAAATTCTTATGCCCCCCCTTACGTAACGGTGACGCGACAAAGCGATCAAAATACGACTAAGCGGCCGCAACAAAAGAGTTAAACTTTAACCCTTTTATCGCGGCCGTTTTGTCGTGGAACCCCTACGTAACATATACATAATTTTTAATATTAAAAAATTGAATTGTTCATTAAAGAAACTTAAATGATGGGTTTTAGGAAGAAATCACTAGGAAATAAGCAAACACAGTACTTAAGTAAATTTCAAAACATAAAATGGAGAACTGAAATTCAAGTACAGAATAATTTTAATGAAATATTTTTCTATATTATTTTAATTATTAGTAATTATTTATTAAATTTAGTGAGATCCTTGCGCTTGATGCTTGCTGCAAAGAGATTTTATGTTAAGTTCCAATTTAGTTAGTTTTAGTCTCAAGTCTCCCCGTTGTGTTATATCCAGCCAATTTCTTTTTTTTTAGGATCAAATCATTTATGGCACTAAATTCACATTCAGCTAAATATGAAGATGGAAACGGTAACAATAGTTTTCTTGGACATTTGGTTGGATTCGAATATTTAATTTGGATATTTAATTTTGGATATTAAATATGGTTAATTTAAACTCTGAACGAGCCAATTTTCGAATTGCCCCCCTTAAAAACCAAATTGCCACCCTGTCGGGCGTGGGCCCCACGTTGGGAAACACGGGGCTAAACTGTATCCGGTGCGTATTCAGTTATGGCGAAGTTCACTACAAACAATATCTGAAAATGAAAATAGCAACGTTTTTGAAACATCAGCATCATAGGACAAATCACACGGTACAACACTGCGAGAGACAGTTTACAACTTATATAGCGCTATTATTGCAATATCACTCTTAAAAATCTATTAAGCAGATCCTTAGTACTCGTATCTGTTTTTTCAAGTCTATATTTTTTTAGTATTCATTCATTATACGAGGAAAAATATAAAATGATGATTAGTTTCTTAAAAACCCACAAGAATTATGACTAATTAATGAGTAAGAACAATTTTATCTTATCTTTACAATAAAAATACATGTTTATCACAAAAACCTGTTTTTTTTCAGACTCCGTCTACAACGTCTTGGAGGAGGTCTACGGAAAGTGAGACGACGAGCTGTTTTGAAAAATGGCGAATGCAACGTTCAGAAATATCGTATGTCAAGAAGAGGACTCCGGTTCCTCCAAGATATCTTCACTACACTTGTCGATACCCAATGGCGTTGGACTCTTCTAGTATTCACACTCAGCTTTATACTTTCGTGGCTAGCATTCGCCGTCATCTGGTGGTTGATTGCCTTCACACACGGGGATATAGAGAAATATCACCTTCCTGATTATCAATCGGACTCTGGCTGGAAACCCTGCATGACCAATATAAACGATTTCACATCGTGTTTCTTGTTTAGTATCGAAACTCAACACACCATCGGATACGGATCTAGACTCACGACCGAAGAATGTCCCGAAGCCATATGTGTTATGTGTATGCAAAGCATATTTGGTGTAATGATGCAAGCGTTTATGGTGGGAATAGTTTTCGCTAAAATGACTCGACCGAAACATAGAAGTCAAACTTTGTTATTTTCAAAATACGCAGCAATTTCTCAAAGAGAAGGGGAAATGTGTCTCATGTTACGGGTGGGAGACATGAGGAAGTCTCACATTATTGGAGCCAGTATAAGGGCTCACCTGATTAAATGCAAAACGACCAAAGAAGGGGAATGTTTAACACAATATCAGACAGATCTACAAGTAAGCGCTGATGGATGCAACTCCGATTTCTTCTTCATATGGCCATTAATAATTACCCACAAAATAGACACCAGTAGTCCACTTTATTCATTTTCTGCAGCTGATATGATTCAAGATAGATTTGAAATTGTGGTTATTTTAGAGGGTACTATCGAATCGACCGGCCAGTCTACCCAAGCCAGGTCTAGTTATCTCTCCACTGAGATCCTCTGGGGTCACAGGTTTGATCCATTGGTCTCGTACAACAAAGATAAACAGTCTTACGAAGTAGACTATTCGAAATTCAACGAAATGACGCAAGTGGATACACCATTATGTTCAGCGAAGGAATTGGAGGAGTTCTACAAAGGCCAAGCCGATTTTAATGTCGGTCAGTAGAACTATTTTCAATATAAAATGTTTGTCTTATTAATTAAAATAGTTAATAGACACGCTTTTAAATTTAAATTAGAACGCTTACGTGTTGTTCAATTTCACATTATTATTTTTTTCTGAGTTTAGAAATTATTAGACACTAAAAGATAAAAATCGCACTAAAGGATAAAAATATTTATATTAAAGAAAAATAACCTTCCTATTTTGAACATAAAATGCATTTATAAAAGAAAAATGACATTTTTCTTGTTTATACAATTAGTGCGGTTTAATATCACTTTTATTAGCATTTCAAAGTTTCCAAACGCAAAAAAAATGTTTTTAAACCCATTATCTAGCGATTTTCCAAATTAAAACGAGTGTATAGCTATAATAGAAAAAGATAATAAATATTAAATCTGCTTAGACCATTCACACATGAATAAATTTTCCATCTTTTTAATTTGTTTATTTATAATATATGGTCAGTTTAGACCAAAATAAACATAAGTATAATTGAACACTTTTTACATTATATGTATATAACTTCAGTTAGCAGTGTGACAACAAAACACTCGAAATATTTCACTCACAATAATTCACTTAAAACGCGACAACCAACCATCCGAGTTATATGTACATGTTTAAAAAATACACTCCGTAATTTAATTTTACATTAAGTGTCACCATTTTCAGTAAAATTGAATACCAATAGGAAAAAAATTATTAATCGTTAAACAAACATAAAGAATCAAATTGTAAAATATTTTAATTTTACGTATAACATTATTGTTTCAATAATTACTGTCTAATAATTAATATAGATAACCGCTTCGTGATGGGTTTCGGTGAGATGGCAACTTTGTTATTATGTTGGTAGAGTTTATTAGATAATAAGTAAATGTAAATTTATTTTAATATATTTTTTTATATGCAATATTGTTAATAAAGCTATTTTGAAAAAGTATCACTACAGCTACTTTTCTATCTAAAATAGCACGCTATTGAAGCAGTCAAGAGTAGTAACTGTGTTACGTTCCTACAATTCTAATCGTGAAGTGCGCTACTTATAGCGCGTTACTTAACAACACTACTAATGTGTATTGTATTATGCTATTGTTGTACATGACAAGAGTCATTTGGAATATTACAATTTATAATATTTCGTAATGATTATTATTCTTAGATGATACTATACCTCTACGAAGGACGTCACCACAAACGCCAACAGGAAATTTTCCAGCTTCAACTTTATCTTGATACTTCTAAAGTCTCGTCGCATATAAAAAAACTACATTTTTTATATAAAAAAATGCTTAAACATTAAAACAACATTTTCCAAGCTTATATAATATATAAAATAAATTTCAAATCTTAACAAAGATATTTTTTTAAAATGCTTTGAAATCTCTGCAACTTGTTTTGACATTATAGAGAATTGTCTGATGACACAACCCGACATGTTTCGAAAGGAAAGTGTTCACATTGAGCCTGAAGATGGGCAGTCGTCGTCCTCAACACCGGGGGGAAAGTCTGAAGAAGAAAATAACAAGTGTTTTGAAAGTGAAAAAAACTTTGAAAAACCCATCCAAAACTTGGTTATTGCCGTTGATTCCATTTTACAAGTGAAAACAGATAACACAAATTCTAAATGTGAAGAATGTTAATTTATATGTGAATAATGTACTTAATTCTACGTGAGAATAATGAAATTCTAAATGTTGATAAAATCATTATTTAAGTGAAAAAAATAATTTTACATGTACAAAGTAGAATTTTGAATTTCAACATTTCTGTTGGTGTTATTGACATAAGATTGTAATTTAAAATGTACGAAGATAAATACCTAAACATGTTTGTGTGTTGTCTTTTTATTGCCCTTTTTAATCTCTAGAATTAATTTTAAAAACCCTATGCTATTTTTTTTTATCAACTACGAGTATTTGGCAGGATTCCCACCTAACGCGATCCCGTGTTGCTTTTGGGCAGTCGAAGCATACCCAGGTACGACAGAGTACCTATATACGAGTATATTTTTTAACATTGTAAAGTAGATTATCAGGCTGCCTGCCTGAGCTTATTTTGATTGATCAGTATGAAGTTTATGCAATCAAGGGTGAGAATTTGGTATTTTTGATAAATTAAATAAAAAAAGAATTACGGAGTTTTACAAAAGAGCTTTGTTTTTACTATTTGGTATCCCAAGGCGTATGGATACAAATTTTGAAAATTAATTCGTCAATTTTTGTATGTAAACTAAATACTCATTAATTAATTAATGATGAAAGATTTGGATGGATATTTGAAAAAATCTAGCTTTGATACCAATAAATAATGCTGGTCCGGGCAGGACGGCAAGGCGCCTCTAGATGGATGGCGATACTGGTCCGGGCAGGACGATGATGTGGCCCTAGTAGGCGGCAACGCTGGTCCGGGCGGCTCTAGGCAGCAGCAACACTGATCCGGGTGGAACGGCAGGATGGCTCCAGGCAGCGAGCATGGCGAGGCGGCTCTAGTAGGTGGCAACGCTGGTCCAGGAAGGACGAAGGTAGCCGGGGAAGTCAGCCCCGAAAAAAAAAACTGGAGAACTGTAGCGGAGACATCTTTATTGATCAGCTGCTGGCTGGTGACTGATCCTCGGCAGGAACTGGCAGTTGTTTAATACCAGCTTGGCGCTGGTGTAGGCACAGCTCTCAGATGAAGTGAATATGTGTCTTGTAGGCAACCAGGGAGTCCATTTCAGCACGACAGTCAGGGGGGAGAATTCAATTTTTCAGATAGCGAATTAACTCGGCAGGGCAGCCGGGTGAAGAGTGATTTTGTTTTGTTCCGGATCCAACCTTTTTATAGCGATCACGAAGTAGTTTTTGGACAGCGTAAGTCCGCTTATCGTGTCCATAATTTGGCGAACTCGTTGGTACCATCATATTTCCGTGACAGTTGCGACTGAAATCAGCGAACCTCATCACGACGGGTGATCTATGGGCGCATTACCTTAAAAACTGTTTTTTGGTTTATTTGAGATATCAAAACATACATAAATCAATCATGTATGGGAAAATATGAAACCATGAATATATCATAATTATTGTATATTCTGTTTTGAAAAAAAATATCCTTGAAGCCCGTGGAAGGCAGTTAGATTTTCCCTTTTATTTCAAAACAAATAAAATGTGGCTTGGGTCTTTTTTGCACAATTACGTCCATTTATCAATATCATTTTTCAAAAGTAACGATACTTGTAAAATTATTGATATCAAAAGTTTCCCCTTTTGAGTGTTTATTTAAAGTGAGGGAGGTCTTATACATCTTATTGGTAACATTGATGTTCCTACGCCACTCACAACTATTCCAGTATTGTTCTATCTTAAAAACATACTTTTGTACACACATAACCGCGCAGTGGGGTCACATCGAAATATTATCTAGTTATTTTATGATGTAGTTCATTTCATCACTGGACACTGGCGTATACTCCTTCATATATAGGAGTTCACGGCCATTATTCAAAGAGAGAGAGAGATGTAGTTCACTCAGTGAAGTCATATGACGCGAATGGCAACACTAGATTGAAGTTCATTTTATTTTTCGCTGTCACTCTTCTGTCAGATTTAACAATAAAAATGTTTCGTACGACGGCTAATTTTGACAAATTATTGGGTGAGTAATAAACAAATATTTTAATTTGTCACAATATATTATTTCTTTTGATATTTTTTCTTTTTTTCAATCGTTACAATACAATTTCTTTTGTCAAATTTTAGACAAGGCGACGAGCAATTTACGCCTGGATCCCGATTGGCCTGCAATTCTTCAAATATGTGATTTAATTCGACAAAATGACTGCGCGTAAGTTATTTTCATTCAAAATTATTCAATTGGAGTTTTAAATAAGAAAACTGCAATTACTCCGACTTATCTCGCAATACGACATGATGATTCATACGTCTCATATGATTGGTTCCTTGTTTTGATATGGGATATTGAAGTGATAATATTCAATGTATTTTTTATTGTAATTTACAAAAGTAATTTTGTGTAATATTATACGGTTTTATAAACAAAAAAATATTACAAATTAAAAATAATTATAAGATAAAAGAGATCACATATAAATAGTAGCCAAAAAATTACTTCACAACTTTCATTTCTAATAATTCCCATAATAATTTTTATTTAAACGCTTTATTCGGATCTTGCAGTTATTCTTGGAATATAGTTTCGGCCAAATGCTGCCGCACAAATATGAGCTCTCTCAACATCATTTTAAAATATTTCTGCTAAAATATTGTTCTTAAGTTGTTTAATCTATTTGTTGAGCTGTTGGCATGGGCACGTCTGTTAAGATAAACCCACAGAAAGTAGTCCGGAGCAATTAAATCTGGAGATCTCAGCGGCCATTCAATGTCGCTTTAATTGTGACTCATTTTCTGTGACATGTAACATCAACCTGCTGAAACCACATGTTTTCTAAACTTAGTTCATTAAATTGATGTGACGGAAAGTTCTCGATTATGGCATGTCAGAGTCACCGTTGTCGCAGAGTCTTCGAAGAAATAATGTCCAATCGCACCTGACCAGATAACATACCACAATATTACTCTGCGAGATTGTATTTGTGGATTTTCAACGCCCTAATTGTGGAAATTATGTTTGTTAATACAATTGTTGAAGCTGGGCGATGGGCTTCGTCGCTTGTTATGTTATATCTAATAAAAACATCGGGTAACCATTACAAAACAAGTATGATAGAATTACTTTAAGTGTGACAACATTCATTGTCTCGGGGTTGAAGTTCTTGAGTCAACTGTATCTTATATGTACATAAGCAACTATTTTTTGAGAATATTCTACAATGAAATTTCCAATTTTTGTGAACGACACCTTGTAGATGTTGATTCTTCGGCTACATTGTCACGCACATTTTGCATGTTCTCCACCGAGCAGTATAACACATTGATCAATAAGCCCCGGGACTAACTACTAAAACAACATTTGTTTGCCAAAATTCTTCTTTATTCATCAACATAGTCTCCTTCAAGAGCGATACATTCATTCCAACGCTTTCCTAACTTTTCTATGCCAGCCGTGTAGAACGATTTATCTTTGGTTTCAAAATAGGTATTAGTTTCGGCAATCACTTCTTCATTGGAGCCAAATCTCTTTCCCTGGAGCATCTTTTTGAGGTCTGCGAACAGCCAATAGTTGCTGGGGGCCAAATCTGGAGAATACGGTGGGTGCGGAAGCAATTCGAAGTTCAACTCATGCAATTTGGCCATCGTTATCATCGACTTGTGACACGGTGCATTTTCCTGATATTCGCTATTGATGGTTTTTCCCTTTTCAAGATGATCGATGAATATTGTACCATGCACATCCCAAAATACGGACGCCATAACCTTTCCGGCCGACTATTGAGTTTTTGGTCACTTCGGATAACTTTCACCAGCTGCTCTCCACTCAGCTGACTGCCGATTTGATTCCGGAGTATAGTGGTGGATCCAAATTTCATCCATTGTCACATACCGACGCAAAAACTCCTGTTTATTTCACGTAAACAGTGCCAAACAGCGCTCTGAATCATCGATGCGTTGTTATTTCTGTTCCATTGTGAGCAAACGCGGCACCCATTTAGAAAAAAGCTTTTTCATGACCAAATGTTCATGCAAAATAGTGTAAACACTACCAAATGATATCTTCAGGATGTCAGCTATCTCACGCAACTTTACTTTGCGATTTTCCATCACGATTTTGAGAGTTTTTTTATGCTTTCTGGTGTAACAGCCTCATTTGTGTCTGTACGACCACGTTTGAAATCAGCATACCACCGACAAATGGTTGTTTTCGACAGAGCAGAGCCCGGATAACACTTTTCAAGCCATCGCTGAGTTTGAACGGTATTTTTTCCCATTAAAAAGCAATGTTTTATCAACACACAAAATTAAGTTTTTTCCATTGTTTTGAAAATAGCAAAAGTAGCACTAAAACTACTGTAACTCAATGACACAATGTCGGAATGTCATGAAAGTTTGACACATAACTTCTAAAGGTTGCTACTAACTGAGAATGGTATGGATTTGTTATTAGAGGCGCCATCTGTTGGCTAGTCCCAGGACTTATTGATCGATGTGTTATATTCCATAGTACCACATTCCTTAAAATCGGACTCTAAAACTAGTAATTATAGGTATGGAAGGCATTTTGTTACTATAAAGAATTTAATGTCATTTTCTGAGAGTCACCATAATTGAAGAGTGATTTTTGTAGTATGTTTCAATAATAATAACGCGTGGTTGGATTGTAAAGCGCTCTGTAAAAGATTTGCCATGTTAACATTGTTTGACTGTCAAAATTGAACTGTTATAAGTTGTAAAATAAATTTTTGGTCACGCAGTATATAGGATTACCATGAGTTCCGATTTGAGTGAGATTATCCCAGTTTGAAAGTACATCCTGAGATCTCAGCCAGTTTACTATTATTTCCCATTTTATAATTTTATTGATGTTATGAAATGATGAGCGCCTTTGTTAACCATTTTGGTAAGCTGAGTTTCATTTCAGACTTTTTTCACCTCGTTAGTTTATAATATGCATCATCTATTTCAGTATTTTAAAAATAACTAATATATATTGAAGATTTAAAATAAAATATGAATATGTACGCAAAGTTCTTTCACTATATTCGAAAAGTCAAAATGACTTATACTCAACATTGATTACTTAATAGAATACGACTATATATTGAAATAAATGTATTATCACTATATGTTCTCTATATCAGTGACACAGGAATGCCTCTAAACACCTGCATCCAGATCAGTGCACAGCTCAGCACTCCACATCCTCCCACATAAGGCGAAGACTGCAAATCTCCCTACCATAACACCGGTGTATTGTATTGTATTGTATTACACTGTAGTTGTATACAGTACAACCTGGCAGGTTAAGTGGCTTGTGGTGAATTCCTCCAACCAACCAGAATTTTTTCTAAAGAGGTCTTAAGTACAAAACCAGGCTCGACCACTTTTTAAAAACAACCACCACGGTACGAGTACCAGTGGTAATCAAATCTGTAACACCCAGGTTATAATACTGTTGTCGAACCAACTAGACCATAGTGTATGGTGTTGAATGAGTTGCAATTCATTGAGTCTTTTACGGCTGATAAAACAGCTTGGCTCTTAACCAGCTATCGGGTGGCATCCTCAATATATTACCCAACCAGCTCCAGCGCTTCTACTGTAGTTGTTATAGACAGCTGTTGTATCTGGAGGTTTTCATCATATTGATGCCAAGTTTAGTAATTAAAGTCACTTGTATAATAACTATGCTTTTTATTATGACCAAACTTTGATTACATGTTAGAACTCATTTTGAATCAGATATACATGATTAAGTTTTATATAAGAATCATGTTGATGAATTACACACAGTTCCTTTCATTATTTGCACAATGCTATATTTGTAAATTACGCCAAATAATCGGGACTCTTTCGATATCAAGAAATCAATGTTGATTATTTTTTTAGCCCAAAATATGCTGTGCTGTCAATCAAGAAGAAGCTCTCTTCCCAGAATCCCCATCAGGCCATGTTTGGCCTTCTGGTGCTAGAGAGTATTGTCAAGAATTGCGGTAAGTTCAAAAATATGTTTTAGAATTAATTTATACAAAAGCTTAGTTAAAAAAAACCATAAATTTTTCACAATTTAACAATAAAACTTTGTCCAGCATAGTTACCCTCGGCGGCGGCTGGTCTGGAGGTGCGTTGGTGCGCTGAACCGGAGAAATAATTCGCAATAATTAAATTATATATTCGCAAACGTGACTTCCAAAAATGTTAAATATTTGTATAGATTAAATATGTATAAGAATACTGACAAATAGTACAAGTATTTTTATTTAAGTGAAAATTCAAAAAAAATTTAAGTAAAATTTAAAAAAATATTCCTTTCAAATTGACCGGCCAAGTTTGCCAATACTACCGGAGCAATCTCAAATATGCACCGGACGGAAACGCAAATTCATATAGGGCAGACAGAGACATACAGTAAACCGTGAGACAGCAATATTATTCGCTTAGCGTCTCAAGGTGTGTCGGTGCTCAGCGCACCTCGGGGCCAGCCGCCGCTGGTTACCCTTGTTGCCCATCTAATTATCTTTAACTAGCAAATTTGTGCAACTTTTATACTTGTTGCTTTTTGATGGCCCTGTATAGGACTGAACTATAGGACTGAAAATACAGGATATGGTTTTGGAAGATCATCGATCGGCTGTGGATGTGATAGCTGACACCATAGGCATCTCACATGGAACAACATGGCAATTTTGGCTGAAGTTTTGGGTTTCAAAAAACTGTGTGCACAATGGGTGCCGCATTTGCTAACAATGCAACAAAAACACGTTCGAATGCGACTTTCTGAGCAACATTTGGAGCAATTTCGAAAGGATAAAAAGGATTTTCTGCGTCGATTCATCACTATGGATGAGACTTGGATCTACCACCATGATCCTGAATCAAAACAAGAGGCTAAGGAGTGGTGTCAACCAGGCACTTTGGCTCCGAAGCGAGTTCGTGTCCAGAAATCGGCCAAGAAGGTGTTAGCGTCAGTTTTTTGGGATGCAAAAGGAATTTTATTAATAGATTATCTCCAAACTGGTAAGACAATCAACTCTGATTATTATTGTGACCTTTTGGACCAGTTGGATGAAAAAATTTGTGAAAAAAGACCCGGTTTGCAGAAGAAAAAAATCATTTTTCATCAAGACAATGCACCTGCTCACACAGCTCAAAAAACCATCGCGAAAATCAGTGAATTGGGGTATGAATTGTTGCAGCATCCACCAGATTCGCCAGATTTAGCTCTCTCTGACTTCTGGCTGTTCTCACACCTCAAAAAATTCCTTCGTGGAAAGCATTTTTCATCAAACGAAGAGGTTATAGTCGTCGTAGAGGAGTATTTTGCAAGCCTTCCAGAAAGTCACTTCCGTGATGGGACAACAAAGTTGGAAGATCGTTGGACCAAGTGTATTGATCTTATGGGAGACTATACTGAGCAATAAAAGTGATTTCCCCCCAAAAAAAATGTATTTTCATTTCCGCTTTCAAAACTTTTTGACTAACCTAGTATATGCATCTGGGCTTTTACATATTTTTTAAATTTTTTGAAAATAGTATTAATTAAAATATCAATCTAGTTTGTGCTCCTCTAATGATGAGGTGAAAGCCTTAAAACCGGTAGGGTTATACCGTTACAAAAAGTAAAATAAACAGTGTTTGATAAAACAAATTACAATTAAAATATCCACTCTGATGATTGTATTATAACAAGAAGACATACAACCATCCCAATATGTATCTTTTGGGGTAGGCACAGTGGACAGATCTACACATTGTTTTCCAACCACATAGCTTTATTTATCTCATTCACATCTTTTGCTTCTCCATTAATTGCAGACATGCATTACCATATCTAATAATAACGGTTGGCTAATTCCAAAACCTGCCAATATGTGCAAAAAAGAATGATAGAAAAGTTCAATTTTTTTTACACATTTTCCATTTGATTATTTTTTGAAATTTTGCTCTCTTTCGCTGATACTATAATACATACATATGTGCCTTGAATTCTTAAATAAGAAAATAAACTTTCATATCACATTCATCCACAGATGGACACTTTGCTGTCACAAGTGACATAATATTGAATGAAATTTATTAGCTTTTAATTTAGTCTGTTTATTTCCATTGTAATATCACTCTACTGAGTAAACAAACAAATAATTTCAATACTTTACATAACAAGCAATCTATAATAAAAGCATAATAATAAAGTACTCTCAGCAGAATGATTTGTACGGCGCTATTACTTTGCTCTTAAGCGCCACTAAATAAATTGAAATATAATAATGTGATGTCTTACATTATTGTTGTGTTACACTTTCATTGTATGTAGTACAATCTGTCAGACTTATTGTCATGTGACATATGCTTATTGATAACCAACCAGAATATGTTAAGATGTAAAATGAGGACTTATGGTAAAACTAGACTTGAATAAAACTGGGTTTCAACAAGAATCGAATATACCAACAAGGCCAGCTATCTCTAATTTTTTTGATAGCTAGACCACATATGATTGTTAAAATTGATAGGTGGGGCCAATTGAAAAATGTTAATTAATTTCTTTATATATGAATTAGGTGTTAACATAAGTTGTGTCCGTTTTTTTTTTCAATTTAAAAATGAGCACCAAAAGTAAAATAAAATGGTAAAGGTTATACGATATTCGAAAGAATATTTTCTGTCGATGACGCGTGAGCAAACCAGCAGAAATTGTGGAATGTTGATTTTTGTTGTTTTCACTCAAAACATGTGGAACCCAAGCGCCGAACTTCTGGACTTTTCCCATTGATTTAAGATGGCGGTATACAGTCATGTGACTAAAATTCATCTGCTCAGCCAATTCTACGGTGGTTTGAAGGGGATCTTCATGAATAATATGGTTTAAGCGGTCCTCATCGAAGTCCACTGGAGATGTCGAAAATGCTCACATTCGTCTACTTGACATTCCATTTTCAAGGCTTGTAATCAAATAAAATAATATATGTAACATAAAAGCAAACACAATATCTTGTAGAGCAGAAAATTTTCTTTCGAATGATGTATAACCTTTACCATTTTGTTTTACTTTTGGTGCTCATTTTTAAATTGGAAAAAAACGGACACAACTTATATTAACACCCAATACATAAATAATACAACACAATTTCAATTGAACACAATGAATGAAGAAAGAAGTAAAAATATTAGATTTTATTAAAAAGAAGTGAAGAATTAGTTTTTTTCAAGTCTCCGCAGGCTAGATAAAATCACTTGGCGGGTCAGATATGGCCCGCGGGCTGTATTTGGGGACCACTTAACTAGGCCACGACATTTGACATACTATGTCAAAGATAACCTATGTGGCCTAGTAGGTAAGAGTACCAAAAATGAATAAATAACAAGTATTCGTTGGACCATTGAACCCAGTTTTAATGTTTCTGATGTTTGGACTGGTACTCAATTTGGTATCAAATAATAATGCCATAGGATCTAATAGGGCTGGTTAAAAAAAAATCTTAAGCGATGTTTAAATACTGCTGCCTAAGCGACCATATTTTACTTTTGGGATCAGTATTTAATCAATAGTTTATAATGTAATTCAATGCATAATATACTAGCAGAAGATCCCATGACCCAGAAAATAGCATGATTGATATTTGTAAGTTCAAGAAAATGTGTTTACCATTACACCATGTTCCTTTTGGGGTAAGCATGGGATAACAAATCTGCATGTCTTTTTATCACATTTTATCCCTTATTATAGGGTCTTTCAAATTGAGCAGTTTTTTTATTAAATTTTTTTTTAATTCTTGAATAAAACACACAATTTACTTTGATTTCAAAAAACTTTTTATTGGCAAAAAACAATATCTGCTAAATGTCCACCTCTTGCAGTTCCACAGATTTCCACTCTTTTGTCAAAATTTATGATGACATTTTGGCATAATTGCGGTTCTAACTCGTCAATAACGCAAATAATTTCGTCCTTGATCTCAGGAATTGATCGGGGGTCATTATTATAGACCTGGCTTTTCATGTAACCCCAGAGAAAATAGTCCAATGATGTCAGATCACATGATCTTGGTGGCCAATTAACATCACCGTTTCCGGAGATTACAATACATAAAACAATTCAACAATTTGAACACGTTGTATTGTATACGACTCTATTTTTATAAATGCTATACATTACACTTCTCAAATGTCACAAGACCCAGACAAGTTCGCAACGCCATCTGTGTTTTATCCAAGAATTTAAAAAACCGTTCAATTTGAAAGACCCTATATTGAGCAGAATTGAAGTCAAACTGTCGAACTGTCATTCCTTTGGCAATAGCAATAGTTTTGGAGAGTTCTTCGTATTATCTTATCTTAGTGCTGCTATTGGTGTTTATTTCTTTTATAGTATTTATTATATCAGGGGATGTTCTTTTTTCTATTATAATTATTTAAGTCTGGACATTAAAGAAGAGTGACAGGAGCAGAATAAATGTGGTAAAAATACGTGCTTAGCGAATAATATCTGGTGCTACAATGTATCATAGAATAATCAATAACTGAATTAGGAATAACTTTTGGTTAGTCAGATTTTACAAGTAGAATTAAAAATGGGAATCTTGAGATGGTTTGAACGTATTGAGAGAATGAGGTCTGAAAGACTTACAAAACATACACATGTATGAAATTAATAGCATTCGAAGAATAAGTCGATGGAAGGAAGAATGGAAGGATAGTGTGCGAAATTTTAACTGAAGCAAGGTGAGATATTTGAGAAATCAGAACAGCTGATATGACAATGTTTATGTATACGAGTACAAGGCAAAGGCTGTGCATGTGGATATCTGCCTATCCCAAATGGAATATGCTATGTATGTGTATGCTTCAATATAAGTCAAAAATATTTTTTTTTGTAATACATTAGCAATATTAATTGCTCTTAAATTTATTAAAAAAATAAAAACAGAAGTTATATGATACCGCCAGAAATTGAGAAAGCCGGTGTAAGATGTTATATTCTAGCACCCAGCATGGAGCATGTGGAAGTGTTTAAAGTGAAAGCGGTACTACTTATGTTCATAACAATATTTTGCAAGAGATTTTTTTTACTTCACTATTATTTTATTGGTTTTCAGGCTCTGCAGTTCACGATGAGATAACAACAAAGGCGAACTGTGAGATGTTCCGAGAGCTGGTGAAATCTTCCCCTCACGAGAATGTCAGAAGTAAAATCTTGGAGCTCATCCAGGCATGGGCGTTTGCTTTTAGGAACAACTCTAAATATAGAACTGTGCAGGTAAATTTCTTAAAACTGGACTTATAGCCATCTTTATTCTAAACTGTATCCAAACACGTATAGATTATGAATTAAATAATTTTCTGTTACACTCTTATATTAATTTATTTTTTTCGTATGATACTCTTGAATATTAGTGTTTCAGATATATTGAAGAATGTGGCCGGGTGAAAATATTGTCTTCGGCCCCAATTAGTGAGTTTTCCGGTTTGGAACGGAAAGATCACTTATTGGGGCCGTATCTAGCAGTTCGTCAATGAACCTTATTGGTAACACTACTGCGCGACGTGTGCCTGTATTGTTACCAGACAAACTCATTTACCAGACTGGTACCCTATTTTTTTTTGGTTCTATCGGAAATTGAATCCAAAATCCCTGGGTGAAAGTCAGTCAAGAATGTTACCACTAGGCTACGGAGGTTGTTTAAATTTCAAATAATATGGTTGTTTGATAAATTTAATTTACTTATATATCATATGGCCAAAAGACCTTTCATTAACAAATATGAAATCGTATGTAAAATTATAACAAACAAAACATTAATAAACAAGTTATTTTGTTAAACAATTAGTGTTTTGAGGATTTAAATCAAATACGAACCGTGTGTTTTATGCCTGCTAAAGTTGTTCTAATCCCAAATCCCTCGATCAATGGAGACAAAGACAATGTTGTGTCCTTTCTTCTTCAATAAGTCGGAATTACCAATTTGGATTTATTGCAGAATACCATAGGATTGAATGAATGAATCTAAATAAATTTAACAATACATGCCTAAAATGTACTTATTGTTTTCTAAAATATTTGAAACATAAAAGAAACACATTAAAACTAATTATCGCACAATCAAACAATATCTTACATTGAAAGGTTTTCTTTCCTCTCTTTTTTTTTTCGCTTTGTTAAATACAAACCTTTATGTTCTTTTATGGTTTCCCGTTTGTATTCTACTTTCAATATTGAGTACATTGATTTTACCAGTTAATCCAATTATATTGACACTGCAACACAGTGACTACCTATTCCAGTTCAGTATTCGATTCAAAGAAAAGCTGTTGTACTCATCCGTCAGTGATTTAAATAAAACAAAATGACAGGCCCTTTTATAAAGGTAATCGATTTAATAAAAATATTTTTATGACATTAACTCAAGGAAACTGAGAGAAATTTCCCCAAAATTGTTTAAGAAACCAATATTAGTGTTAAGATTACCTTAAGCTTTTCATTTGCCAAGCATTCATGAAAACCTCCGTGGCTTAATGGGTAAGATGTCTTTGTTTCAAAACAAGAGTTGCAGATTCGATTTGATTCCGTTAATACCCAAAAAAATTTAAAAGGATTCTTGTTTGATTTTCAGGACACAGTGAACATAATGAAGGCGGAGGGATACAAGTTCCCCGTGTTGAAGGAATCTGATGCCATGTTTTCTGCTGACAGTGCTCCTGAGTGGTCTGATGGTGATGTGTGTCATAGGTAATTATGTTTACTTATCTGTTTGGCTGATTTAGTGTTTACTACATAACGTACTGGAAAATTATTTCCTATATCGGTGTACGGTCGTTAATCCTAAACATGTTACCAAGGTCTGAGAGAGAAAAAATCTTGAGAACTGATAATGTCTTATACAGATAATGGGTTTAAGTGATATCACGACTTGACGTAAGATGGTTTGTCTTTAAACAAACCATAATACAGGTGAGGCCCTGGAGGTAGTCATATATTTAGATTGCTGCCTGGTAACTGGCCGTGAGCTGTGCTGTTTACTAATGTAACCCACTAGAGAATTATCAAATCGGATCCCACTTTTAAACCATTTAATAGTGTTTAATTAAGAAAATTTGTAGGACGTGAAATGCCATACTGTAGACAGATTTGAATAGAGGTGTTTTGTGGCATAGCCATGTTTCTGACTGATTAAAAAGTGTGAAAATTAGTTTTAATCCCTTAAATGATAATACCAAGAATAAAGAAGATGACCTTCATGATTTTCTAGTTGATTGGAAGAGATTGCCACATGGCAATAAACCTGCCAGGTTTTACTGTTTACTACAAAAGTGTAATACAAAAATGTCTCCGTTTGATTTTTCACTTTAGACGTTAATATCATTCTCCTTGATTGGAAGTGATTGTCACGTGACAATAAGCCCTGTATTATATCTGGTAGAGATTAGAAGCAGAGTACCTGAAACAGAATTGTGGAAATCAAAGAGAGTCAAAAGGCTATTTGTAGATGCAGAATGGCATTTAAAAAAAAAAAAATTCAAGATTTACTTTGTGAAACTCTTTAATGATAATTAGGATAAAATTGACTTTTTTAATTCAACAAGTAAATTTTATTGTGAGTATGAAGATTATTTTTTGATAGATAAAAGTTCTGTTAATTTTTTTCCTCTTTTATGATTAAGGAATTTTTGTCTTTTATGCCTATTGAATAATGAATTATTCTGTTGCTTTTAAACACAAACATAATATCCACCAAATCTCCCCCTTAAGATACAATGCAATAAATATTTCTGGAGGCGGTATAAAAACTCACAACCATCTTGTGTCCAGTGCCCTAACTAACTATGCTACTGCAGATATTTCATTGTGTGACTAGAAAGATGCTGATTTGTTTTGATCATTACATCAAATTTAATTATGTAATGTTCAAGCTTATTTACATTAATTCTACCTTTTAACCTATTGATTTATTTTTTATATCCTTGAAAAATAGATTAAAATCAACTTTGAATGTTTGATTAATTTTCATTTCAGGTGTCGTGTACCATTTTCCCTAATGCAAAGAAAACACCATTGCCGCGCTTGCGGTCAAGTGTTTTGCCAGCAATGTAGTGCAAAGACTACGACACTTCCCAAGTTTGGCATTGAAAAAGAGGTTTATAAATAATTTTTATTTAACTTATTTAGTAATACAAATAATACAATTGCATTAAAAGTCTAAACTAAATTTCACAAAAGTAATCGAATTACGAATTACACGATAACTGAATTACGAATTACACGATAACTGAATTACGAATTACACGATAACTGAATTACGAATTACACGATAACTGAATAAAAAACAATTGAAATTGCGCGGTATGGCTGGAAACATCGCTACCATTTTTTCATTCTGTAAAAATAATTTAAGTCAAGTAAAGTTTTGTCGACATATTTCCGCAATATTGAGACAACATATTATAATGGTTTAACTTATTTTTAAAATACGTACTATTTTTTATGGACAGCTAATGTGTACAAAAAAATTGAACTACAATTGTCACTTATTCGATTTTGATATGATCACTTGTTTACACAGATTAACCTCTCCGTGAGTACCGCTCCAACCATGGGGCCATGAAATACTGAGTCAGATAGCGTATGGCCCCGCGGTTGGGGCGCAGGGATTATTTCTCGTATATTCCCAGATCATGTCAGGATTTGGACTACCAATGACATCTATTGATGATACCACACAATTAAATCATTTATCTGCTAGTTACATGTTTTACCAACTGAACAAACTATATTTTAAAATTTTCATTAATATCTTACTACTCGAGAGTATGTTTATGTTTGCACGCGTAATATAAATATGATGGTTATCAGTTTTTATTAGGTTACGCTTTTAATTATGACATTATAATCTACAATTCAAAGTTTTTGACTAATTAATGATCATAGTTGTGATATTATTAAAGGTTAAATAAATAAAAAAACTTAATACATAATAATTTGCATGAAAAGAACTTTCAAAACTATACCTATTAATGTCTCTTATTAAAATGGATGTCTCATTTACACTACATATACCCGATGTCAGAAACTTGAATTATCTCAAACAAGTCGCATTTTGTTTGGAAGAGTTCTCGGTGGGCTTCCCCATATTAAGTCGAGAAGTAGGTTTAAATTAAAACCATATTTGATTAAATAAATTAATTCCATTTCTGGCCCATTTATAAAGTACTTATCACTTAGTGTATGTGGCCCTGCTATCCTTTTAAGGATATTCAATCTGTGATTTTGTGATCATTCATTATTATACCAAAAATGTCTATGGGAGAAAAAAAAAAAAAACAAAGTTAATCCGTGAGACAAAAAGCTCAACTAACCATATTAAGAAATGTTTCCTGTTTTTTAAAGTACTGTGATGTTTAAAAATTTATCATTAAAGTTTGAATGAATGGAGAGCGAAGAAGGAGTAGCCCAAGGAAACGATGAAAGGAGAAATTTTAACAAAGGGAAAGGTAAAAAGTATAAGAAACATGTATGGATGCGGACTAAACAAGATGTGTTTGTATGGATAGATAGAAGTGGAGATCTATCCTCTCTGCCTAGCTCAAAAGTGACAACATGATAGGATATATAATACGTATGTAATATTAAAGTTTGAAAGAATTATGTTTATGATTGAAAATTTCTTAAAAATGATCTCATTTGTTAAAAAAAATCTTTAATATTTCAATGAACATTTTTTAATTTCTTATTTTCACATATAATTTTTTTTATTGATTTCTAGGTTCGGGTCTGTGATGCTTGCTACGACCAAGTGAGCCGTCCACCGGGGCCCAATGCTACATCTAAAACTGATGCCTCTGATATTCCCTCGGAATATGTCAGTAGTGGCTTAGCTGCTCAACCAGCACAGGTAAGGCTCAATAAATATAAGTGGTGTTTCTAAAATCAATCATGAATTACCAATCATTCATCCAATTATAATTTTTCCATTTATCGCAATATTCAAAAATTTACCCAATACGTTCACTTCCAATGTCAGAATATTTTTTCAGTTATTAGTTCCAGTATTGGTGTGTTATTTTATATATATAGATAATGAAAATTAGAAAATACTTACTATTTAAAAAAATGTATTCATTCGAAGTTGCATTATTAGCCACGGGCAGTAAATTTCATTGGTTATGACTAATGCATTCCTTACAGTAAAAAAAATTTAAACATTAAAAACCATCACAGACTATATGAGTTTATATGTTCAATTGATTTTACAAAGTTATTACTGATAGAAAATTTAAAAAAAATACTTTCATGTTTCTAATTTTTGGTTTTATAAAAAAAGAATAAAGTTGAAACATCCGTAGGTACCAATATACTGTCCATATATAGCGGCAAAAACATCCGTAGGTACCAATATACTGTCCATATATAGCGGCAAAAACATCCGTAGGTACCCATATACTGTCCATATATAGCGGCAAAAACATCCGTAGGTACCAATATACTGTCCATATATAGCGGCAAAAAATAATAAAGTTGAAACATCCGTAGGTACCAATATACTGTCCATATATAGCGGCAAAAAAGAATAAAGTTGAAACATCCATAGGTACCAATATACTGTCCATATATAGCGGCAAAAAAGAATAAAGTTGAAACATCCGTAGGTACCAATATACTGTCCTTATATAGCGGCAAAAAAGAATAAAGTTGAAACATCCGTAGGTACAAATATACTGTCCATATATAGCGGCAAAAAAGAATAAAGTTGAAACATCCGTAGGTACCAATATACTGTCCATATATAGCGGCAAAAATACGCCCAGTGCCTGGTGTAATTGGGTTTATGTTGGGACTATACTGATTAGTATGAGTTACTGTAGCTCGCCATGCTATACTCGCCTGTGTGAGTGGTCCCTAGCGTATACCTTACATCACTTACATCATGCAGTAGTTGATAGTGGTTTGATAGTGAACGTGTTAAGCCAGTATTAGCAAACTTATTTTTGAACTTATCTTTCTCCAGCATTTATATTTATTTATTTAACATTTTTATTGCAAATACGATCTGACGGGCTTATTTCCAGGCAGCAATCTCTTCCAACCAACGAGACAAATGTAAATGAAGTAAGTTACATGGTCGCAAAAAACATTCAAATGACTATCCATCCCCACGAAATCCATGAACACATACGTGAGCACATACCCACAAAGACAGACAATCACCTGAACATTCCTTTTCATGTAAAGTGAGATATCATCAATCAAAGGAAAAGGAAGGGATGGTAGAGAGGAAAAATAACTACTTTGATGTTGCGAAGATGATATAAAAACAACAGCATGATCAAGAGACAACTTTAATTGAGTCATTACATTTAAAATTAGTAGAGTAGACACGTAACTCGCAGTTTATCGCAATATGTTGGCAATACTATCCGACATATTGCGATAAACTGCGACCATATTGATACAACCTCCCCAATCAGAATGAGACTCTTTATTTTAGATACTATTGTGAATTGTACTATGGGGAAGGTTATGTCATCGAAGATACTGATGGTTAATTCAGAATCAACATGTTTTCCAACACTTAAAAATAAGCTTCAAAACTCTCAGGAAATATGGATAATTTTTAGTGTCAGGTTTCTCAAAAGTAAGCTTCTTTTTTCTTCTATACAGGAAAACAATCATAACTATTTACGGGAATTGTCAGGGGTTTTACTATGCTGTGGGCTGATATGATTTATTTGCCTTAATCAGCGAGTCAATGCAGAAATACTTACAGTTGGAACCCCTCTGGACTCCTCGAATAGTTTCAATATGAGTAGTCAATATGAATATTGACATCAAATTTTAAATAACCTGTCTTTAATAGTCACTCACCTATTAATCTAATCTGATTAATTTTCTTTTAACTTTTTTAAATCTTAAATTTTTTACTACTTATTGCTTGTAACATTTTAGCCGCCACAAAAAACAGCCGAAGAGCTGCAAGAAGAGGAGGAGCTGCAATTGGCCCTGGCACTTAGCCAGTCTGAAGCCGAGCAAAAGGAAAAAGAGAGACAACGGGCCCCTCCGCCAATACAGTCTGCGCCTCCACCAATACACCATGGTATGCCATAAATTTATTTATACATTTTAATAATACTTATATTACCTCTGTAAATGGATTATGATGAAACCTATGTCTATTATTTTTAAGATACATATTGAACTAAACAATAAATGCTAGAAAACAATAACAAAAAAAAGAATAATCAACTTGAAAACCGCGCAATATTTAATTTTAATATTTCAGAATGTAACAAAACAACATGTCTTCTATCGGTTCTAATTGACATACTAGTGAGGGTAAAAAGTATCAAATTTTAACTATAATATCACTTGACCATGCGATAGACGTGACCAGCACGGTATCTATCCATATAAAAGGTTTGTGTGAGCTGTTGAGTGTGGTGTTTTTTATTGTTTTATATTTTTATTTTTGTTTTTTTATTTTTATGATTATGTGTGGTACATTGTGGGGTGAATGTTTTTGGTCTGTCAGGAGTGATGAAGTGTGATTTTGCGTGATGTATACATGTGTAATTGAGTGTCACTGTTTGTCAGGTTGATGAGAATTTGCAACGGGGTTTTGTATAGTCAAAAATCGGAAAGAAGTATCGATTTATTTTTTCATGCTATATGTCCTCAGTGAGATACAGGCAAAAGCCTAGTTTACTGGGGACACGACAAATGAAAGGCAACAAACCCAGATCCATTAAAATTGTGTGTCCAAATTATGTAAATTACCTGTTGTTTTTTCACAAATGATTATTGTCATGTGTAAAATAAAATAAAATAAAAATACACACTTTGAATTGTCCAGGCTGAAAACTTTTGGACCATAGTGGTAATTACCAGACAGAAGGGTCTCAGTTTTGTTAGTTCAAATCAGAGCTGTTTTTAATACCTGCTGCAACTTGAATTTTGTGATTTGAGAATTCTAAAGTAGTTCTCTGCCTACCCCAACAGGGAAATGGCGTGTATGTATATATGGGTCAAAAGTATCTTTTTTATATAAAATATTGGCACTTCATATTTATTTATTCTCCCAGGCACTTCATATTTATTTATTTAATGTAATATGCTCAAAGTATAAAAAAAACAATGATGATAACAGTAATGTTTTTTAACAGGAAGTCCTCCCGGTTCAGCTCCTCCTGCAGAGCTATCGAGATACCTGGACAGGAACTACTGGGAGCAGCGCGTGCAGCCTTCCAACACTCTACAGGAGCCACCGTCAGCCCCCACACCCTCACCTGGACCGCAACAGCCTCCTTCCACAGTAATTTATTTTTTATTTCAATAAGAATTGTCATAACACATCGATCAATAAGCCTCGGGACTAACTACTAAAACAACATTTGTCAAAATTCTTCTTTATTCATCAACATAGTCTCCTTCAAGAGCGATACATGCATTCCAACGCTTTCCTAACTTTTCTATGCCAGCCGTGTAGAACGATTCATCTTTGGTTTCAAAATAGGCATTAGTTTCGGCAATCACTTCTTCATTGGAGCCAAATCTCTTTCCTTGGAGCATCTTTTTGAGGTCTGCGAACAGCCAATAGTCGCTGGGGGGCCAAATCTGGAGAATACGGTGGGTGCGGAAGCAATTCGAAGTTCAACTCATGCAATTTGGCCATCGTTACCATTGACTTGTGACACGGTGCATTGTCCTGATGAAAGATAACTTTTTTCTTCTTCATATGGGGCCGTTTTTTTGCAATTTCTGCCTTCAAACGCTCCAATAACGTTTGTAATATTCGCTATTGATGGTTTTTACCTTTTCAAGGTGATTGATGAATATTATACCATGCGCATCCCAAAATACGGAGGCCATACCTTCCCTGCTGACTGTTGAGTTTTTGGTCACTTCGGACGACTTTCACCGGCTGCTCTCCACTCAGCTGACTGCCGATTTGATTCTGGAGTATAGTGGTGGATCCAAGTTTCATCCATTGTCACATACCGACGCAAAAACTCCTGTTTATTTCACGTAAATAGTGCCAAACAGCGCTCTGAATCATCGATGCGTTGTTGTTTCTGTTCCATTGTGAGCAAACGCGGCACCCATTTTGAAAAAAGCTTATTCATGACCAAATATTCATGCAAAATAGTGTAAACACTACCAAATGATATCTTCAGGATGTCAGCTATCTCGCGCAACTTTACTTTGCGATTTTCCATCACGATTTTGAGGGTTTTTTTTATGTTTTCTGGTGTAACAGCCTCATTTGGACGACCAGAGCGTTCAGCATCATTTGTGTCTGTATGACAGCGTTTGAAATCAGCATACCGCCGACAAATGGTTGTTTTCGACGGAGCAGAGCCCGGATAACACTTTTCAAGCCATCGCTGAGTTTGAACGGTATTTTTTCCCATTAAAAAGCAATGTTTTATCAACACACGAAATTCGGTTTTTCCATTGTTTTGAAAATAGTAAAAGTAGCGTCACTAAAACCACACTAACTCAATGACACAATGTCGAAATGTCATGAAAGTTTGACACGTAACTTCTAAAGGTTGGAACTAACTTTGAATGGTATGTATTGGTTTTAGAGGCGCCATCTGTTGGTTAGTCCCGGGACTTATTGATCGATGTGTTAATATATTTGTGGATCTAAGGTTGAACCAGTCATATGAGAAAAATTATGATCATAGAGCAGTTACGGCTATTTTTAAGTTTATAATAATTAAAAAATATCTAAACGTTTCAATAATTAAAATATCAACAGGTTATATTCATTTTAGCAAAGTTTTTCATAATACCTCTATGGTCTGTGAGCTCAGTGATTTTGGCTAGATCTTAAAAGATTCTTTTGGACAGTTTTATTTTATTTAACTCCAGCCCACCTGTTAGGCCACTCTATTATGTACTTTTTATAGGAAAACATGACGAATTTTGCCATGATTTAATGAATTTTTGTAAATCATTAACCATTGATAATAATTTATCCTCGAATGCTAACTAGTCACTTAAAATCGTAATAACTAGACACATATATGCTCATCATCATTGTAAATTTAGATGTCCGGATCGCATAATGACTTGAGACAATGACTCGCTTTGAATTTCAACAACTTTTTAACTTTGTTTCAAATTATTTAATGTTGACAATTACAAAAGATTTAATGTTGACAATTTTATTTTACGATGAATTGTGATAATTTTATTGAATATGAAAATTTGTTAGGTAGAGATATGCACATTAGACCTTTCTTTATATTTAATTGTGGATTGACAAACTTTACATTAATTTTCATTAGTCTTTTAATATCAACTGATAGTGGAGTGTGGAGTTGATTTTCAGAGTCCTGAAAATTATAAAGTTACAACACTTTGGAAACTTCGAGATATAAAATTACGGTACAAACTCTGAAAGTCATTATTTACCAGAATCAAATTATGTCGTATTCAAAACGCTACAAAAAACAATTTATCAATAATAGTCTCATGTAAGATCCATAGTTCCAAAATCCTTTGGATTTGTATGGGTTTTTTGTATTGTATGCCTCATGGTAAGTAAATCTTATCATAAACACTTTTTATACTAGAGTGGATGTTTCTGAAATGAAATCAAATATGTCTTTATCAATTTGCTAACTACATTCACATATTGTAATTCATCAATCATGAAATTGCAACCATTGGATAACTCCATGTGTGGTTTGGTGGATATTTTGAATGTAGATGTTGGAGTCAGGAGACTCCGTCCTTTTCCTGCATTTCCCCAATCTTAAATTGGCAGACTGTATTATTGTATTTATTTGTTAAATATTTTTTTGACATTGGCAGACTGTATTATTGTATTTATTTGTTAAATATTTACTGACTTATTGTGTTTATTTGTTAAATATTTTTTTGCAATTTGTCCTATAATTGTTATTGTTATTGGGTGTACAAATAAGTCACCGCCGTTTGACAAAAGTTGGCGCCACCAGTAAGTTATGGTTAAAATTGTCAGATGTAAAATGTCATTATCGTAAGGTTGGACATCTGTCAACAACATGACCTTGAAATATTTGTGAATTTTTATCAGTATAACATATTTTTTTGTGTTCGAAAATGTCAAGTTTTGAGCCGAATAAGCGTCATTTGCGGGAACTTTTGATTTACTTCTTCAATTTGAAGAAATCTGCAGCTGAGGCGCATCGATTGCTTGTAGAAGCATATGGTGAGGCTGCCTTAAGTGAGAGAAGTTGTCGTGAGTGGTTTCAAAAGTTTAAGAACGGTGAATTTGACATCGAAGACAAAGAACGTAGCGGAAGGCCGAAAGTGTACGAAGACGCGGAATTGGAAGTATTATTGGATCAAGATTCGTGCCAAACGCAAGAAGAACTTGCACTTACATTAGGAGTGACTCAACAAGCAATTTCACATGGGTTGAAATCATTGGGAATGATTCAAAAACAAAGAAATTGGGATTCATATGAACTGACACGGAGAAACTTTGAATGCCAATTTTCCACATGTGAAATGCTGCTTGCCAGGCATAAACGAAAGGGTTTTCTGCACCATATAGTCACTGGTGATGAAAAATGCATCCATTATGATAATCCAAAAAGGAAGAAATCATGGGGATCCCCTGGTCATGCTTCAACATCTACGGCTAAGCCAAATATTCATGGAAAAAAACTCTTGTTGTGTATTTGGTGGGATCAGCTTGGTGTCGTGTATTATGAGTTGCTCAAACCGAATGAAACCATTGCTGGGGCTGTCTACCGAACATAATTGATGAGATTGAGTCGAGCACTCGAGGAAAAGCGCGCCCACTACTACGCCAGACACGACAAAATTATTCTCCTGCATGATAATGCTAGTCCACATGTTGCGGCACCGGTCAAAACCTATTTGGAAACACTCAATTGAGAAGTTTTACCCCACCCGCTGTATTCACCAGACATTGCTCCTTCTGATTATCATTTGTTTTGATCGATGACGCATGGCCTGTCTGAGCAGCACTTCACATCATATGAAGATACCAAAAATTGAGTCGATTCGTGGATAGCCTCAAAAGATGATGATGATGACTGACGCGGTATTCGTATGCTGACAGAAAGATGGGGAAAAGTAGTGGCAAGCGATGGGTACTACTTCGAATAAAACATGAGGTTCCGTTCTTTCACAATAAATGCCCATTTTTTTATAAAAAACGGCGGAAACTTATTTGTACACCTAATAGTTTTTTTAGGATGTTCATATGTTATGTTTTATAATTGATACTGTGATATGTAAAGGGCACGTCCTTTATTTCATGAATAAATGAATGAATAATCATTACCATGAAATTCCACAAAATAAGGCTAGAAAGAATTTTTATATTATTTGTCTTTAATAATATTTTTTTCGCAACAATATAATCAATCATATTAAACTTATCAATTGTACATTATAATCTGACATGTGCCTAAATAAAGTGATACATTATTTTAATATTTTTCTAAGAAGTATATTCTTTAAAATTTCAGGGTCTTAATGACATCTTGGCTAACAAATTGGCTGCCATGAAGATGGAGAATGGTGCGACTTCTGACCCAGAGATGGAGGAATTCATTTCGGCACTCAAAAGTCAAGTAGAAATATTTGTCAATAGAATGAAAAGCAACTCTTCAAGGTCAGCTTTAATTTATTTAATATTTTTTTAACATGATAAGAAAGATGCTAGAAATAATGAAGCAACAATTGAAAGAGATACGAGGGTCATCCAGAAAGTAAGGTTACACCATTTATGTAGGATTGAAAAATGCTTGCATTTAATTGAAATTCACAGGATACTTCACAAATATATTAAACTATTTTTCAACGCAATCGCCGTTGAGATCGAGATATTTCTGTAGTCGGGGCACCAGCTTTTGTATGCCAGTGTCATAGACCTCCGCCGCCAGCTCTTTCAGCCACTTCTTCACAGCTTCCTCGACCTCCTGATCGTTGGAAAATTGTTGAGGTGTAGTGACACACCCACGTCTCATCCCCCGTCACGATCGAGTCCAGAAAAGCTTCTCCCTCCTGTGCAAAACGATCCAAAAGTTCACGCGCAGCGGACACGCAATTTTGATGGTGCTCCGGTGTGAGCATTCTGGGCACACATCTCGCACACAACTTGTCAGAAATGTCAGGAAATTCTTCATGAAGGTCGTCAAGCGTCACACGGCGGTCATTTCGCACTTGTTCTTCAATTTTTTGCACAAGTTCGTCAGAAATCACTGCCTTGCCTCGTCGTGAGTATCAGTACGGCCTTCTCTAAACAACCTATCCCACTTCGTGACATGTTGTCGACTCATCACATCACTACTATAAACTTCCACGAGCTTCTGATGGATATTCACGGCGGTATTGTTCTGCAAAGTCAAAAAACGGATGACTGCACTGATCTCACACGGATGGGAATTGGCGGGAGCGCGCAATGACCTCTCCATCGGAAGAATTTACTGTGACTGAACAAAATGGCCGACAAATACGCGGGACCAAACAAACTTACCGTTAGGATCCCTCCTACACGCCATGTGCGCCAACTTCAAAACAAAAAATTTGCCCTTGTAACCTTACTTTCTAGATGACCCTCGTACATTTTAATAGTCATATAAAAATATATTCCCCTTTTTCCATCATTCTTATTTTTTATGCTCAGATACCATAGACCTGTTGGCCGACTAACTAGGAATTCTTCTTTTAAGTCATGCAATTTATCACATGTGTCGATTATATCAGGTCTGTAAATATGAAACCGGATTTTTTTTTATAGAAAATACACATTTATTGTATGAAAATGGTACAAAATATTTTATTCAAAGTATTGCCCATCGCTAGCTACACATTTTTCCCATCTGTCTGGCAATTTGTGGATGCCACGCCAAAAAAACTCTTGCTCTTTTGAGGCAAACCAATCATTGAGCCATTTTCGTACATTTTCATAATCAGTGAAGCGCTGCTCAGCAAGTGCGTGTCCCATCAATGCAAATAAGTAGTAATCGGATGGAGCCAAGTCTAGTGAGTAAGCCGCATGCGAAAGTATTTGCCAACTAAACGCCTCAATCGTTTCCTTGACCGGTTTTGCTGTGTGCGATGGTGCATTATCATGAAGCAAAATCACTTTGTGTTACCTCTTTTGATATTCTGGTCGTTTTTCATGCAATGCTTGGTTCAAATCCATCATTTGTTGTCAGTAGCGTTCAGTATTAACGGTTTCGCCAGGTTTTAGCAGCTCATAATAGATAACATCCTTCTGATCCCACCAAACACAGAGCATTGTCTTCCGTCCATAGCGATTTGGCCTTGCTGTCGATGTCGCTGGTTTGCTTGGAGTTACCCATGATTTTTTACGCTTAGGATTCTCGAAATATATCCATTTTTCATCGCCAGTCACAATTCGATGGAGATATGATTTTCTTTTGTACCTGGCGAGTAGCATTTCGCAAGTGGTTTTCCTGCTGTCTTTCATTCAATTCATGTGGAACCCATTTTCCCACCTTCTGGATCTTTCCCATGGCTTTCAAACGTATGGAGACGGCTTCTCGTGTCACATTTAATTGATCCGCGAGTTGTTGTTGTGTTTAATCGTTATCCTCATCCAACAATGCTTGCAATTCGGCGTCTTCAAACTTTCTCGGCGGTCTTCCACGTTCTTCGTTTCTCACGTCAAAATCACCACTTTTGATTTTTTTAAACCACTCAAAGCACTGTTATTTACCACAAGCATGCTCACCGTAAGCTTCGACAAGCATTTAATGCGATTCCGCAGCAGTTTTCTTCAAATAGTGACAGAAAATCAATGCTGTCCGCAAATCATAGTTTTCAGGCCAAAAACAGACATGTTCAACGCTGTGAAAACATATGTAGTTGTATTAAACTTGTATTGTTGTGAGTTAAAAGTCTTTGACAAATGTAAACACAAGAAAAAGGTGCAATGATGCGGTTTGATAGTCACTACGTTGACAACTGGAGCCATCTATGAGCAAATTCCGGTTTCATATTTACAGACCTGGTATACTCGTCACTGAAAAAAAGAAACAAAAAAGTACTAACTCTAGAAATAGATGAGATTTACACATTTATAGTTTTAAGAAACAAAAAATTAAAAAATAATTAAAACATGCCACAAACAAAATATAACCATCTCAAATAGGTACATAGTGCATAAATATTAAGAATTCTCTATTTCATTGCAAAAATCCGTGGGTAATAAAATCTCCACCACTATTGCTCAATGTGTAACAACACTCTCGGCTGATTCAGCCCTGAAAAAGTAGCAATTACTTCAATGTGTATTTGAGCTTTAAATAGCAAATGACTTCCTCTCTTCTAGCAATGCGTTATATACCCTAGGAGCTAAAAAAATGTGATGCTTTTAGCCAAAAGAAGAGTGCATCCTTCTAACACTAAGTATAGTCATAATACTATTGTTTCTAGTTTGATAAACATGAACTATCATCTTATGAACTTCATTAATCACTCCCTTTTGATATAGTATTCGAAATAAGCTTATTAAAAGTGACTGGCCTATTTGGCTTTCTAACATATAAAATCACATTTTTTTTGTCTAAATTTTTCATTGAGTTAAACAGGTTAAACAATTTTTCATTGCGTTAAAAACTTTACATAAGTTACGTTGGAAAAAATAAAAAATAAAAACTGTGAATATAAGTATTCAATAGAATTCTACAACATTAATATCAATTCAAATCGTAATATTTTTTTGTTCATATATTTTCAGAGGTCGTTCCATTGCAAATGATAGTTCTGTGCAAACGCTGTTCATGAACATTACAACCATGCATTCCCGCCTTCTGCGCTACATTCAGCAACAAGATGATAGCCGAGTCCACTATGAAGGATTGCAGGTAAATTTATAATATATCAAGTATTATATAGTAGATGTACCGGACAGGTACAAAGACTGTAGATAGGTGGTTGGTTGCCGCGTAGCGCTCAGAGAATCGAGGTAGCGAATTCCGTAGCGAAGATCCAGCAGAAGAAGAAGAAGAAGAGCAGGGAGAGATTCCTCTCAGGCAGTCGATGTAGGGTAGCGGGTCTCAAGTAAAAATACGGTAAAGTCGGTATTACTGAGAATTGTTTAATGAGAACCACAGAACATGATTTCCAAATTGGGGGGCGCTCTATATTAATGGTCAGTCGGCCGTCACAAGCGCCCATTGCCCGCGAAAAACAACAACTTTCGGGGTTTGGGCCTTGCTTACGCCAACTGGCCCCCGACCTACTCCGATCGCCTCGCCCGGCAAGTCACTTATTTCCAGTGCGGTCGCGAATGCGATCGGAGTCAAACAAACATACATATTTACATATAAATTCTACACATTATTACAACAAATATCATAGAATTACGTGACATTTATACATATAAAAGGTTCATACACAGATGAAATAGACAAATACAAGTTTACATCAATTTTATATATAAACAGATCTACACCTAAATGTCCTTTTCCTCATATCACATACACACACACACGGGTGACGGCACACGTCCGATACAATAGACTTGGACATTGCTGGTCTAGAACACTGGTGCTTGAGGATAAAACAAGATTACGTTTTTTGAGGCAACTGCATTTAACCAATTCTCTGTGGGTCCCAACTATATCCGGGCTGTATAGCCGTGCCGTCACTGCTGGCCCCAATTCAGACCATGATGTAAATAGCCTTCAGTTTGCTGCCTCAGAATGATGCAGCATCATATTTAGAAGTCAACAAAATAAGGTTTTCATTTTCAGAAATTACCAAGCAGCAGAGTTATCAAAAATTAACCATGAGAATAAAAAATTGACAGCAAAAAGGTTAAGTGATTTGAAAAACAGGAAATTTCTATGGATATCAAAAGTGATATCGAATAATTTATGGTATCAATAGTTTGGTGAATAGTGATATTGAATAATATATGGTATCAAAAGTGATATCGAATAATTTATGATATCAATTCATTAGTGGCATTCCTGTTTGAACATACTGAATTTATTTAGTGGCGCTTATGAGCTGTATTTTATAAATTCCAAAATAAATGACTTATGGAGCGATATTTTATTGGAAAATGGCATCTATGTATATGTACAAGCAAAATTACACTTGATTTAGCTATATGATTGTACCAACTTCACTTCGATAAATTTTAAGACTTCATTCATTTATATATACTCAACATATCTGAATTGGTGATGCAGACATATTAACTCTTTCCCCGCGGGGAGCACAAACGCCTGTGATCTGACGACAATCCAAGTTTCAAATCACAAATACTTAAAAAAAATGATACAAAACCGGAATAAAAATTGAACTAAAATTTAAAATAATCTTTATTCTAGCGACATCTCTGAAAACCTTGTCAAATAATATATTAGTTTATGAGATATTGTTGAATAAACAGAGCGCCGAATTTTTTTGGTTTCTCAATATTTCCAGCATTAACGACCTGTCGCGCGGATCGAGTCCTGCGATGAGTCTCTCTTACGTAAATAAACATAACTAAGTCTCTCTTACGTAAATAAACATTACTAGTGCTATATGCATTTGATTAGGTGAGTGTCATGAAGCATTGATTTGATCGTAGCATTCCTTTGTTTATTTTATGTAATGTTAAGTTTATCTCCTTTATTTAATGAGTCTCCTTAAGAGTAATGACTATTATTTATTATCAGAAAATTACTTAAGTGTCATGTTTACTTGGTGTTGTAATCAAATATCAGTGGTTCCAAACAAAATATGTGTTTAAACTTAGAAATTAAAAAACGCTGAAATTGTGCCGCGCACAGGATTCGTGGAATTTGATTTTTAACGCGGTGAACAGGTTAAAGAGCATGGCCAGGAGACAACATTGTCTTTTCTCCCATTAATCATGCCTTTAAATTTAGAACTACTGGATTAGGCATAGAACTCGCAGTCCGTCATGGTATATGTTGAAAATGTTACTGCATGTAAAGAGGCAACAACACTCAAACACGCCTAGCACACGTAAGTATTGTTACCAGATGGATACTACCAGACTGGAACTTTTTTTTTTCAGGTACTACTGGACATGGAAGTCAAGTATCTTACTGACTGGTCCACAAATGGCGTTAAATAAAAAAACATATAGGGTTGATGCAAAAGTTATGACCGTTTTTTATGATCCCAGGTAAAAAAATTCCCAGGTAAGAAATGATGAATAGTATCTTCTTTTAAATGATTCCATTGTATAAAGGATGCTTTCCCTCTACTTTCTATTCAGTTTTGGCCTGGCCAGAGTACAGTGAAGAGCCCTTGTATTTTTTCAAAATGTCGGTCGATAAAGTGCATTTACGTTATTGTTTACTTTATGAATTCCGTAAAGACAATACCGCAAGTGTGGCAACCAAAAACATTTGCGAAGTGTATGGAGCAGATGTCATCAAAGTTCGACAGGTACGAAGATGGTTTACAAAATTCCGATCTGGGGATTTTTCACTAATTGATAAACCACGTACCGGGCGGCCATTGAAGTCTGATGACGACAAGTTAAAAGTCATAATTGACACCAATCCACGTCTAACCACCAGGGAGATCGCGTCGATGATGGGAGTCAACCAAACAACCGTATTAAGACATTTGAAGCGTATGGGGATGGTTTCGCGGTACGACGTTTGGATACCTCATCAATTGTCGGCTGCCAATTTATTGGATCGTGTTTCAACGTGCGTTGCTTTGAGTGCGAGACAAAAACATGAACCTTTTTTGCATCCACTGTATTCTCCAGATCTTGCTCCTTCCGATTTTCATTTATTCCGATCACTGCAAAATTTTTTAAATGATAAAAAATTTGATACAATAGAGCAGGTAAAAACATCCCTTACTACATTTTTCGCATCAAAATCCACGGAATTTTACACTAATGGTATTAATAAGTTGATAGAAAGATGGGAGAAGGTTATAAGAACTCATGGAAATTATATAATTGATTAAATAAATAATACAAATCTAAAAAAAAATGTTTAATTGTATATGTAAAAAACGGTCATAACTTTTGCATCAACCCAATATTTTAGACATTAATCCTACTCTTATTAATGTTACATAAAATGAAGAGGAGTCATCAGAAGCTATCATGAGAGTCACGATACTCAATCATGAGCTACACAATGTTTGACATAAAATAAATGGTGAAATTCAGGAAAACAATAATTAATGTCAATTACGTTCTTTCCTTCCCCTTGTCCTATTAGGATTAGAGGGCCATCGTCTAAATGAAAGATCGGCACACATTCCTCTCCTAGGATCCGTGTAGGTCTTGTGCCTAGTCCAGCTACATTCTTTTATACAGAACTCCTTCAACCCTTCCTTGATCTTACAACTGGCCGCCTTCCATCAGGGTCAGTAGAGAGAATTTGTTTGGATAGTCTTTGAATTTATTTGCTTCATTATTTCCAGGACAAGCTGACTCAAGTGAAGGACTCGCGTGCTGCCCTGGACGTGTTGCGTGAGGAGCATGCAGAGCGCATGAGGAGGGCGGCGGAGCAAGCGGAGAGACAGAGGCAGATGCAGATGGCGCATAAGCTGGACATCATGCGCAAGAAGAAGCAGGAGTATCTGCAGTACCAACGTCAACTGGCCTTACAGAGAGTACAGGTGAACTATTTGTCTGTAATTTGAATTATGATTCTGTTTGGACATGTTTATTTTGTTTGTATGCATCTATATTCTTCTTTTCATGTGAATGTCAAGAGTAGTGCCCTGTTTGGTACAGTGTGGGTTGTCTGCCTTTAGACCAGGGATGGCCAATCTTTTTATGTAGTGTGTCAAAACTAGCATTGAGTTAAGGCTTGTGGGCTGCATGTGTATTTTTCTTTAAATGAATAGGTACAATGTACAGGGTGTTTTAATAAAGACTCTCGATTTTTAAATGTAAATAAAACAAGTTGTGTGAGATATCCACTCAATTTTTTTTTAATTTGAAATAATATTTTATGGTTTGTAATTTATTTTTATCAAACACTGTTTATTCCACTTTTTTGTGATGGTATACCCCTACCGGTTTCAAAGATTTCACCTCATCTTCAGGGGAGCACAAACAAGACTAAATGCTGTTCGAACTGGTACCGATATACACGCTTCAACGGTTGGGGGCTGAGGATGAGAGAGGCATGGGACGATTTCGGCCAAGAGCGGAGAGATTTTTGGGATATAACTGTTTACCAGATGTTCGGATCGATGTACTGACTTAGAAATTTCTAGGGCCTCATTTTTTCATGATTTATAAACAGCTTGTGGACTGCTAGTTGGCCATGCTTGCTTTAGACAATCCCGTATTGTATTAATAACTATGAATATAGTTGAATTTTTATTTATATTTGTGAGAGTGTTGACATATGTACAGTACCCGGCGATAAGTAATACACATCGGGCTTAAGAAAGAAACTGTCAGCCATAATCGGCTAAGTTCGGCTTTGTAGAGCGTCATCTCTGTCATTCATACACATGTTTCGTCGCGATTTGTCAGTCGTTGTCTAGCGTTCTAGCCGATTAAGGCCGACAGTCTCTTAAGCCCGGTGTGTATTACTTTATTTCCACAACAAATTGGACAGATTAGAGGCCCTAGAAATTTCTAAGTCAGTGCACCGAGGCAAACATCTGGTAAACACATATATCCCAAAAATCTCTCCGCTGCTGGCCGAAATCGTCCCATGTCTCCCTCTCAGTCCCCAACCCGAATGCCTCCAACCGTTGAAGAGTGTATATCAGTACCAGTTCGAACAGAATTTAGTCTTGTTTGTGCTCCCCTGAAGATGAGGGGAAAGCCTTGAAACCGGTAGGGTTATACCGTTACAAAAAAAAGTAAAATGAAGTGTTTGATAAAATAAATTACAATAAAGAAATTGCTCTTTCTACCCTCTTATATATCATCATTCATCATCAAAGGCCTTTATAATAGTTTTCCAAAATTTTCTATCTAATTTCTGTTTGCTGCCATGTTATGTCTTGTCATTTTATGTATGTCAACTATCCAACATGACTAAAGTCGCTTTCTAGTTTTTTTAATGCCTCTCGGATACCAATGGATGACTCTATAGTTCTAACAATATTCTGTTCTTGCCCAATTATTTTATGGTCTCAATTATGTCTCTCTGGCTACCTCAATAGAGACATGACGTGGTGGTATTTATAGAGTATGTCTGATTATTGATTTAGTTTTCGTTTATCCTACTTTAATAGTTTTGGGAAGAATGTTAAGAAAGAAGCTTCGGGAATAGTGAATGTGCTTTCGCGAGTTTAATGGAGTGTTTTATAATATTTTTTTTTTAGGAACAAGAAAGAGAGATGCAAATGCGACAAGAACAACAAAAGCATCAATATATGCTGGGAAACACTGGGGGATATGGTTATTTACAAGGAAGTCCCGTTCATCAATTCCATGGTGCCCAGCAGCCTTATCAACAGTCTCAGACATTTGGGCAAGGCTATCCACCCATGATGGGTCCCATGCACAGGCCTCCTATGGTCTCTGAAAGTCAGGGTATGATCAGGCAGCCTACTCCACAGGTTGGCCAAATGCCTCAGCATAACATGCCAATGCAACAAGGACAACAAATGGGACATTTGCCACCTCTCAATATGCAAGTCTCGCCAATGAATCAACAATCTGGACAACCAATCAATCAGCAAGGGCAGCCTTTGGGCCTTCCTGGAACTATGGGCCCTCCAGGGGCAATGCTTCCTCAGTCAGGGCCCACAATGGGACAAGGTCCGCAGATGGGCATACCTCTATCTCAACATGGTCCACAAGGTCCTCAATTGTCAGCACAAATGAATCAACAAAACCAACTCAATATTCAAGGTCCTCAAGGACAGCCAATATCTGTACCTGGAAATCAACAAATGCAACAAACTTCATTAGGACCATCTCAAAGCGCTCAGATTCAACAGCAAAATCCTCAATTAAACCAGCAGCAAGGACAGCAAATTTCTCAGCATGGTCCAATGCCTCCGCATCAAGTGCCACAAATGAATCATTCTGGTCCTCAAGGTCCTCAACTGAGTCAACAAGGGATGCCACCTCATCAAATGGGTCCTCAAATGCAACAGATGAATCAATTACCCCCACAGTTAGCCCAGCAAATGGGTCAACCGAGACCTCAACAAATACCTTCAACTGGTCAGCAAGGTCCTTCGGGAGGCTCCATCCCCCCAATGAACAATCAAATGCAACAACCTTTAAACCAAAATATGCCTTCAGGACCACAATCTATGCCTCATATGGGGCAGAATCAAATTCCTAATCAAATGATGGGCCATCCACAACAAATGGGACAAAACCCAAATCAACTTCCCATTCAGCAAGGAAATCAAATGCCAAACAATACTCAATCTGGTGATACCAAATTAGGAACTATTTCTCCCACTTCAACTCCTGCTAATAATCCTATTAATACACAAGCTCCTCCATTGTCAGTGATGGGACAGCAGAATTCTCAGGGCTCTCCTCAACAACAAAAACCTGTGATTCATGATAATCCTACGGCTGAATTAATTAGCTTTGATTAACACCTTCATTTGCTATATTAAATATATGAATCAATAATATTCTTTTTTTATTTGTTTGCAATATTTAGAATAAGATTTAGTTTTTACTAATACAACCAATTTAAAATTATTATATTTCTGTGTCATCGTTTTTGCAATCCAAAAAGTATATTTATAAGTAGTGAAATAGTTGAAAATCTTTAAAATACTGAAAAATATATTTTTTTAATGGTAATAATCTTCTTTATGTCGTGTCCAGTTCACATGATGTTGGCGACCACTCTTGAGAAAATATCTTTGTCTTTGAAGCCATGGAACAGCTCGAAACTATTTTAATACCTGTCCATTTGCAAATGTTTCGTAATTAAGACAGGCACCTTTTACCGATTCTGTATCAACCCTCAATTTTGCTCATCAATATTATGGTACTTTTTTCCTCTCAATATATAACCCACATAGACAATATTTGGACATTAAATGGTATTTAAAAGCTATCCTCGGGTACAGCACCTCTGTATTTAAGATAAATCCATATTTTGAATGCTTCTAACATATTTAGCCTTCTGGTCTTCTTGGTTCGTATCTCAACACCATAAAGTGGAGTAGACCATATATAGCACTTCTTTATGTGTTGCTGAAATTATCATTGCAGAAAACTGATCTCATCTTGAAAATTCCTACGTGTGCCAATTCAATTCGATATATAACTTCTTCATCTGAGGCAATATCACGAGTAATTTGATTTCTTAAATATTTGAAATTGTACAAGAATAGGAAGGTGGCAATAGCAGCCATTAGATTGAGTACTTTCCCACATCTGCAGATATTTAAAAAACATATTTGATAAAAAAAAAACGCAGAATATAATAACCAAGGAAAGATGAACTACAAAGAAACCTTTGTAGTCTTCTAATATGTGATAGCAACACATTCAGCTTTAGGTTGAATGTAGTATATGTATGTAGTGTTCTTATGTAATAATAAATTTTGACAAAACCGTGCAAAAAGTCTTAGAGTATTTCCCAGATTTTTAACACTTAAAGGCCGTTCATTCCATGCTATAGGCTTTTGTACTGTTATTGAATTGATATCGGAATAACCAATTGATTCGACAAAGATGAAATCAATCTCAAAGTTATCCTCCTCCACACCTACATTTTTCAGACACATCCGAAAGATGCAATTTTATTTGTTCAATATTATGCCTCGAATCTTTTTGACATATAAGATTGCACACATCGGCAACTATAATTTCATTTGTATTATTTTTGGCATTTATAGTTGCAAGTTATATATTTTATGTGTTGAGATTTTATATTCCATATCCTAAGATTTTATTAAGGGTGGTCAATGAAGTAAGCTGATGTACTTTTTACGAACTGCTAATAATGTTAAAAATATAAAGATTTGATATTTTTTATTATATACAACAGAAATGCAATACAATACAATATTTTCCTATGCTTAAACTATTATTCTTTCCATTATAATTTTTCAAAGATGATGACTTACATGTAGAACGCTCATCTTCCAATCCGATTCCTGATGATACCCTCCTCTGTGGCCTAGTTGGTATGATGCCTGTCATCTGACCCGGAGGTTGCGGGTTCAATTCCTACTGGAATCTAGATATTTTTTAAATAAAAAATAAAATTTCAATCTGGCTTTTACTTAAGACCTCATTAACGTCTTTCTGGTTGATTGAAAGAACTTGCCAAATGACAGTAATCCCACAAGGTTGTGCTGTGTACAACAAAAGTTTTGCACATGATTCATTTAGGTACTGTTATAGCTGCCAGGTGTGATTTGTTTAGTAATAGTGGGTTCGAATCACGAGTTAGAGCATCCTTGAGGAGAGTTTGCTCTCTAAATGATGCTATGTAAAAAAATGTCGATTAGATTGGATACCCAAAAAATGGTTTTGGTTTTCACAACATGCTTTTCAAAATCTTTCTGATTGATCGGAAGATATGCCACATGGCAATAAGCCCATCAGGCTGTATTGTATATAACGGAATTTAAATACAGTACATGTTTTTATCATTGGTTGTGTTAGTAAACTTTGAAAAATTCACAGTAATTTCAAATTAAGGATCTATATTGTCTATTACAATTATGCATTTTAATATTTTGTAGAAGAGAAGTTTTGTATAAACATTTTATATGCTAACAATTTTATTAATTATTTCATTTTATTCACTTGAAGTGAGCAATTTAGAGATGCTTGATTGTGGTGGCATTGGATCGGAACAAACACTTATATTTAGTATTCAAATAAAAAAAACACACTTATGACTTTGGTTATATATATATGTTTTTCATATCTTTTTGAAAAAACAATTTAAGCATTCCAAAAATAGTTAACCAATTTCATAATATCTTTCCATTCATCAAACTTTATTATATACCAAATAGCATAAAAATCTTATATTTTACAAAAATGTTTGCTGTAAAGTAAAAGTAAATAATTGTCACAGTTGATACATTATATACACCAGAAATTATAGATATTTGCCACCTCACTTTGAAATTCATCAAGCAGCAGATCTCAAATAAAGAGGAGCTATACTGGAAAGATTAAAAATGTTACTTCTATGTAGGACACACCTCCCATCACGCGTGTGAATCTTTCAATTATAGCTTTAAATGTACTTCTCTTAAATTGGAAAACCACTAAATGATAGTTTTCCAATGAACTGCATCTCTGTGATGTACACATACTAATATTTTGTCATCTTAAATGTATATATATACAGTAGAACCTCGATTATCCTGACTTAATAAGAATAAAGATCGTCCAGATAATGAACAATCTGGATAGTCAAGAGGAAGAAGAAAATTGTTTATTAGTATAATATTATTTAGTAACTATGTATGATTTTAATACAAACAATATTATTATATACATTCAAATAATTAATATAAATTTAACAGATATCTACAGAAAATTATTTTTTATATTTTGTTTCGGTGACATCGGTATTATTAAAAATAAATATTTAAATCGCGATCGAGAATATCCATTCAGGTGACAGCAATTTATTTTATTCCGAATCTTAATCGGTACTAACTCATGCCATAGCTACAAGTGCATACTTACATACACTAAAATCGTTTCGAGAACTGTGTTTCAGAAAAATATAACAAAGGCATTTTGAACCTAAAGGCAAATTAATTTCATGCTCTTCGATAGATGGCACTGTGCCACCATGTGATATTTAATAAATTTCTATAATCTACTATTTCTCTGATTCTCCTTTGATTTGTCCGTTTCCGGATAATGAAGATTCTACTGTATCTTGTGAAGATCTTAATAATAAAAACATTTTAATTATTTCTTGACTCAGTTAATCACAATTCCAAATTCTAATTGTCCACATATTATTTTTCTGTGTATTATTTGCAACTAAATTAATAATATATATATTTTTTAATAAATTTTTTGTTAGGAAATTCATTAATGAAAATGTATTTAGAATATATAATATTCTATTAAACAAATATAATGTACATTTTGTGTCTTGTATTGCTTATTAATAAAAATTATGATTAAAAAAAGTTTTTTTTGTAGTTTTAATCTGCTCCATTTTCATATAATTTACCTTTATCACCTTAAATACTGAAAAAAGGATGAAAAACAGGGGAGCGAAAGGAGGGAAAATAATTTAAGGATGTTCTCATTCAAATTGTTTTTCCTCCTAAACAAACTTTATATTTGAAAAAAATTAAAATACTGCTCTCTTAAGAAGTTTTTAATTAACTGGTCCCTTACAAAACATCTCAAAAGATTTTCACAGGGTCATGGTCTAACGGCTAGGATTCATATTAAGTAAGCAAGTACTTCAGATTCGATTCCTGGCGGATTCAATTCCAAACTGGTTTTAATCTTCGACCATTTTATATTTGAATTTGTTTTTCTGTGGCTTATAACGTTATCAAGAAGTACAAAAATAGCGCTATATAAAACCTTCGCTTAACCAAAGGATGCAGCAGGCAATATCTACAGCTGATTTTGAAAATTTCATCTCCTTGCCATCATCGGAACTGAGTTAGATCTGAAGACTGTTTGCTGAAGAGCAACAGTTTGTCACACAATAAACCAGGACACGCACAGACGTCTTCCATCCACAGGACAGCTGACAATGATACTGGATCACTAGGGATAGCCAGGCACAATTGAAGGTTCTTTTTATTTCATCAATTAGTCCTGTGGAATTCAATAAAAAAGTCAATATTAACAGTTTCCTTTGATAGCTTTGCCTGGAAGATTGAGTGAAATACTTACATCATTAGCTGATATGTGCCCCACACAAAATCCAGTACTATCAAACAGTGAAAATTATACATAATTTGTTTAATGAAAAACTTTTCCACAAACAACTACACTTGCAGAGTGTTTGAATTGAATCTCGAATTGCTATATAAAGGCAAAAAACATTTCCTTTGTATACTTCAATTTAAATACTGGAAAACAAATATAAAATAAAAGATAAGTATTTATCGACTAAAGACCTCAATCCTATGAGTTGTTGCCTAATTAGGTGTCTATTCCACGTCTCTATTCCATAAAGGAGATGGAGAAAATGTAGCAGCAAACCATACGCATTCTCAATTCCAAGCTCAAGTCTCAGTTTGTAAAAAGAGACATTTTAATAAAACAACTTCTCGCTATCTTTTTCCTTCCCTCGAATGGTTACCAGTTTGTTTAAACCAGACTTGGGCAAATTATAATCCACATATGGCCTGCCATCCATTCTCATGGATTTAAAAAAATAAAAATCGTAGAAAAAATCTTGAATTTGAAAACAGCATCAGCCACCGTACTGGCACGTGACGTCTTTAATATTGTGTCCACGCTCAATTGCAAAAGTCATGCAGCTATTTGTTCATTGTCCACACTAGTGCATGCTTACAGTTGTGAGTTATAGTTCTCTTGTTTCAGTTGAAATTTTCGTTTATTCTCACTTACACTTTTTCCTTACTTTTATCAGGTGCATCTATCAGGTCTGTAAATATGAAACTGGAATTTTTTTATATAAAATACGCATTTATTGTATGAAAATGGTAAAAAATATTTTATTCAAAGTATTTCCCATCGCTAGCTACACATTTTTTCCATCTCTCTGGCAATTTGTGGATGCCACGCCAAAAAAACTGTTGCTCTTTTGAGGCAAACCAATCATCAAGCCATTTTCTTAAGTGAAGCGCTGCTCAGCAAGTGCGTGTCCCATCGATGTAAATAAGTAGTAATCGGATGGATCCAAGTATGGTGAGTAAGCCGCATGCGAAAGTATTTGCTAACTAAACGCCTCAATCGTTTCCTTGACCGGTTTTGCTGTATGCGATGGTGCATTATCATGAAGCAAAATCACTTTGTGTTGCCTCTTTTGTTATTTTGGTAGTTTTTCACGCAATGCTTGGTTCAAATCCATCATTTGTTGTCAGTAGCGTTCAGTATTAACGGTTTCGCCAGGTTTTAGCAGCTCATAATAGATAACTCTCTTCTGATCCCACCAAACAGAGCATTGTCTTCCGTCCATAGCGATTTGGCCTTGCAGTCGATGTCGCTGGTTTGCTTGGAGTTACCCATGATCTTTTACGCTTAGGATTCTCGAAATATATCCATTTTTCATCGCCAGTCACAATTTGATGGAGAAACGATTTGCTTTTGTACCTGGCGAGCAGCATTTCGCAAGTGGTTTTTCGGTTTTCTTGCTGTCTTTCATTTAGTTCATGTGGAACCCGTTTTCCCACCTTCTGGATCTTTCCCATGGCTTTCAAACGTATGGAGACGGCTTCTCGTGTCACATTTAATTGATCCGCGAGTTGTTGTTGCGTTTGAGCGTCATCCTCATCCAACAATGCTTGCAATTCGGCGTCTTCAAACTTTCTCGGTGGTCTTCCACGTTCTTCGTTTCTCACGCCAAAATCACCACTTTTGAATTATTTAAAGCACTCAAAGAACTGTGATTTACCAAGAGCATGCTCACCGTAAGCTTCGACAAGCATTCGATGCGATTCTGCAGCAGTTTTCTTCAAATGGTAACAGAAAATCAATGCTGTCCGCAAATCGTAGTTTTCAGGCACAAAAACAGACATGTTCAACCCTATGAAAACATATGTAGTTGTATTAAACTTGTATTGTTGTGATTTAAAAGTCTGACAAATGTAAACACAAGAAAAAGGCGCCAATGATGCGGTTTGAGTCACTAGATTGACAACTAGAGCCATCTATGAGCAAATTCCGGTTTCATATTTACAGACCTGGTATGTAGCTATTTTTTTATAATATCAAATTACAAGGCAATGTGAAACATTTCGCTTGTATTATATATACTCGTATGAGAATCAGATAAAGTACTGTGGCCCACCGTTAATTTCGAGATTTAGATGTGGCTCGCCAGCTGAAAAATTTGCCCAGGCCTGGTCTAAACCAAGAAGGGAATTTTTTCTAATCGTCGAATAAAACAAAGATAGAATTCTAATATTTTTATTAAGTGTATATTATACACAGTACCACTGATTAATCAATAATATATTTAGCATGAATTAACTACTTAATAAAGTCCCAATAATAAAATTATGAATCTTGAATTATTCGCAATATATTTTCAAAACAAATATTATAGGTATAGTACAAAAGGAAATTTATAAAAAAATAACACAATAATAATAATAATAATAATTACTGGTAAGACTATAATTCTTTTCAATTTAATAAATTAATTTTATCCAATTATACAATGCACATATGTAAATAATAATATTTAAAAAAATGTTGTTGATCGATTAAAATATTATTACATTTATCTTTGGCAAAATATTGGCTTAATGTAATTTTAGTAAAAACATTTACCTAAAAAAGGTATATTCATAGATAAATATGAAAACTAATGCTTTGATCACAATGGATTATGTTTCAAGTTGAGCCAATCAAACAACTACTTAGGAATACTTATTTTTTCTTGATATTCTCGCAACAAGAATACAAAATTGTTAGTTCAATATCGATTACTGCTAAATAATTCATGACAGAGGTCAGAGCATTGCATCATTATAGAGGTCAGAGCATTGCATCATTATAAAAGACAGATCATTTACATAAATGTGAAAATAATAGAACTATCACTAGTTACTTCCAAAGTTATTTATTTCTGAAGTTTTGAGACAGATTATGAGGAACCTATGAGTCATATTTTGTGCTTTAATATTTTATTTTACTCTTTTTTTTTACATATGATCAAATGATAAAGCACTGGGTACAACTGATAGGTTCTTTAGTTTTCCTGCTCAATTGCGTACAAATTTCATTCTTCAAATAACTTAAAAAATAGTTAAGTTGGCAGAATTATACACAATCCTCTAAAAACTGATTTATATAATTTGTTTGCTCTGTTATGTTTCTATATCAACTTTATAGACTCGTATTACTGGACAGTTAACAGAAAAAAAACCTCACAAAGTGCGTTAATAAATGGTAGCAATTAGATATATTGTATGTCATACACTTGAACTTAACTTCAAACCCAGTGATACGAAACTGAGATCTCTTAATTTTTGACATTTGACGTAATTGCCCTTGATATATTATTTAGTCGAGTATACCACGTTACTTCCTCATAAAAATCATAGATTTTTCATTGACTTATGTCTTTTAATACATACCATATTTGTACACTTAAAGATATCAACTCTTATAGTTATATTTTTAAATATATCAATGCCTTTCTTGATGTTATTTGTGATTACGCATTCTCTTACAAGTTGTATATTGTAGTTTTTTATAAATGTTGCTCCTTCGAACTTACCTTGCAAGCAAGATAAAAACAAACAACATTAATAAAAACAAGGTAAATTTTCTCAAGAGAAAATCATATAAAAATATTTTAAACTAAGTTATTTTAGTTGTCATTTTTATATGAAAATGTACATTTTCCATGTTCACAATGCAAACTTTTATAAACAAAAATAGTGATAAAATAATACATGCTTTTTTTTCACTTTCGTTACTTTCTCCAGAGTTGAAAATCCAATATGATTGTAACTTGATTTTATGGACCAAAAATAAAATGAATCTTGACTTTTATAATTATAAAATTGAATATTCTTGAGCATCCACAATATAGATTTTTTTCTTTAAATTGAAGTAATTTCCTAATCTATATTTATTAATGGATATCATAAGATACATCAGGCTTTATAAGTTGTCACCTTTTGAGAGTTGTAACATAGTAAAAATGGTTTGACTTTTTAACAACATAAGAGAAACAAATACTGTATGGTATATTTTCTGTCCACCTAGCACTATTCTATATTCATCACTTAATGACTAGCAATTTCCAGTGCATTACTTTTTGCTTATGTGAACAGATTTTAGAGGATTAATGTATAACTTTACGAACTTAATGATAATAAATTTGAAATATGATTTATATGATGTACTTGAAATATGAAAAAATTACCAGCGATGTAAAAAATTATCTAGAAATATAGTATATATCAACATTTTGCAAACTATAGTACACATACCACTTGTGGCACGCAATGTCAAACTGAAGTTCTGCGAGATTTTCAATATTTATGGGAAAACAAATATTTTTTTTTACTGTTAAAATAACATCAAGTATTTCTTGTGCTGTTAGTTACTTCAACAATTTGAGGGATAATTTACACTATCGATTTGATGTGTTTATAATTAAAATTTTGACTCCGTCAATGTGATATCAAATGTCTCGAGAGTATTTGTCGTATTATTTTTACGTGAACAATTTGAAGGAAAATATACACGATCGATTTAATGTGTTCATTACCCTCTGTTGCCATCTTTAAGATTCCAATAAGATGAGTGTTTTAAAGATTAAAAAATGTGTAGTTCCATGCAATAATTTTAATTAAACTTTTTGGATAGTTATTGATTTTAAAAATACAAAAATATCAGTATTTCTTGAAGGACTAGATTAAGAAGAGGGCTGTGGCATGCAACTCTTGGATTGTTTTCAAGTGGTACAATTAATAAATAAATTATGGATCCTGGGTCTATTAAAACTAAATTATGTGGAAAATAAAAAGTTGTACGAAATAACTAATTAAAATAAACATTTTTTCCATCCTAATTATGTAATATGTAAAATAAATTACATTTGTTTTCTTTGCACATTTATTTAGATAATATAAATTATCTTACACAGGAATGCAACCCTAACATCTGACAATTTTTTTAAAATACATAGAAAATAATTAGATTAATACTTTTCTTATTTTTAAAAATCTTTTAAAATTTGTTATCATTGTAGATATTTTTTTACGAGTTACTCAAATAAGTTGATCCCTAATTTGTTGGTTGTATATAAAATTGTAAATTAAAATGGCTGCAATGAAATTATAGACTCTCTATATTGGCCGACGTGGTAGGCCTTTAAGACTTTGAAGCAGAATGGGCAGTTGAAGCTAAGTGAAAAGTGACCAAGAAGACTTATGCGAGTTTTATATTACACAGACCATATACCACCTGCAGAACTGCTCATAACTTATAGAGCCTGCTCAACTGTAAATAACTGGATGATTATTAATAAACGTGTGGAAATTAAATTCTGGATTGATAACATTTGAGACACAGAATTTATCTTGAGTTTAAGATAAGTTTTTATCTTGAGTTTAAGATATCAAGTTTTTATCTTGAGTTTAAGATACTCAGAATTTATCTTGAGTTTAAGATATCAAGTTTTTTCCAATTTATTTCTAGTATGTTTATTATTTGTGATTATACGAGTATAATGATATTAAATTTACTTAGAGGCTACCAATAATGAAATAAATTTGTTTTAAAGATGACACAACCTCTCTTTGCCAATTGTGATCTTGGGAGTGGAAACTATGCATTGCTAGTATTGATTATTTAGGCATTACACAATAATCATACACTCCTTTATGGAGGAATTTATAAATTACGTTTCAAATTCAAATATGGTTATGTAAAAGGAAAAATAAGTAAATAAAAACTTATTTTACATTTTTGTGTTCACCACAGGTTTTGTGTTTCGTCAAATATGGTTGTTTTTTTTTAATAATCGTCGACTTGTATTTTAAATAATCATCCACCTTAAGCATACTGGAATTATTTATTTATTTTATTTTTTATTGAAGACTTTACATATATGGGTGTACATGATAGACACCATATTTATCATCAGTAATACAATCCAAAAGGTCATGGTTGTCTTGAGGATTTTTTGCCTCTATGAAGATAACAACTGGTCATAGATACAATAGCTATACTTCGTTAGACTTAAGCTAGTCGATAAACATCCATGATAGATAAAACTGGGTTTGTCATTGCTTTGTAACAATTTCTTCCAACCAACCGGCATTTGAAAGTTCAATGGAAAATTGAAAACAAAATTGTTAGTTTGTGTTTTTAAGGTTGTAAACTGTGTAAGAATTAAATAATGATTATTGTTTTGAATAGTAATGTCTTCTTAAGATTTTTATACTGTAAATGCATTTATTATTTGAATGATTAACTATTCAATATTGTCAGTGACAATCATTAAATGTATTAACAAAAATAAGGATGTTTAGGAGCAATATCATAATTATTATTTTACTAGAATTACTAGTCAATTTCCAAATATTTCTTGCAATTATTTAGGAAATGTGAAAAAACAAAATGCAACAACTTTTCTGATCTAATGCTAAGGTTATCCTTTGTCCATACAAAAAAAAAAGAAACCCTTTACTTGAATAGTGTCATTTAGAGACTGGAATTCTTCAAATTCCATTTTATTTAAATTGTTTTATCAAAGGATTTAAAAGTGTATTTCACGTGAAACTTTTAAATTTTATTGTACTATTTGATGGGCATGGCCGCACGGTAATGCACTGGACTTCCGTACGGAAGGTCGTCGATTCAAACCATGCGCTGTACTAACCCCCTCGAATAACATAGGTATTTTATCCACTTAGTATTCGGGGTTATAAGGATACCTATGGCTTCGGTCATATCAATTCTTTCTAAAAAAAAAAACATTTCGGTGTGCTCAAATGCAACGGTGTGACTAGTTAGTCTGCTAGTGTGCAACGGCTTACTCACTTAAAGAAAAGAAAAGAAGAAAGAAACTCTATGGAGCAACTTTGCTTTCCAACTAAATTGACGTTGGAATGGCGAGGGGATCCACAACTACGAATCCCAGAAATAACCAGCAATAACGATGACTCTTTGATGCACAAGACTTATGAAAAAAAGTATGAAATTCTTTCAAGTCACATAATTTTCATTAGGGAAGATCCATTTTTTGAGATAGGAATGATTTACTTCTGTGAGTTTTTTTTTAAACTTTTTCAAAACTTGACCTTATTTTTTTTTCTTATTGTGTGGACATGGTAACCCTAATTATTTTACAGAAAACAGCCATAAAAAAATATTTAATACGATATAAGTTCCTGGCACAAAAGTTTTTTCATGAAATTGTCAAAATAAATAGGAAAAAATGAGGACTTGATGAGATTCACATTTGCTTTATTAAGGTTTTTAAACATACATATTAACATGATAAAATGACTTTTTTTAATAATTAAACTAAAATGAAATTCATATTTTAAATGAAGTTCCAACAACACGATTTATAAAAAATTTCAGTCTATACTTTGAGTCATGTTTGTATTAGATTTATCAAAAATTGTTCAAAATATATGTAAAAAATGTCATAAGAAACTGCAATAAAATTATTCAAGAGAAAATATGAAAGTATTGTATTTCCATTAAGTATAAAAATACAAAAAAATGCTAGTTTCTTTTTGTGCTGACATCTGTTCTGTATGAATGAATCAACTTTTGGAACGAATTGGAGGCAAAATAAGAAGAATGTATTAACACGTTCAGTGTTGAAAATGCCTATAGGCATTCATTTAACTTTTGCTGGCTGCTCAAAATGCCTATCGTCGTTCTATTTCCAATTGATTTAGGGTGAATTCCAAAACAAGTAAGCCCAGAGTGGCCTTACGGTACTGATAAGGTTAGTAAGAGTTATATGGCTTTTTTAATTTGCCAGCACAGTAATTATAAAAGAAATTATTCAACAGTCAATGTGTTAACTCTGTTCTCCAAGAACAAGGATAATTCTAAATTAAAAGTTTTTCCCACCTTGCCTCTAACCTGTGCAATATACATATATTCATTTTTTATATAACAGGATTAACTAAGTTTTATCTTTCATAATGCATTGTTAATAAAACTGGGATAGCTTTTAAAAGAATTGATTTAATATAGTAAATATGTAATTGATTCATCTCAAAAACTCTATTTATCAAAGAAATATTTTTTTGAAATATTTCTAGAGTAAAATAAAAATTACCATTATTATAACATTTAAAAATCCAATGAAATATAAAAATTATTTATTGAATATGTTCAACATAAACATGGGATATACAAAGATTGAAAAATTCCTCTTTAAAATCGTATTTTAAACATTACTAACAATAAATATATAAATTTACCTACTTTCATTTAATGTAGGTACAAATGTGTAAATAAAATATAAAAATCTTATTTCAAATGTTTTGTGATCCTTGCCTATTGATCTGGTAGCTAAATAATTGAACAATATTAAAAAGCAAGGCATCCACTGAATAGAAAGTATTCAATAAAAAAAAGAAATATTTTGATTCAATGCAATATTATGTCCATTTTTTTTTATACGTGCGCTCTTTTTTTGGATTATTCAGTCACGGTAAGCCTGTAACGCTTTACACATTTTGCAAGATTTATACACAAGGTTTTGCTAACTCATTTGTGTAATTAAATAAATATATGAAATAGCAGGACAAACGTACAAAATCTAAGCATTCTTGATGAGGCTAAGACAACTAGAATAGAAGGAATGATAAAATTAGACAGCAACTCTGATGGACAGGACACATTGCCATAATGTCGAATTATCATACATTCTTTTCAGAACTTAAGTTAGGGAAAAGAGACCAGGGTAGTCCAGAAAGAGGTACAAAGGCAGCCTTAAGTCAAACCACACATTGTATGGTATACATACTTAGAGCTGGGTTGAAAAAATGTAGGAATGCATTCAGTGAATAGGCACTGTGGTTGAAGGGGTGGCACTTTTTGAAACTGCGAGACGCAATAGTGAAAAGGAAAAGTGCATAAACTGAAAGGAGCACCCTAGTCTTCAGATGCCATCTGGAAGAATTTGCCCACACTATAGGAAGGTGTGCACATCTAGGATTGGACTTTTAAGACTCTCGAGTGTACCAAATTTCGACTCCATCGAGTGTCAATCATGCTCGTCTGCAAGGGATTGCCTTAGAAGAAAACAGTCATATCTTCCAGAATGATAAAAAATAAAAATAGAAAATTCCAAATCTATCTATATCCTTATTAGACCATTCTCACTTGGAAAATTATATTGTGACAATTTGAAAAATTGAACAAGTGAGTTTTTAAGTTCAAGTAGATGCCTTGATTTAAAATGTACATACATTTAAGTGTGTACACTTTATACACTAAAAACTTTTTTAAGTATCAAATATGCACCATTAGCACAACTAAATACAATAAATGGATGTACTTGATAATGTAGGTGAGGCATGGATGGACATCATTCAATCTTAATAGAAATTTAAAAAAAAAAAACATGTATAAAGAAAAACAAAAATATTCAAATCAATTAGGCCTACAATATAAGTTTGTCAATGAAAACCGAAGAAAAATTTAATTGAAGGGAACCTAGAGAAAAAATTAAATGTCCATCCTCGATTATGAACAACACATAATACGATTGACTAGTTTGTACAATCTAACATTTATTTCAATAAATGGTTTATACAGAAATAATATACATAAAAAATTTATAAAAAGATCAACTTTGAATAGTTTGATGTAGATTCGTAATTCCTTCGAAGGGAACTAACTACGGAAAAATTCTAATATTACAAGATGGCATCTTATACTTTTACATAAGAAACAAATATTCTTAAGTTTTATTATTTGATTTCAAATTTATTTCCATACAATATATCGACATACAATTTCATTAAAACCTTACAAGTGTAATGCTTGTTTCAATTTATTGTAACTCTAATCTACTTACAAAGTATGAAATTTATTTTTGAGCATTTGCCTATAAAATTTGAATACAAATCACTGTACTGAATGGATACAGCGCACAAGAACCTACAATTTATTTCTAGAATATTTTGTAAATAGGCTCCATAGAATTATCTACAATAATTGTCCAAATATTACAAAGATGTCTTCAATTCGTATTCATATTTTTGGTAACCATTAACTTTAATTGCATACATACACATATTGTATATTTATCTTTATCATATCCATTGAATATTTTATATAAATAACATGGTTTTAAGGAAACCGCAATAATCAGTAGAAAACATTGCAATAATCATCAGAAGATATGAGAACATTTCCATTATCGACTGATGATATTGCAATCATCAACCGAGGATATTGCCATTGTCTGAGGACATTGCAATAATTTAACAAGAATATTGCAATAATAAAAAAAAATAAAAAAAAAATAAAAATGTGGAATGAGAAAGGTCGACTTAACATATTTATTGTGCTTTCTTTATTTTCGAATGGAGGAAATGTCCAAGCTGACATAGTCTTCGAGGTGAGCAATAAAACATTTTGTACTCGCTAATATGGCGTAGTGTCCAAGTGAAAACTTTTCCACCCTTTATTGAAATTATTCAGGCCATATGATGAATAAATAACATTCATTAATTCATTATTATATTCACTATCCTAAAATGTACACATTACATTATTAATACACATCGAACTCATGGTGTAAGTTCGACAAAGATGCATCACAGAAAAAAAGAAAAATATCCAAATATTCTTCACTATTTAACGATACTCCTCTAATGTGGGCTTATTTATTAAGTTAGAGCAAATAATGTTTTTACTAGCGCTTTTATGGAATATGTACAATGGTATCATTGTGGTAATTAATGGAAATAAATTACTAAATGCAATCAAAGATTGAACGAGAAATTAATACCAAAAGAGTTTACAATTTACATTCTTATAAAAGACAATTATTTACTGAGTAAAACACCATATTTTCTTTTAATCTCAAATTACACATAACACCCTAATTTACACAAATCAATCACCATATTTCTCAAATAATCATTAAACATTTTGTATAAAGACGAGACTCCTTTCCATTATTCTGTAATCGCAAATTTTTCTAAAATATTTCTAGTTACTTTCGACCAGTATGTATGGCATTAGTTTATAACGAATTTCGACGTGACTTTACTTTAATAGCCAAATCAGGCAACTAGAATAGAATTAATTAGTTATAAATAGCCATGAAATATTATATAACAGTGAATTGAAAATTCTAATGATCTTCTCATGTTTCGTTGTTTTTTTTTGTTTTTTGTATTTATTTATTTTTTTTATTTTTAGCTGGAGTTAAGAAATAATTTAAATGGAGATTGATTGATGAATTATGTGAAAAAGAATGATTTCAAGGTCGAATTATAATCTAGACTTAAAGTTAGATGTATATAAAAACACATTTTTTTTTACAAAAAAGAATTCAGTTGCTTATAGACAAATATGTTTATTTACAATTTGTGCGTAATGAAAAATGTTTAATGATAGTATGACTTTTTTAAAAAAAAAGCATCTCAGTACAAAATGTGTAAATTTTTTTGAAGGTGTAAAAGTTTGGATGCTATAAAGCAAAAGTATAGGAAAGTTTGTTCCCGTTCATTATTTAAGTATTAATAATTACCTAGGAAACCATTCTGCCCCAGATAATTGAACTGTGGAATCTTTAAAAAAGTAAATTATCAATAGTTAGAAATTCTTTATTCTAAATCAATTCATATCACTCAGTGCTGGGTGTTTTCTTGTACAAATACAAATTGAATGCTTAAAACTAAAACTTACGATATTTTTTTTACAAGAAAACTCGAAATGTTCTTGAATAGTTTACACTATTTTTTTTTTGGGTAGAGAATGTTCTGAAATTGATACAAAAATTTCAAAATTTGTTAAAATCCTTTCTCAATAGATCGAGGGTCCCGAAACATTTACCCGTTCACCAACTGATCAAACTCCATAAATCCTCCTTGCTGTGTTTCACTTTTAAGTAAACTGTCAACTTTTACGATCTTTCTCATCACTTTTGCGACTCTTGGACAAGTTACACTCGTATTTGATAAAGAATTTATTGCTTTTGTCCCCAGTTTTTTTGGAAATAAGTGAAACCACGCAATGGCTACCATCGACGTGAGCTTCACTTGGAAGTTATCATTACAATTCGGTAACGGCATACATGTCCTTGTTCCCCTCGTTTTGCTGTTGGTTCTCTTGTTGCATATTGGCATTTCGCGATGCAGCTTGTCGGCTTCTCCTGTCCAAAGTCTGCGTTCCGCTGCGTCCTTGTTGCTGAGAATTATGAGCATGCCTTCTGTCTAGAGTGTGCGAGTACGCAGGACGTTGGGAACTGCCTTGAGGCCTGGTGGGCTGTTGGCTGCTAGTGGAGAAAAATTTCTCAGGAGTACGACCGGGCCGATTTTGCGCCGAGTGAGAGCGGTGTTGAGATTGCTGGCTGCCTTGAGGACAGCAGGGTAAGGTAGGGGGAGCAGGAGAACGGTACTGGGTAAAGTGGGCCGCACTGAGGGGCTGAGGAGCGGGTGGCTCTGGTAGTGGCTGATTCAGAATTGACACACCATTGGGTTTATCTGAAGAGCTGCGTGGAGGACCTGCACGACGAGAACTAGCCGGGGGCCGTCTTTCCAATGTTGCCGCTTCTTCGCGTTCTACTTGCTGGGCATACTTGTGACTTTTGTCATATTTGCCCCCGGTACGTATAGTGGCATATTTATCAGGCGGCTGTGCCGGTGGACGTTGGAAGGAAGCCAGGGGAGCCGGTTCAACACGTGGTGGCAGTTCTCCGATGTCGGGTAGAGGCTGCACCTTCATACCACCGCTAACAGACTTGAGGTGCTTGGGTCCGAAGGAAGCGTACTTGGGGTCGAAGCGATTGATCTGGTTGGTGAGCGGGGTGATGTCGCGAGGGTCGGGTGGCGCCAGGCCGCGCGGGTCCAGGGCCAGGGGCGAGGGCGCGGGCCCGGCGCCGCCCGCGCGCCCTCAGTAGAAGTCGGAGCTCTCCAGTGTCTTGCACTGCTTGCTTAGAGTCGCGTACTTGCCATTGTTGGGTCCGAGCATGGCGGGGCTGTGCGAGGGCAGGCGGCCGAGCGTGTGACAGGCCCCGCCCGCCCCGAGATGACCGCCACGCCCGCCCCCGCCGCCACCTCCGCCTCCGCCTCCCCCCCCAGACCTGCCTGACCCATACTGACCGATGCCACCGTCATTTCTGTAAACACAACAGTTCCAAGTTGCAAATAATTTCACTTAAATTTTGTACTATAATCAATGCTCTTTTATGTAATAGTATTTTATTAACTTTTCAAAGAACTATTTTATAATATTGACTGTTCAAAATTTCTATTTAAAGGTTCACTCGGAATATTTGTGTTAATTAAACTGTTGAAAACTATTCAAATTTATACTTTAAATTCATTTATCGAATTAGAATTTGAATGAAAAGAGCTAGTAAAGTAAAGTAAAAATAGCAAATGAGCATTTTCTTTACAACGAGCTTAACTCTACAAGGAGTGGGATTTCAGGATAGACCGTAAAATGGCAGCTCACAGCGCATACTACATAGACCACATACACTATTGGAAGTACACCATTTGCTCAAAAACAAAAATAAATCTATAATAATATTAGCAAGCAAAAAAATATCACATCGATAATGAATAAAAAAAAACTGATTACACCTAAACAATGATTAAACAGTAAACAGTAAGTAACCATGCTGACTAAGTTAAGTTGAACTAGTCAAAATAAATATTTTGCACAGTCAAAATTACAGTAATATAAACTGATAGGAAAAATAATTTTCAATAACACATCAAAGATTTAAGAAGAAACAAAAATACTTATAAAAAAGAGCAAACAAAAAATGATTTAAAATGATGTCATTTAAAATAACATTAACCCTTTGCACTCCTATATCGAGCGTGGCCCGACATTGTATTTCTTATACCAACTCCTATTTCGAGCTAGACTCTACATTATACGACGCAATTTATAAGATAATTTTTAATTATTAAATCTGATTTTTATTTATTTCAAATACTTTGTAATACTTAAAAAGGGTCTGAATTTGTCATATTCAGACTTTCTACGCAGTTTTACATTATTATTGTAATAGGACCAACACAGTAATTTGTAGTGCGCAGTAATTAACAATAGACATAGCGGTATTCCACTAATTCATGGTCCAAGTGATATTTTTATGATGTTTGCAGGTAGTTGGCCATATGATTCAAGTACCTATACTACTATTATCAGTAGTGAAGTGCCTGTGTCCTCAAAAAGAAGTGCGGTACATCTTGGAAAAAAATATTTTGTGTTTTTTGTGATGTTTCATGTTTTTTGTGATGTAATGTGAATTCATACATTTTATTCAATGAAAATGCTACGAAGGAAAATATGCAAAGAATATCACATAAAAAAATTAGAAACAAATTATTGATGAGTTTAATCGGAGACATTCGTGCACTGATACAAAAACCGGACCGATTGTCCACAGACGATACTATCCAGCGTTTGGATGGGAAGAGTCATTTCATATTTACCCAAAACAACACAAGGACTGTATGGGGTGTTCCAATCGGAAGGTCAAAGGAGGGAGAAAAGAAACTACATTCTATTGTGATAGGAAGTCCGGCCTTCATCCAGGAGAATGTTTTAAAAAGTACCATACTTTGAATAATTATAAATAATTCTGGTAAATAAATTTGTTGAGTATATACATTTTTATTTATTTACTACCTTACTACTTAATATAAACAAAAATAATAATAATTACGCACTCGACACTGTTCCAATACAACACTTTATTGAGACCTTTTTGTGTCTATTTTGTAAATTAATTAAGGAGTTGGTGGTAGGTAAAAAATAATCATTAAGGAGTGCAAAGGGTTAAAATATTTGAATATTTTTACAGTTGTAAATTTATATGGTTGAATAATAAAATTCAGTGATCCCCCATTATCCGTAGTTTCCATTACTCGCGGTCAGCCACTGTTCGAAGATATTAAATGGGAAATTCAAATGTTTCGTCAGAAAATCAATAGTTATCTTCCACTATGTCACTATGATATGATCGATAGGTTATCCCTCGTAACCGAATATGATTGTCAGTCATCTTGTAGATGAAAGACACTTGTGCATGTGTTGTTTTATTGTGCACCAGCTGTTGCACTTCAGTAAGCACACAGTTTTGGCAGATCAAACTTAAAGTTCCGATAGCAAGGAGATTAGACATAAAATGAAAAATAAAGATGATCGGCAGGTTTAATCTGCTGCAACTTTTTGTCAGACAGACTTTTATATAGTGCTATCTTTGTGTTGCTTAATAGCACTATAATAATTTATGATAATCAACTTATTAGAGGTAAAACAATTTTAGTGTAAAACCAGACCAGAAGTGAAATCCCAGGTTCGGGACCGACTACAGATGCGTCATGCCCATATTATTCACCTCACTTAATCTATCATATCATCACAAATAAGGTTAGGACAGTAGAATAAGATATTTTGATATAGAAAATTTCTCCAACCATCTTCTTCCATTCTTTCTTGATCTGTTTCATCCTAGCTCTCCGGTAATTTCAGACAAATTGATATTTATTTTGTAAATCTTACACAACTCATTATCTCAATGTGGCCAAACCATCTCAAGATTCCTTCCTTTCTTAATTCTACTTATAACATCCACCTCTAACAATTATCTTTTTTCTACTCCTTCCTTACTCCTATAACTTGACTTTAATACCAGATATTCAATGTAATCAGTTACGCTTTTTAAATATATATGAAAATTAAATTATGTGAATCAAGTGTCTCAAATAATAACAGATATTCTCCTCGCAACATGCATTTATTCTGTTCCTATTATTATGTCCATGTTTCACTTCCATACATCAAGATAAACACTAATAATCCAATGTGGACTATCATTTTTGAAAACTTTGTAATTGTTTTATTGGTAACTACAGTACTTTTATACACACACCGATAACTGTATTTCCTACTGTAAAATATCCTTTAATATCTCTTACCATCTCTCGAAAAAATGTTTCCCATATAGCAAAATTATTTAACTAGATCCGATCTATCGTTGTTTACCCTTACATTATGAATATTCATGGAATCACTACAGTGGTAGAAATTAAACTGCCACAGCGGTACAAAATAGTAAATGGGCCAATCTTTTCTTTTATTAACTTGTACACCGCGTTAAAAATCAAATTCCACGAATCCTGTGCGCGGCACAATTTCGGCGTTTTTTTAATTTCTAAGTTTAAACGCGTATTTTGTTTAGAACCACTGATATTTGATTACAACACCACGTAAACATGACATTCAAGTAATTTTCTGAAATAAATAATAGTCATTACTCTTAAGGAGATTTGAAACTTAGATTGTCGTCAGATCACAGGCGTTTGTGCTTCCCGCGAGGAACACATTAAGAGATAATTTAATGTACGCCATTTTGCCAGCCAAAATACACACAAACTTTGTAATAACAAGCGTGGAAATAACAAGTTAAAAAAATTAACTATTTTCAGTATCAGTTAAAATAACGATAGTTCAATGATGCTCATAATGACTAAGTTAGATTGCATATAAAATAATTCATCAAGCTAACAACACCAATTTAGCTTTAGCAGTATCCTTGATGAATTAAATATAATTAGAACTTGAATATTAAAAAAATTCTAACTAAATTTAAGAAATAAATAATTCTTGTACACATACATATTTTCTTTTTGAAGTTTATATTACATGAAACAGAAGATATAATATATATCTTCTACGTCACTCCAAATATCTACGTGAAATATTTGGAATATTTTAAATGCTGTCAAGTAACACACAAGTAGCGAACGTCACACTAAGAGTAGTTGTGAAGTGGTCATATCATAAAATCAGTGTACCACTACATGAGTAGAATTGAATAGAGAAACAGTGTACCACTACATGAGTAGCATTGAATAGAGAAACAGTGTACCACTACATGAGTAGCATTGAATAGAGAAACAAAGTCAACATAAATGCCGAGATTCAGAATGGGTTAAGCGCTACTTCCCAGCATTCAGGGCTCTTCGCAGATGAGTGTTTGATAATCATGATCTAACACTGAAAATCAAAATGACAGTATATAAAGCTGTAATCCTACAGTATGTAGCAATGAGATTCTGGTATCGTATGTTTGCCTGCATTGGTCTGGATATGTAGATCACATGTCTGATTCCAGTATATCAAGAAATATATGACGAACTGCTGGAGGGCAGAAGAAAGCATGGATGGCAGTAGTGCAAGAGATATAAGAGCGTACTGCATGAGATGTCCAAAAACATAAATACTCAACACAAAAGCAGCAGATCGAGCCTAATGGCATATAACTGTTACTAAATATCAGGGACCCAATGAAAAATGAATATGCAGACAAGGTGCAAGTACTGGAGCTCCTTGCTCTATATATAACAGGAGAAACCTATTATAAATTGATTTAGGTAGTCATCTCCAGTGGCACCAACAACAAGTACCCTAATCTCTAATACTTGTCATGGGTAATAGGTGTTCCATTCAATTCAAATATCAATATGAATTTAATTTGGAATACTTTAACAGTGTTGTCAAATAATGCACCACAAGTAGTGCGTGCAATCCACGCTTTAAGTAGCTGTAAAGCAGCGACGTTACTACTTTTACTCGTAATTTATCTACTTGAGTAGCATGCTGTTGTAAATTAAAAAGTAATTGTAAAAGTGCTACTTTTTCAAAGTAACTTTAGCAACACTGTATTTTAATAATATACCAAATTTGATAGGACTATAATGACATATGAATGTACAAAAAATATTCATAGTTATTACACAGATTATTAGAACCAAATGAATAATTGTTTATTATTAATTAATTCAATGTATTCCCCAAAGAGCCAAACTGTGACAATTTTTTTTAATATCTTTGATATGAGAATATAACAAAATATGAGGCAGAAGCGAAATATGTGTACCAGGATAGAATGAAGTGGAGATATGTTCTCTTTGCGTATCCAATAAGGACATGGCATGAAAGCGATGTTGAGAATATAACAAAATATCTATATGATTTGTTTAGCCTAAACAACAACATATATTTTCTAAATCGATACAACTTTGATATTCATAGCACACAACTCAATGTAAATTTCAACTCAATTACAAAACTTAGGATAGCTGTGAATGCAGAAAGAAACTTCTCTAAAAGCTGTTATTTATTTGATATTTTGTATGCACAATCAATTTTATTCATTCATGTATTGGTATTGTACTCCTCAGCATATCAGCATTGGTAATGCAGACATGTTTAACAAGCATAGTCGGGAGTCAACATTGTCTTTGGCTCCACTAATTAAGCCTTTAAATTTGGAACCACTTTAGTAGGGATATAACTCATCATTTGTCTTCGTACATGTTGGCAATATAACCACATAAAGAAAGGTAACAATAAACTTTTTTTATGAACTGAACCATACTGAGAATTTCTTTTTAACATGTAACTTCGGGAATTGAATCCGAAACTCCGCAGTGGTAAACAAATGTCTTATCAACTAGGTCATGGTGATGGTTATTCTACTTAGAGATAGATAGTCCACCACATCAGTTGGCATTCTTATCTAAGGAAGATTGTCAGTTGATCTTGCAGTTGGATGATACACGCAGGTTTCTTGGTTTACCATATACCAACTTGTCCATGGATGTCGTATTACTCCATATCCACAAAATGATGAATTTCAATCCGAGATCCAGCAATTTCACTCAAATAATTCAAAAAAACAACTCACTATCTCGAAAGGATTTAAATTCCCAATTTTTTTTTTATCTAAGACAGTATTTGAATAAATTATTAAAGATATAAAAATTGCCCCATATTGACAGAGTTGGTCAAATTTAACACTTGTAAACATAAGATCCTTAAAAATGTTACAGCAATACAAATAAATCTGTGTAACACACTGAATTAATTAATAAACCAAAGTACACAACACAATTTTGAAAAGAAGAAAAATAATTTCCAACTGTAGCTAACCTTTTTTTAATAATTTCGGAATTTACTTAAAATACTTACCAGTCAATTCCACCAATAATACTTATTGAAACTGACAAAAATTGTCACATGAATAAAAATTAAACTACGTAACAATTTGAAGTGAATTAAAACGGTTTATTCGTAATTTTTTAAAAGAATTCTTTGCAGTAAACATGTTTGAGATTGAAACAAATTAAGGAATAAACTTAAATGAAACTATCTTTAATTATTAATCAGAATCATAGCAAAAAGACATTGGAATTTTTAAAATATCTTGAGAGAAAACATGAATTAAGATTTAAAATAATGTGTGAAATAAGAAATCGTTACCGTTTTTTTATAACTTGCATTTGAACTTAACTGCTAATGTAACGATATCAAGTGTCTAACATGAGTTCACATAAACTTGGCGCCTATTTCCAATGAATATGTATATGATCAAATGAGTTTGAAATGTGAAATTTTGATAGACTTGATTCTTGAAAATAAATAGCTGGAAATTTAGTTTTGGTATTTATCATAATGGTTTTGAAGTTTTAATTCTGACTACAGTATGCGAATTCTTTTTTTTCTATTTGCCATTATCGATCATTATTATTTTTTTATTACGTTGAGTTCTTTTTACGCATTGATTTTGATTATAGAAAAACAAAGATATACTCATACAAAGAGGGATGATTTATGCCAAAATTATCTGTTGATTATCATATAACCATCAAACAAATGTATATTTAACAAAATCATCTGTTGATTATCATATAACCATCCAACAAATGTATATTTAACAAAATCGTCTGTTGATTATCATATAACCATCAAACAAATGTATATTTAACAAAATCATCTGTTGATTATCATATAACCATCAAACAAATGTATATTTAACAAAATCATCTGTTGATTATCATATAACCATCAAACAAATGTATATTTAACAAAATTTCACATTTCAAATTTTACTACTGACTATGTAACACATCTTGAAAAAAAGTGCAATAACTCAAAAAGATATTTTGAATTATTACAAAAACAAAATATGAAAAGAATATAATAAAACTTCATTTTTTATACTTAATAAGAGTAAACTCTAAAGCTGTATCCTGAATAAACCTCTAACTTTAGCACAATTAGATATCTCCTATTGATATTGTAGCTATCCACTCCAATATCTATAATATGTGAATGAACACTGACTACTTTTTGAAAAAAATATTGTTATAAGATGCATTGTACTGTTGATAAATAAATAAATGATTACGACATAATGAGTAAAAACACCCCAAGGTAGTTTTTAAGACAGTAGATTTCATAAAATTAGATTATTGATTGAATTGCTTAGAATATTATAGAACTCCATTTTTTAAACAGAATGATTTAACACTAAAATGTGAAAAAAATCTATACAATAAACTTAAATTCAATTGATATATTTTATCTTGTTTTACATCAAAGTTGGGTGAAGATAGTATTGAATTTTTATGAGGGATGATTGTTCAAAGGACAGTTGGCTCCTATTAAATTTTTATGTTAGTTTTAACCCATAGATTTAAAAATATTTTACTACATAAACTTAGTAAGCAATATATTGAGTACAGTTTGACAATGCTTGACAATGTAAAGCAAAAAAGGCCTGTCACTTAAATTTTAGTTTATTGTGTAGAGTTTTTTTTTAATTTTAGCGTTAAATTATTATGCATAAACTAGATATCAAGGTTCATAACACTTTTCTTCAAGATGTGCACTATAACTCGAAAAAAAGAAAAAAAAAAAGCTTTAGCGCTTGCGTATATCATGCCTGTTCTGCGGGGGGGTTAGAGCAGCCATGGCGAGGGCGGATCCGTAGGAGGGCGGGGCGGAGGGCTGCGGGGGGTATAGCGAGGGCGAGGGGAGAGGCGGGCTGTACGACCCTTGGCTCCGGGGCAGGGTGCGCGCCCCCGAGGACGCCGTGGCCACGCCCATCCCAGGGCCCCCGATCACTGCACTGGTCGATGATGAAGGTGGCAGGAATGGTGCATGCTCGTCGCCTCCGTAATCCCGTCTGAAAGATGTGAGATATAAAATTAATAAAAAACTAAATACAGTAATCCTTTGATTAGCATGATTAATATGTAGTTGAAAAGTTACACACTACTATCAATCGCACTAATCCAATAACAGTATTCAATTCAAAATAGGGCGGTAAGTTCTAAAATGTGTTTTTTTTTTACTATTTTTACTATAATATTGGGTGTTAACATAAGTTGTGTCCGTTTTTTTCCAATTTAAAAATGAGCACCAAAAGTAAAACAAAATGGTAAAGGTTATAAGTCATTCGAAAGAAAACTTTCTGCTCTACAAGATATTGTGTTTGCTTTTACGTTACATATATTATTTTATTTGATTACAAGCCTCCAAAATGGAATGTCAAGTAGACGAAAGTGAGCATTTTCGACACCTCCTTTTGTTCGCATTCAATCGAGGGAATAAAGCTGCCAAAGCTGCTCGTGATATTTGCGAAGTGTACGGTGAAGATGCTATGAATGAAAGGACAGCTCATCGATGGCGTTTCAAAGACGGTCATTTCGAGCTGAAAGACATAAAACGTTCCGGACGACCAGTGGACATCGAAAGTTTTAAGACGCCGAATTGCAAACATTGTTGGATGAGGGCAAACATTGTTGGACGCTCAAACACAACAACTCGCGGATCAATTAAATGTGACACGAGAAGCCGTCTCCATACGTTTGAAAGCGTGGGAAAATGGGTTCCACATGAACTGAATGAAAGACAGCAGGAAAAACGAAAAACCACTTGTAAAATGCTGCTCACCAGGTACAAAAGAAAATCAGTTCTCCATCGAATTGTGATTGACGATGTAAAATGGATATATTTTGAGAATCCTAAGCGTAAAAGATCATGGGTAACTCCAAGCAAACCAGCGACATCGACAGCAAGGCCAAATCGCTATGGACGGAAGACAATGCTCTGTGTTTGGTGGGATCAGAAGGGTGTTATCTATTATGAGCTGCTAAAACCTGGTGAAACCACCATCGCACACAGCAAAACTAGTCAAGGAAACGATTGAGGCATTTAGTTGTCGAATACTTTCGCATGCGGCTTACTCACCAGACTCCATCTGATTATTACTTGTTTGCATCGATGGGACACGCACTTGCTGAGCAGCGCTTCACTTCTTAAGAAAATGGCTCGATGATTGGTTTGCCTCAAAAGAGCAACAGTTTTTTTGCATTTGCAGTGGCATCCACAAATTGCCAGAGAGATGGGAAAAATGTGTAGCTAGCGATGGGCAATACTTTGAATAAAATATTTTTTACCATTTTCATACAATAAATGTGTATTTTCTATAATAAATATCCGGTTTCATATTTACAGACCTGGTATCTTTCAAATGTCAGATATTTTCTCAATAACAGTTTGTACTTTGGTCGCGACGTTACAATATTTTCTTTGTAAATCTTTTAGCTATCATTATTTTTTCCAAATAAATTATAGATGTAGAAAAAACTAAACAAACAGGCTATTAACCCTGAGAGCGCTACGAGAAAAAAATATAATTGTCTATCTAGTGCTGAGATATATTTACGATTCCGACGTTCGTGATAAATATTTATTTTAAACAACAAAAAAAATATATTTTTACAACATAAATATATTTTAGAATATGTACCCTTCTCGGACACTATGTACTCAATATGTACCCTTCTCGGACACAACTCTCGGACAACACGGTTACCAGAAATCGCGACATGTTGCTGAAGAGAGGAGAAGAATTCTTCCGCAACCTCTTAAATGAATCCACAGATACATCACAAGACTTCTCTACCCAAACTCAGGAAGATGATGAGGAAGCAGTACCTGACATTCTACCCGAAGAAGTACGAAACGCTATACGCGGTATGAAACCGGGAAAAGCACCAGGTTCTGACGGCCTTTCCATTGACATACTTAAGGAAACGGGAGAAGAAGTAGATAAGATGCTAGCGAAAATCTTTTCATCGTATCTGCAGAAGGAAGATATTCCCGAAGAATGGAAAAATGCCACCATCATCCTACTCCATAAAAAGGGAGATAAAGAAGATCTTAAGAATTACCGACCCATTAGCTTACTACCAGTTCTCTATAAAATCTTTACTAAGATTATCTCCAATAGGTTAAAAACAACCTTTGATGAAAATCAACCCAGAGAACAAGCCAGATTTAGAGGACGTTATAGCACAATGGACCACATTCAGGTAGTTAAGGAAATAATAGAGCGTTGTCAAGAATACCAACTTCCATTATATTTGGCGTTCGTAGATTATGAAAAGGCTTTTGATTCAGTCAAGAAATCCGCTATTATCAGGGCCCTTCTTAATCAGGGAGTTCAAAAACGCTACGTCAATCTCTTCAGTAATATATACAATAACGCGACAGCAACAGTAAATCTCCACCAAAGTAACGATAAATTTCCAATAAGTAAAGGTGTCCGCCAGGGCGATACCATCTCGCCAAAATTATTCAACGCTACCCTGGAGGATGTGTTCAAAAAGCTTGAATGGGAAAATAAAGGAATCTGCGTTAATGGTTCATATCTGAGCCACCTTAGATTTGCAGACGATATTATTACCTTCGCTACACGTCCTGAGGAACTGCAGAGCCAAATACTGGAATTAGCGGAGGCAAGCAAATTAGCAGGTTTAAAAATGAATATTGATAAAACAAAATATATGTTAAACCGCTTTGCTGATGCCACAACTATCCAGGTGGACGGTACACAACTAGAACAAGTCCAACAATATATCTACTTAGGACAAAGTATTACATTTGAAGACTGTACTTTAAATGAAATAAATAGAAGATCAAAACTAGCTTGGAGTTCCTTTGGACGACTAAACTACATCTTCAAGAGCAATCTCCCAATCTGCCTCAAACGGAAGGTATTTAACCAATGCATCTTGCCAGTACTAACATATGGATGCGAGACTTGGACTTTATCGGTACGAATGTTACAAAAGCTCCAAACAACACAACGCAGCATGGAGAGGTGCATGCTAGGTTATACCAGAAGAGACCGAAAACGTAATGAGTGGATACGAGCCCAAACAAAGGTTGAAGATGTTATAGAGGTTGCAAAAAGACTCAAGTGGAAGTGGGCTGGACATATCGCCCGAGCAACAGACCATCGTTGGACGTATGAAGTAATCCAGTGGTACCCAATAGGTATAAAAAGGCCTGTAAGAAGACCTAAGGCGCGCTGGGTGGACGAAATACGTAAGCATGCAGGTATTATGTGGCAGCAATGTGCAAAGGACAGGATTTTGTGGAGACAACTTGGAGAGGCCTACATCCTGCAGTGGATGGATACAGGCTGATGGTGATGGTGATGATGTACCCTTGTATTCTAAATGAATGATATTCATTTAGAATACAAGGGTAGAACAAATTTCTTCCACTGCTATAGCAGTGCGCCGATCTCTCAGGGTTAAATTTCTTAAGCAGGAAACCATTATAAATAACATATAAAAAGGGAAATCAAATCCATTAATTGTACGAGTTTTAGGTATATAAAGTACACCTTCGTAGGCATAAAAACATCTTAAAACTGGAATACTCGTATCTTAAGCCAGTTTCTGTGTGCTTTAAATGTAATATCACCGAGATCATATCACCGAGGTTTCTTTGTGCCTTAAATGTGATACTACTAGAAACATCTTAAGAAAGTATCTCCATGACTAATATGTGATATTACTGGGACCATCTTAAGCACGTTTCTGTGTCTTAAATCCGATACCACTGGGAACATATTAAGCGATTTTCTCTGTGCTTAAAAAGTGGTATTACTGGGATCATCGTAAGCAAGTTTCTCTGTGCTTTGTGGTATGTGGTATTACTGGAAACATTTAATGGGTATGCATAATTTTTTTTCTTAGTGACAATATGTTCAGCAGGTTTCTCTCTAAATTATGGTGTTACAAACCTTCGGCAGTAAATCAACAAAATACTCACTTCTTTTGTATGTAGATCCACGTGTGGCTGTCCACCCAGACAAGTATAGTAAAGAGCAGCCCAGTGAGCACCGCGGCCAATAGCAACAGAGCCAGTCCGAGCAGGCCAGCGTCGCACAGGGAGCGTGTCCCTGTGAGATAGTGCGTACGCACGTTCTGGCACCCTACCAGCGCTGTCAAGCTGTTGAGTACGCGCTCTGCGGCATTCGTCTCCGCTGTCAGGGAGCCCAAGGTCGGTTGGAGAACTGGAATATATAGAATAATGTAAATGATACATGTTTTCCAGAAGAATATGTGGTGTATGAAAGAAAAAGAAAAGTAGTTGATGTGAAATAAAAATTTATTTCATTTTATGGGTCATTCCATGTGAAATCATCACAATTCAAATAAAAAGTCTACACTATTCCTTTAGATTTTCTTGATTTTCAGTTTCCAATTTGTACTTTTGTAAATTATTTTTATGCCGAGAAGTTCAATGATATGCATGTATAATATATACATTATATTTCAAAGCAAATGATCCCCTTTGGATCCTAAGACAAAACTTGGTAAAATATATAAAAAAAAATTCTTATCGAAAGTTTACAAAAATATTGATTTTTGAGAAAATTAAAAATGAATTATTTAGAATATTTGAAATATGAAATCATCCAAGTCATATTGCAGGGGAAGATGCAAGGAAAATTAAATCATGTATGTGTGTGTCAATTATTGAACTAAGTAACAAAATTTTGTGTGAGGGACATACTCTCTGGGAGAGTAACACCAAGATCATGCGAGTCTCAGAGCACAAACTGACTTTTAAAGATAAACCAATCAAATATGCGTAGATATCTTCTTGTTCATCCTTTTACTGGCTTTACCTCATGGAATAAACTTCTTCTAGAGTACCGGAGGGCGAAGAATCAATTGAATCCACAAATTTGACAAACAACTTACCAGGATTATTAAAAGTGGTGCTAGCGATTCGTCCCAATTGAGCGAGGCCTTGTCGTACGTTAGAGACTGCGCGCTGAGATTCACGGAGACGCTGGGTGAATGGATTGGCTTGGGTCAATTCACAGCTCAGATAGTATCGAACAACCTAAAATATATAATCAAATTAATTTATTTCAGCAAATTAATGTAGATCTTGATATTCAATTCATTTATTTGAACTCATCACACGTAGATCTTGATATTCAATTCATTTATTTGAACTCATCACACGTAGATCTTGATATTCACCTCATTTATTTGAACTCATCACATGTAGATCTTGATATTCAACTCATTTATTTGAAGTCATCACATGTAGATCTTGATATTCAATTAATTTATTTGAACTCATCACACGTAGATCTTAATATTAAATTAAAAACCCTTTTATACATTTTAAGTTTATAATCCTATTTTTAATTCAACAATGGAATTTACCATTTTATGATATCTTCTATTCTGTTTCCAGCATGATGTCTTTATGCTTTTTGCAGATCTATCAAGGATACAAGCATTCTTAATCTATTACAAAGAATGCAGTTTTATGAGGTATTCAGAGATTCTGTTCATGTTTGCAGCAGATGTAGAAGGATATGCAGGTCTAGAGGAATAGATTCTATAGCCACAGTGGGAGATATGTCGGACTTGCTGCATTAATCACCTCTCATAGACAAAAGGAGGCCATCATCAGTATTAAACATATTTTTAGACATTATTTCACGTGAATTTATGTTTATGAGTTACTTTTCAAAAATTCAACAACACTCTTCAGTGAATATTTCATTATGAAATAACTTTCGGATTAGGTACTTAAATTTATACTTACGTCTGGGGGTAAGTCAGGCGGAGCCATCATGATGACAGCGGTAGCAGGGTCATGGCACGCATCAGCCAAAGCAACAGCCGCAGCTAGAGTGGCTCCCGCAGCTAGCCAGCATGCGACAAGGGCTCCCAGGGCACAAACACTGAAGGCGATCAGGGCGCGGCGAGAGTGGCGAGCAACGCCCACAAGGAGCACTGCGCAGGCTACCACCAAGGCGGACCATGCAGCCATCGCGCCCACCCATCTCCACCATTCCCAACGTCGCCAACGCTAAAAATAAAGATGTTATGTAAAAAACTCAAAATTGATATCTACAATGCAAGTTATTTCCCACATTTACACTCGTTGATTTTTTACTAATCTTCATTCGTAAAGTGGAAACTTCTAAAGTGGAAAATAATTTCTCGCTTGAATAATGTAATAATTGAAACTTAATTCTACAAAATCAGATTTGATATTACAGAAAATACAATAAAAAAAGCCTTTTATAGAAGATATTCGAAAATGTTTTCTTGGCATTGTCCTGAAAATGATGGCTGCATCCTATGTCAGCGAGAAAAGAAAATGGGGGTGCACGAGATGTAAATGGGGGTCCACGTGAGCGGATCCCATTTAGGCAGATCATCATCAATATTTAGGTGTTCCGTACATGTCTTATTACACCTAACACAGATTGTGTGTACATATATGTATATATTACAAGAAGAACTGATTGGAATAAGTTTAACTTAAGGTGAAGTTCAGAAAGAAGTATATAAACAGTTCTCTATACAGAAAGATATTCCTGTTGCTTATCCTGCATTATGGACTAATGCAAAAAAGTTTTGTTAGCTTTTCCATCTTCATACCTTGTGGAAAGAGGTTTTAGGGCGGTTTACATCTTCTTACAAAAAAAGAAATCGAGTGCAAATCACTGAACGTGGAGATTTAAAACTATACTTAACTAATTTGAAGCCAAATATTGAATCATTGCTATCAGAGCATCAGGTTCATCCCTCTCATTAACAGTATTACGAGTATTTGCGTATTAATTTTATGTAAGAATTTTACTAGGTTTTCATTTGTTTCGTTCCAAATCCAAATATTTATTTGAATTTTGTGTATTTTCAATAAAGGTATGAATAAAAATTATACATGTTTTTATTTTTTTACAATTGTCCACTCTACAAAAAACCTTATCAAGGTGAACAGCACTGTGTCAGCTGTCAAAAATACATTTGAAGTTAATAAGTTTAGGAAAATTAAATATTAGGCAGGCAGGGGGTCTACGGAAAACAAAAAAATCGGCAATTGGTCTACGGGGCGAAAAAGTTTGGGAAACTATGATGTAGAGGAACGTTACAATGGAGACATAAATATTTAGTTTCATTGCGGGTTTTATGAGGCGTACACACGACACGGTCTAGTGGGATACTTTGATTTGCCGCTTGTTACTATATGACGTAATTTATGGGTTCGTAGCAGTCCCAAGCAAAATATTTTTTTTGAACACGACTTTTGTCGTGACCCGCAATTTAAGCACAGGCTACGTAAACACGAGAATTCTTTTGTCGCACTTTTTACCATTGGGCACCCACCGTGAGAATTGTCACGAGCCGCTTACGATGTGTTAATCAGCTTTCTTTCATACATTGCCACTCTAGATTTTTTTTTGCAGTGCACGCATCTCCATAGCATTAATCTCACTTTTATCCTTCTTCTGCCAAGTCCAAGCTTTACTTCCATACGTCAAGGCACCAACACAATACTATGTATTGTCATTAATATTACTTTTGATATAGTGCAGTTGACAAGTATTCTGTTTACCTTGTTTCCTGTCATTACCCCTCTTTCAAGGTCCCTTTCAAATTGTTCATCCCATGTAAATATTCAATTGCTCAACCCATCATATTGTCCAAATAACAGAACTCATCTGCCTGCTTAAATTTTTCTGAGTTGACCCATACATGACGAATACTTTTAACTGTAACTATTTCTATAACCATAATCGTATAAGTGTATAAAAATAATAGAACAAATGTTAAAATGCTTAAATGTTAAAAAAACTGACTGAAATTCTTGTTATGTTACCACTGACAATTGAATTTAAAACTATGCCGCTTAAGATAAGTTTCTATCACAAGATTACAGAGGTTGTTTGTCCAGCAACTACCTCTAAGGAGTGGTCCATGTTGATGCCGGCCAGGGGTCGCTTGATGTCCGCAGCGGCGGTGACTGCCATGGTGGTGTTGTTCCTCACGGAGGAGAGGGTGTTGAGCAGGATGCCCAGTGCTGTCTGGTTAGGCACTGGCGAATCGAAGATATCCGCCAGATCTGTAAGTTGTGGCTTCACCTTGTCTTTCAGTGCCAGTTCGATCGAATTCGTCTGAAAAAATAATATTTCATAGTGAAAGCTAATCATTATGTTCGATTATTAAATATTTGGATTAGTTATTTAATGTGCCAAACTTCCAAAAGGTTGGCTATAAATGAATGTATATATAGATGTATTGTTTATAGTTAAGGCATTATTACGATGTGGAGGTTTAAAGACATTGTAATTTATTTTATCAAACACTGTTTATTCCACCTTTTTTGTAACGGTATAACCCTACCGGTATCAAGGCTTTCACCTCATCTTCAGGGGAGCACAAACAAGACTCTAAGAGACAACATTCTATCTTTAAGTTTGAACTTTTTATATATTTTTGCCTTTTTTACCGTACTGGCATTTGATATATTGTTTACAGTTAAGGCACTATTACGTTGTGGAGGTTTAAAGACATTGTAATTTATTTTATCAAACACTGTTTATTCCACTTTTTTGTAACGGTATAACCCTACCGGTTTCAAGGCTTTCACCTCATCTTCAGGGGAGCACAAACAAGACTTTGTGCTTCCCTAAAGATGCGGTGAAAGTCTTGAAATCGGTAGGGTTATACCATTACAAAAAAGTGGAATAAACAGTGTTTGATAAAATAAATTACAATATATATAGATGCTATCCGGGAAAAGGATGTAGTCACCTAAAAATTTAATAAATGGGACCAATAACTAATAATCAGAAAAAATGTTTTATCTAAATAATTGAATTATTGATTAAAATGAAAAATTCAATTATAAATCTTTAAATGCTGTACACTTTAGTCCTTATATGGATTTTTGTACCTTTTGCAATTAAAAGTTTATACCCTGGAATGAATGCATCAACATGCAAAAAAACAAACCCATAAAATGTATTTATTGTATAACAGGTTTCAAATTTAATTTTGTGGAACTCCATAATAGAATATTTAGAAGAAATTACTTTGTTATTCCACTAATTTTAATATTAAATATCTAGATAATAAAAAGTATATTGAACTGTGTCTATAAAAAAGTCATTCCATATAAACCTTTTCTTTCTGATTTATTTTGGTCATTTCCCTCGTCATTGAGTTTCACGATCCCCTTTACTTACATTATTATTGGCATTATTGATAATCTTTTATCATAATTCTGCACATTACAGTTGCTTGTTTATTTAGATCAGGAATATGACAATACTCATATTTTTCCACGTTTCCAGTTAGCATTAGCATCTTCAGATTGCAACTTTCTCAGTGAGATATATGTCCAAGGAATTGTAGGATGTATCGCAGACAGATATCAGATAGTCTGCCTTGTATCCGTTATTATTCTATTATATAAATTATCAGAAAAGGGGATTTGAATTGCACATACTTGATTTCTGATTGACCCAACAATGTCGTTGATTGACTTAGCCGAGTCCAGTGCCTGGAGAATGGCATTGTGGAGGTCATCGTTTCCGTAGAGACCCACGCCAATAGCACCACAACATAATACTGCTACTATGCACAGCGTCACCTGAAAATAACATCATCATTATTCTCAACCACTTTCAGTCTAATAGTGAACAGATCTGTCCTATTGTTGGAAAGTTTTCTGTTTCCACCAGCGGCGGACTGGCAATTAAAATAAGCTTAGGAAATCGGTGAAATAATTTTTTTTTAATTTTAAATACTTTGTGAACCCTTTTCCTGGATTTTGTTTGCATTAGACAGTTTTTTAATAACTTTTTTTGCTAAAATGTTTGTCATATCATCATTAGTAATCTTGCTTTAGATATCTTTTTCGTAAGACATCATCATGATGATTCGTGCTTTTAGACCAACAAATCAAATCTAAATTAAATTTCTGCAGAACATAAAAACAACATTCAAACTAGTTTTTACATCATTTTAGTCCAGTTTCCTCAAAATTGTAACTATTCGCAATATTACTATGAATTCCATAGCTAAATGTAGAACTTGTCGACGAAATTTACACTAAAGCTCCTTTTTTGTCATGTGGTATTTTCTTGCCCATGGAGGGCTCATCAAATTAAGAGTCTTTTATTTTATTAATGTTTTTTTTTATGCAACTATACTGAATATTTAGACACATTAGTCCACCGGGAAATTCCTTGTTGCCTACCCGCCTAGTCTGCCACGGCCTTATGTGTCCATCCTCTTTCTGTCAGTGCCACAATATTGTTCATCAACCAGGTTTGTGGTCTTCCTTGTTTTCTCCACCCATCAATTAAATCTATTGGCCACCTATAGTATCTATACTTTTAGTTTTAACCTTTAATTTTTTTTATTAAGAACACTCTTTTAGTTTTCATTTAATATGAATATAAGAAAAACTAACACCTATGTGCTTGCTATCCATTCTGCATTATAAGTATGCAAGGGTTCAAAGTAAAGACCCCTTGGAGTGATCTAATTTGGATTATTGTGGAAATTAACTTTGATCTAAAAAACTAAATTCTACAATACTCCAAAGAAACAATTTGATAATCGAGATGTGGAATCTTGGAACAAACTGCATAATAGTATAGTGAGTGTTGTGATTATGAATCAGTTTAAAATGCATCTAGACAAATTCCTAGACAACCCAGCAGTTTTGTTGAAGTGATGTTTGGTTTCCGTTAATTATTTTTTGTTTTCCACTTGTTTATTTTTCATGAACATATGACAGTTAAACTTGATAGGCATTTACAGCCAGTGCTGTAGTCGAGGGTATACGCCGTATACCTTCTGTTATATTCACAGAAATAGCATATATCCTCTGGTTAAATGAAAATATTCTAGCATCAGACAAAAAATAAAATTCTTTCGATCATGGCTTGGCTTTCAAAATATGTTCGATCATGGCTGATAAAGCATCGATCATCAACTGACACCAGGTCGAGATTATGTAAAATATAATTAATGTAGCGGCACAAATTCGTCTTGCCAGTCTCTATGGAACGTTTTCAAGTAATAATAAAATAATGCTGTTTTATTAAAGATTTAATTTTGACCAATTTTTGTTTTATTAATTCCATAATATTATTAAAATAATTCCAATCTTTATACTTCATTTTCCCTTTTCTAATCTACGGCAAGGTAGAGTACAATACGGGAATTATATGTTATAGGGTTTAATTTATACCATATAAATATGGGTGTAAATATAAGGTATACGATATCACACAAAGAGCGCATTAATGTTTACCTTATGTGAAGTTTACGACTATAGCACTGTTGACAGCATTCATACTGCCTGTCTATAATGACAATAAGAATAATAAATGACACTAAAGAAATAAATATAAATAAATGTTGTTTCTACAGTGCTCAACCATTTCCAAATTAAGATTCTTGAACATTGAATAATGTTTGAGATACATGGATGTTGGACAAATATATTATTTACCTTGAGTGCAGATATACTTTTGGCAGGGCGTGGCTTTCTATCACAGCACCTCGTAAGCAAGTAGATAAGTAGCACCACTAGTATGAAAATCAGCCATGCTGCCGGTACAGAGCCAAGGATTCCCAAACTCTGAAAATATCATCATATTAAGGGTAAAATTGTTTTACAAACGTATTCGTAATATCTTGTTCTCGGAATAATTGTTCTTGAATATTTCATTATTCATTTCTGAAAAAAGGAAATATAAATAAGAATTCTTGTTGACAAATCAGTTTCGGAACCTGTGAAAATATTATGCTCTTCGATCCAAAGCAAAAAATATTTAGCCACTGTCACGGTACTAGATATAGCCACATTTAGGTCCTGTAGAGAACACGAAGCTGGGTATTATTTGCAAGAGATGAAATGCATTATGATTTCTCTTACTCCATTCACAATTTACTCCTAGCAGGTGAAAAGTATAACCAAAGGTCAAAAATACAACACAGGAGTAGGACTCATGATGCTGTATGGACCAGAGTGCTAGGCTGTTTGTAAACAAGATGAACATAAACTACAGTTTGCTGAAATGAAGATACTGAGATATAACCATGAGGGATAAAACAAAAAACTACTAAAGTTATGGTCGTCGTTGCTGGGCCTCGTTGTCGAGGGTTCACTCGCCATTTCAACATCAATTAACCTTTCCTTCCCTGTGTTGGGTATCTTCTACACGTTGCTTCTAATAACCATCAATATCTCTATAAATATAATAAATACAAGGTTAAGATTTTAGGTATTCCTCCATAATATATTTACGCATTGATTTAAAAAATAATATTAATAATAATCAGAATTTATCGACTACATCGAGGTGTTTTGTAAAGATCGAAAACAAATTCGCATTTAAACGCTGCGAGTGCCTCGTCTTGACGATAGGTGAATAGTATGCGGGAAGCGCGACACTATATTCGCATCTCACTCTTGCATACTAGACTGAATTGCGAGGAGCTGAATTGTCTCAACGTCGCAAGCATAAGCGTAAGCGCCGGGGTATGCGACTAACGTTCCGCGCCACTAGTAGCTTCTAAGCTTGCAAATAGGTGAGACGTACGCCCGTTCCGTGAGCGTTGCCAGATGGTTTTTTAATGTTTTCAGCAAATAAATATCAATTATTATAATTTTTAACTTCAATTATAATTCATTAAGGGGATTATCTATGAATGTTCTTATTTTTCCGATTTAAAATCGTTAATTTTTGATTGCGTACTCACTACCCAACACCGGAGCACGCGTATTATTTTTATCACCGTAAGGGAAGGGTTAAGTTAGAAAGGGAAGCATTCCTTGGAGTTTTGTTTCTTCCTTATAATTTTTATCCTCTTCAAGTGAGTGAATCGACGCACATCAATAAACTCACGGGCCACCGCTATACTGGATCTGATGACACACAAAAGTGAGACAATTGGTACACACCAGCATGGTTTTCTCTTTTATTTTTAAAGAATAGATATGACTAAAGACATAGGTATTATATACCGCCGAATACTAAGCGGAAAAAATGTCTGTGTCATTTGAGGAGAAAAGCACAGTGCGGGGTTCGATCTGCGGGGTTCACGGGGTGTAATGATAATACATTCAAAGTTGCACATATATAAAAGAAATAAAGTAAAACTCTAAATAAACAGTATGTTAATAGAGGGGAAAATGGTCTGTAGCATCCAAGCAGGATCAAGAGATAGGGGAAGATCATCAAAAATATGTATGTCAACCATACAAAAATATTTCAAATTATAATATCTAATATTAACAATTCTTTTTCTTAGATAATTTGGTGTAGCGCTGTTTCCATTACAATCATCGGCAATCCCTTTCAATTTACTGCCACATGTTAATAAATTAAGAGATTGTCAAATGAAAACCTTCGTGGCCTAGTTGATAAGACACCAATGCGATCTTCCAGCCCGGAAACTGTGGGTTCAATTCCCGTTGATCCCCAGATATTTTATAAAGAGTTCCAGGTTGCTTTTCTTTTTAGGCTAACTTAATAATTTTTCTTAGTTTATTGAAAGAGATTGCCACATGGTTGAAAGAAATCGCCACAAGGTTGAAAGAGATGACAACCTCTGTGGCCTATGGTAAGATGCTTACCTCCCAAACTGGGAGTTGTGAGTTTCATTCAGTCTGGTTTTCACTCAAGTTGGGTGAGAAGAGATCGCCACATGGCAATACAACAAAAATGTAAAACAATAAAATGCAAAAGCTATGTAATAATTACAGTGTTGGTAAGTAATGGGGTAAAAGTAGTACACTTCGTCATAAGAGCAGCTGTAAAATATATTCATTGCTACTTTTTGAGTACCTTTGACAATATAGAATAATTGGAGTGTAAGAATGTAATGCTGAAGATAACGCTCTTGACAAGTGTTTGTTATATGTACCTCGAGGTAGATTTCCGAGTGAGGTGCGAATGTGGAGTTGACCCTGTGCAGGGAGACATTGACGTGAGGTAGTGCGTGCAGCAGCCGCGCCAGCAGCGCCGGCCGGTAACCTTCGTCCCGGGGGGCCATGGCCGAGCCAGCCCCCTACCTGCAACCA